>JBAMDO010000002.1:0-474256 GCA_037074765.1 Mansonella perstans
CAGATGTTCGAGTGCAGGTTATCTCTTATATCTTCAAACTATTACTAATCTTTCGAAACAAATAAATTCTAGCGTCGGATGGCGTGGTTTTGGCTACTGAGAATAAGATATCGGTGTTATACGAAGATCAACCAAAAGTAGAAAAAATTAGCCAACACATCGGTTGTGTTTATAGCGGCATGGGACCTGATTACAGGTAAATCTAACTTAAAAATAATGCAGAATATCTTGGGCAGGATTTAGTGGGGTGCTGCTTTACTTCTATTATGAGCTTGCCTTACATGTTTACACATCCCAATAGGTACAAAATGAATTTCTAAACTAGGTAGTAGCATTAATTGATAATCTTAATTCTTTGTCACCTTGCATGAGTCAGCTAGTTAAAATAGCGAAGGTGCACTTAGGTCTCTGTTGTTGTTTGTTTATTTTGTATGAATAAGCTGCTTCTTGCAGTTAACTAAACATAAAACTATATAAATATCCCAGATTTTTGGTCTTTGGTATGTGACGTTGCTATATTTTTAATATGCTATATTCATACTCTATTCTACTGCCCTTTAGTCTTTGACACATATAAAAATTGTTTTTCTGAATTTGACAATCGCAAATATTATATTATAGAATACTGGTTAAAAAAGCACGGAAATTAGCAATGGAATATGAATTGATGTATGGCGAAGAGATACCGACGACACAACTCGTGACAAAGTTAGCTGCAGTGATGCAAGAATATACTCAATCAGGGTAGATCATTTTTCAACTATTGATATCGCTTTTTTTACGGGTCATATCATGTGCATCATCCCCATTCCCGGGCCGAATTATTTCATAAACTTAACGCTTCCTTGAAGAAATGGATGAACAAAAAATCCAAACTTAAAGAGAGAAGAACTGATACATTCCGGTAGATATAATCAAAGAATAGTTAATTTAGTAAACTACACTAAACTATTTAAAAAAAAAAAAAATCACCGCGTTTTAATTCTATTCGCTTTATTCATCATTTATTGATTTTTTCCCATGTACTTAATTCCAAGATTTTGCAGCGGTGTACGACCATTCGGTGTATCAATGCTTGTTGCCGGTTGGGACCAAGAACCGAATCCTGGTCGACCGCTTTTATTCCAGTGTGACCCTTCGGTAGTGTTTTAGTGTTTTTAATTTTCATGATCTTAAATTACGCAGTAAATTATTTGCAAATGTTTTTCATTGGACAATTTGAAATCAAATTTATGTATTACGTTCATTTAAGGGAGCATATTTTGCTTGGAAAGCAACAGCTTTGGGAAAGAATGATGTCAATGCAAAAACATTTTTGGAGAAACGATTTAGTGATGCGCTAGAGCTAGATGACGGTATTCATACAGCATTACTGACATTGCGTGAAAGTTTTGACGTTGGTATGACGGAGGATAACGTGGAGATAGCGGTATGCAATAAGAGTGGGTTCATGCGTTTATCAAAGCAACAAGTGAAGGATCATCTTGGTGCACTCTGATTATTGCGCTCTTTTTTTCTATTATAGTTGAAATGCAGTTCGTTTTTGGTATTATTTATGTATCAGTTTGTGTTTGGGATTTTTGAAATTTAAGAAGTATTTTTCCTTCTATCGTTACCTTTTCTACATTGATTACTATGTAGGCTCGCATTAAAACAACGAGATAATAAACTTTTAAGAATTAGGAAAAGCGGTATTGTTTGTTAACCTTTTTTCGATTTTCTCGATGTCGAACCATTAATGCATTGATATTATATATATTTTTTTATATTTCGAAATAAATTTTCCCAGCTTTGTTCTTATCAAAGTTGCAATAAAAAATTTACCATTTCCAAAATTCTTCTCATATCTGGAAAACAATCCATGGCAGATATTTTTAGAAATTGTTACGGTATTCGTGGCATGTCATAACATTTTTGCATTGTTAATAGAAATCAAAATTTTCACCTTTTTTGAGAAAAATATTGCATCATAGTTTCTGGCTATAGCATTGTCGATTTTTTCATCGAAATTCGATTATTTCACTTTGTGTAATAGCATCAATGATCTCTTTTATTTGAGAAATTGCATTATCGCTATTTTGTTGTAGAAATAATCGATATTTGTAGAAAACGAAATATGTCAAAAACGAAGTAAGTTTCTTTTATTTTTGTATAAGCTTATTGATTCGAAAATTTCGTAGGAGAATTAGAACAATACTGCTTCATTATTAACAGTTTAATATAAAAAGGAAATGAAATTGTTTTACTGATTTGATTGTTGTTATTTCGAAAAAACGCTATAAATCATGTTGTGAGATATTTAGCTGATTTTAACAGATAAAGAGATTTTTCGTTTTTCAGGTATGATTTTTATCAAACTGAAACGCATGTTTTTGTGACGATATTGAAACGTGGCTTAACGCTGGAACAATGTAAAGCTCATTATATAGATGGATGTTTAACAGTGATAGCAGCTGGTGAAGTGTTATTGAACGTACAGTTATCTCATCCGATTAATGCTACATCATTAGAACTAAAGTGTCTACCGTCTAAGGTACTGTTATTACTGTCTTACCAGTTTTTTTTTTTTCTCTTTCATCGGAATGTTATATTACTGGAGACAGCAATTGTGATAGTAAGGCTGATGTACATAGTTTGGATGATATTTAAATTCTTTTGTATGCATTTTCCGAAATCAAATTTCTGCGATATGAATTTGTAGAGTTGAATATTTCATTTCACTTCTTATTTTATTTTGACATTGTATGGTATCATATTCTCCTTTTCATTATAAGCACTTCTAGATTGAATTGAAAATGGCAAAATTGGCATCAAATCAGTGGGAAACATTGGAGGAGAAGACTGTGGCAAACAAAAATAAGGTCTTTTTTAGGTTTTTTGTTTTGTGGAAGAAAGCAATTCCAGCAGTTCCAATAGTTTTTGTTTTTACTGCTGATATGATTGAGAGAAAAAAATCGATATAATCTCGGTTAGAGCTATAGATATATTGCTCTAGTAAGCGACCCGACACATCATGCATTCAGTTTTGGTTACACTTCAGCACATCAGAAGGATTAACTCAATGATGTTGTTGGTTCTACAATGTAAATTTTTTGTTTTCATACATGTTTGCTTATTCATATTTCTTCGTTCAGTTCATTTAGTTGCTATTAACTTTAGATGAAAAATTCCTTAATCTTCAATGAAAATTCAGGAACTTTTCGAAATTATTTTCATTTGCAAAGATTTGTATAATTGTCTAACACTTTTCAGCCAGCACTGATTAGTTGGGACAAGCTTGCTGAAGAAGCAGAAGATGATGAAGAAAAGGGAGATGTCAATGTACTTTTTCAGGTGAGCTTATTATGTGTGTTAATTATAGTAGACTTATTTTTTAATGCATCGTAGAAGGCATTATAAACCCATACATTCAGAATTTATTTCTCAATGCGCTGGCTCTATTCTGAAAAGTAATTAATCGAGCTTTCGAGTCTATGTGTGAAATTCTTCCTTGTGCATTCCTATGTCTACTTATGGGATGCTCCTTGTTAATATTCTATTATTAATTCAAGATGTTCTTTAATTACCCGTAAAAATAATAACAATCTAACCAGGAGAACCTATCTTTACCTTGCTTTGTTCACAATATAAGTACTTCCACGATTTTTTCAAGTTTTTATAGTACTTTTTAGTTCTTAAAAACTCAATTTCTCCAGAAATTATATAAAGATGCGGATGATGACACGAGGAGGGCAATGGTGAAATCATATACAGAAAGTGGTGGAACAGTCCTAAGTACAAACTGGAAAGAAATAAGTAAAAAACGCACAGAAGTGCGGCCTCCTGATGGAATGGAATATAAAAAATGGTGAAATTCATTCAAAACGTGCCAAGCTGTATAGTGTTATGTGATGTTTTATTTTTTCTAATTAGTTATACCTGCTATCAGCAGAATACGATTTGTAAATCTAAATTTGCCATCACCTAGTGAAGGATGATTCACATTTTACCCAAAATACAAAAACGGCCGTCAATAATCATCGACTTACCGATATTCTGAATTAAATATATTATCTGCAATGGAAGGAAAACCCACAGAATTCTTCTCTTTGTATATTTAAATCCATTTAGAAATGCGAAAAACATATGGATTTGAAAGAGTAAAATTAATGAATCTCCGGAAAACAATAAAATTTATCTTGAATTGGTGCCGTCACTCTCGCTCTTACTCTTTGATTTTTAAAATTTATAAGTAGTTTGTAGCACTGAAAATAACTTATCTTCTTAGAGCAGGAAAATCAAGAAAATCTGTCTTTTCGAAGCTAAAATCAATTGTCATAAATGGCCTTGTCTTGTAATTTGTATTGCATTTATATTGTGAGAAAAAATAAATTTTCTTTTCAAGTAAATGCAACAATGACCTGCTTGGTCGTAATATTTCGACTATCGAATATCATAAATGAAATCCCACAGAACAAATATGGCAGAGCGTATGCTAAACTAATTGTTTTTTATGTTTCCATTAGTCGCTTTAAAAAAGTTGAGAAGAACAATGTTCAGCTTCCCGTTAAAATTACTCATCCGTATAACTTTTTTTTTTTTTGAATTTTTAATCATTTCAAAACTGTCATGATCGCAACGGCTATACTTTACTACTACTAAAAATAATAGCACCATTAGTTATGGTGCATCGAAATCTTCATCATCAGGTGCTTTTCGTTTTAACAGATTGGTGATTGCTTCCGGTCGAGTTGGTCGGGTCATTTCTGCTGGCCGTACGGTGGTAATTGGTTCTTCCTTCCGGATCAGCTGTTCATTGATTTCACGTAACTGTTCATTACTCTAAAAATAATATCGAAGCAAAAATTGATTCAAAGGAAAATCCTGCAAATTACCGGATGTCATTTTTAATAATTGAGAAAATTCTGATACAATAACGATAGATTTAGTAATTTTGTTCTACCGCAGAAATTAATAAAAAAAAAAAAGAAACTACCTTCCATCCCACATTTGGCTGTATCAAACAAAATCGGTCATTTGGTAGTCTTAATCCGTAATTTTGTCGAATTGCGGGAAGTGGTACAGCATTCTTCTGTTCTGCAAATTCTACCAATAGCTGCCTACTGGGTCGTTCACTTTTCCAAAAACCTGCCGAAAAAAAGAAACAAAATACTGAATAATGCAGAAGCACACAAAAGAAACATTTACTCTACAATAGTAGATTTCAATAGTTGAAAAAATGGAATTGCGATAAAATGGCATGAACTGAGTGCTGGTCATCAAAATGATGGAATTACGGCAAAATGGTGTGAACTGAGAGCTGGTCATAAAAATGATTAGCAATGGAGAATGAGGATCAAAGATACACCTGAATTCTCAATGGCAAATTGCACATCAGCTTCATCAATTTGTTTCTTTCCCGCATGTTCACTGATTGATCGAGCATCTTCCAGAATTTCTGCCGTGTATCTGTAAAAGATTACCATCACTAGCTGTCCGACAACTGTGTTTTTCGTAATATTACGGGCCACACTTATAATCAATCCGCTTAATCCATTTGAGCGGCTATATATACTTTCAAAACTATAGTTTACGCTTAAATTCCCAAGATTTATTATTTCTTTGGATATTTTTTTATATTTTCAAAATAACCCAAACCTATAGGCGAATTCAAGCATCTGTGAAATGACACGCGGTTCATAATCGACAATCTCCATTTCCTTTAAAATAGCCTCCATAACCTGTGCATCATGCGGCAGAGCACCCATTTAGGCCAATTTTCTCGTAACTTCAAAATCAGTAGCCTTACTTTGATGGAGCTGCAAATTCAAACGTCATTTTTAAACAAAAGATTATTTTGGGATAAGCGGGAGTGGAATTTAATTATTTGTCTTTAACAATTCTTATTAGTAGTAATTTCAGTTTTTTAGTTTGATGTAAAAAATCTCAAATAAAAAGAAAATTTTTGCAAAAATGAGCAAATAATATATCTCTTAGGAGAATTAACACCTAATTAAAAACAAAAACATCCCTATAATTATCATGGAAAGCAGCAATTCTCCCGCAGTATGAAACCGCTGAGAATCAAACAGCTGATGCCTGTTCAAAGAGAAATGTACAGATACTCAAATTAACCTAATAATAAAGAATTCTTTACTGCTCATAAATGTTACTTCAAAATTAATCAAAGTATTACAACAGTTTCTTTTGCATGCATTCAAACATAACATTACTAATAATTTTATTTCATATGCAACTATCTATCAAAATCGTTTACAAATTTAAAAGTTAGAATATCGGACCCTTCCTTCTTATCTAAATTCACATTTAAAAAAAAAAAAAAGGAAAGTAATCGAGTATTCAGGAACCATTTCTTCTTGAAATAAGCAAAAGTTACTTAGTCTTTATACAATGATATCCGATAAATATAAATAATTGACAAAATACGATCACTATAATCATCTTTTGTAGCAGCTATATTATAAATGGCATATTTAAAAGGCAAATAAATTTTTCCATAACATTTTTGTCGTTCAGGCTTGCATAATGGTTCGCACAAAATCGGAAATGTTTACATTACCGTGTGAATCATCATGGCCAGCAAGAAGTTGATCAACCTAAAAAAACGTAAATATTTGTGGTCCTTTCATTGAGAAATGACAAAACTCGAACTTCCAGATATATAAATTTTTAGCTAGAACCATAAAAATCATATCGTTTCTGCATTTCTTGTGAGATTAATAGAAAGTTCCATTATTTATAATTGCCTTTCGTCTTTTCCATAAATCAGGAAAGAAATTTTAATTCTGGAGAATGTAAATAGCTTACTTCCTCGTCTGACAAACGTTCGCCGAGAGTCGTTAGCAGGTGTCGTAGCTCAGCAATATTGATTAAGCCATTTCCCTGCAACGATAAATTCCAGGAATTCTACGTAGTCAAAAAATGACTATTAAAATGCTTTATTGCAGCTTCTCAGTGATAAAAAAGACAACTAATTACCTCTTTATCAAAGTGTGATAATCCTTCCACGAATTCTTCCAGGGTATGGCTTTCGCGGCATTTATTCACTGACTGATAAATTGGGACAAAATCTTCAAATGTGATACGAGTTTCTGGAAAAATCCACTAATTGCTTTGAATTTAATCAGCAATTCAAGAATTTCACTGAATCCCATTTTAGAATTACAATTTTGAAATAAAATTATGATATCACTATACTGATAAGCTTACAACAAGAAATGGCTAAAACTAAATAGATAAACTCCCTACCACTTTTCAACACATTTTTGCATATATCATAAGTAAAATTAAACTGCTTTCCCTTTTATGTGTAAAAGCACTGAATATGACGACTAATATGGCAAACATTCCTTTCCCCCTTTGTTCTCGTAAATAAAATGAACTTGCAAATTTAAACAAACAAATTCTCAGAAACTATACCGGGATCAGTCCAATGTGAGCAACACTTCTGGATCTCAGCTTCTGTTGGGTTTTGTCCAAGGGCACGAAGAACATCACCAACTTGCGCTACCCCTATTCGTTCATCTCCCTGAACATACGAACTTAATTACGGATCACAAAGACACCCACCAATTTCCTAAATTATTCACCTTTGAATCGAAGTAGGAGAATACTTCACGACATTCTGATAATTGTTCATCGGCAGACGTCATTGTTTTGTGGACAGATTACTACTGCAATTAGCGCTGAAACTTAAAACTATATTCACAAAAATATCTTCTGATGGATCACTGAAAAACGTAAAAGCAAAAACATTAAGTTCCAAAAATTAAAAAAAAAAGACAGGAACAAAGTCAGAACCCTTTTTTCCAAAATATTCATTAAAGTTTAATTTCCATTACATTCATACGATAAGCGGGAAACATACACAATCTAAACCATCCATATAAAAATAATAAAACATTTGGATACGCAATAATCTTGGAAGCTTATGAGAAGAATAATGAAACTTCAAAACGCCGCGATGTAAACAACATCAAACAGTGGAGTAGGTCTACTGAACCTACAACGTCAAAGTTCAATGTTATCTATCATCCTCTAGTACATTTGATTCATCGTGATTTTAAATTTAAATGTATTTCACAATCACCGATTGGTTATGTAGCCATAACAAATCAATCCTGATCTGATTTCGTCCATTTCAATGTAGGAAAAAATATTTTTAACAAACGTATTAATGTTTCGATTCATACGAAATAAAACCGTATCTTATCAATTTAGCAGTTTGTTTCTGCATAAAAATTTATTTCACATCATTTGACTGAGAAGAAAAGCGTGAAAACAAAAAACGGAAAAACACAAGTTGATTCTAAATAACCGTTAATTCATACAAAAGGAACTGATTAAACAATACGGATTATAAGGAATTAAATTAAAAGTGGAAAGCTTAAGGTGGACGGCTTAACTGAGGAAAATAAAATTAAAAGTTTCCTGCTGAGAAAGCCAACATTTAAAATGCAGAAAAAAAACAGAGATCTCATTCTAAAACTTTATATAATTTACATGTGACTGATTTATGCCATTCCGCTCATGAAGTAAAGCAGTGATGATTCGTTTTGCTCCAATGAAAATACTGCCATCTTCTCCGGTACAATTCCTGAAGTGAAAGTCGCTTTCATGTGCTGAATGATATATGTTGATTTAAATTGCGTAAAAATTGTCAAATTAAAAGCAACCAAAAGAATAAAACCTACTGAGCAATATTCGCGACAATGTGAATAGGGTGGAAAAACTGCGAAACAAGAGATAAACTGCTCTGATATCAACACGTACTGTTTGTAATACACTTGGACCAGTTGCATTACTTTCTAAAATACATGATTTATATTCATTTTTTTTTCATCGTAAAAGGCAGCAGAAAATCATTCACACGCCTAAAAGCTTGAATTAAGCCAAATTCAGTAGGCAACTTTTAAAATAGGTTAAATTACATTCAGAAATACTCATTTGAGCATTTTGAGCATTGAGCATTAGCCATACAGTGATATCAAACAAACAGATGAACTATATTTCCCCCTGATTTAAAATAGCAAAAATTAAAACCGAAAGCATATGTAAGTCAATTTTCATTCAAAATATTAAAAAATGTTACATTGACAGCAATCTGCTCTAAATCAAATTTTCATAAGAGAAAAATTTTTAAATGCATCACAAAATCTTTTGTATTGATCAAAAAGTTTCCTAAAAGTATGCATCGCTCATGCAACATTACTAGCGATGATCTAAAGCAAAAGTATAATTCGGGTACCAATCGAACTGCTTGATTATTACAAAGTGAGAAAGTGATGAACACTACCATGATCACTCTCCAGCGGAACAACGGTAAGATTTGAGAAATGTACGACGATATTTGCCATATCTAAGTCACCACAAAACTGAAGTTCACCTTCTTGACTTCCTTTAATCTCCTGAAAAAAAAATCTTTATTTCCATCATGATTTCATCTTCATTTTAGAATGTCACTTAAAGCTAAGCTAATAGAATTCATAGGATTTTCGTGATGGATAAAAACTCATCATATATTTTATTCCCATATTCTTGAACGAAGTCACTAAACTGCGTATAGTTGATAGTGGTGGAAGATAGAGAGCAACCTGAAATTCCTCCATAGTAGTAACAGCCAGAAACTGGAAATATCAAATTTTTGAAACACAAAGTAGAAGTCATACCTTTTTATTATGACTTCAACTTTTACAGCAAAAATTTTACAAATTCCACATTTTAATTATATTTTTTAAAGCAGTAATCATTGTACTCCTTATCCCGCTAATAGCTAAAATAAGGAAAAAAACTTTCCGAACATAGAAAAATATAATTAAAATGTGATTGACATCTAATAATTTTCTAAAATAAAGCAACTTCTGCAAAACGGTGCTAGTGTCGTACAACAATGCACCTTTCAATACAGTAAACAAAAACTGTTTCATTTATTAAAAAAATTACTATAAAAATGGTTTCCTGTTCCCTCCAAAAATACTATATTGTTTGTAAAGTAATAACTAATAAAATACCGCAATATTATTTAAGGTCGGCATATCATACGTCTTCCAATATTTGGTTGGAATCAATTCTATCGGTAACTCATGAGTCATACCACATAACCTCTGCTCCACTTTCAAATGCGGTACATTGCCAAGCTTGACTAAACGAATTTTCGTGGATCGATCCTTCGCACTCATACATCTGAAGAAATAATCTTTCTCCACATCCATATAGATTTCGTTGAAATCTTCCGATATACCACCCATTACATATGTTGAGAAAAATTCGGCCTGAATTCAAAATTTTGAAGAAATCATGAGTAATATTTCGGTTGAAAAAAAAGTTTTAGGTATTTGGTTCACAGGCTCACAATAAATGCTCATTAAACCTCAATAAGTTCCAATTTAATGCTCATTTATCTGTCGACCATCTTCTTTTAAGGATAAACCACAAAAAAATCCAAAATCCTATATATATTGTAACGTTAAAGTTCAGTAATTCACATCAGCTAACTGCTACCAATTTCTCAAAAATGGATATTTGAATAAATGTATTGTCCTATTATCTCATAATTCCAAAAACGTACCACATTCAGCTTTATTTGCAAATAATTTCCATTATTAGCTAATGGACAAGGATTAAGAAAGTGTATCGCATCAGATGTAAATCGCAACGTCACCTTATCTTTACATAATTTTGAAACAAATTCAGTGATTTCTGTAAAGGGAAAGAAAAAAAAAAATAATTTAAATTCTTTGAAAGATTTCAAGAAATGAACGTTTAACAAGAATGAATTGTATTGCAATTAATCAACCGCCTTCGACAAATATTGTCCAAACTTTTGCAGTTGTATTGCAAATATGGTAACAATGCAGATTTGACTAACTAATAAAGTTAATATGAAGTGAACAGATAAATAACATAATGATGAAACTTACTTGAAAGTGTGTCTGCCGCACCACTCTCAGCTAGGACGGCTAGAAACTTCATGTCTATAATTTAACAACTTTACTAACAATTGGAGGAACTATCACGACCATAAGAATTTAATCTTCAACATTAAAAAAAATACGGGAAAATTGAAGCATCTATATATTTATTGCAACTGGAAATACGCAAGTTACATGCAACAATGCCACTGGAAATGCAACAAACAGCTTACTATAAAAGTTTATTACAAACCAAATTACATCAAAAGTCATTTTCAATTTCCACCAATCCACCTTCCTGCAAAAAAGGTGAAATCAATGTAAAGAAAAATAATTTAATGAAATGACTGCAATATGTAACAGGTAAAGGATAAAAGCATTATGTATGAAGGCTAATGTACCGTTATTTTAAATGGTACAGAACCATTCATTACAGATGGCGATTTTGTCAGGAAAATCGAACTATTTGGTGAATTAACATCAGATGGGTATAACCATAGACGTGTATTTGGACGATGAGACCTAAAAAAGGATGATCCTTAGCTAAACAAAAAATTTATTTTTAGTAAATATAATTACAGATATTTCAAAAATTTCATGACCTTTCTCAGAATTATAATCTGTTTGTAATTTATAATTTGCATGCATATATAAATCCAGTAAACAAAATAAAATCAAAACACTGCCATGAAGTTCCCAATGCAGATGCAAGATATGCTTCACCGTTCATCTCATTTTCGAAACGATAAGTGACATGATTTACGGCAACAATCGGAAATAAAAATTGTAGTAAATTAGAAGAAATCATAATGAAAACTGCTCTAAATTTGCAGTATCAAAGTGAAATATTCAACTAAGTCTTTGTCAAGACTGCAAAACAACGATGGATATGGTTCGTTAGAAAAATTATAGTTTTAATCAATATTTAAAAATCTACAATTAATCTATAAGAAGCAGCCAATTTTGAAAGAATTCGTGAAATTTCTAGTCTCGATCGTAACGCATAGTCACTTTCACCACGCAATGGCATCGCAATACTGTCCACAATTATAAGACCAATCTAAATTACATTCTAATTATTGCTAGAAAAAATTTGCTAGCTTCAGCTTTTTTGATCAGCAGTTTTTGTTACCCCCTGAAAAGCAAATAAATCCGTGAATCATTATAAAACTAGAGGTATAAAACATGAAACAAAGAAATGACATCAGGTATCAGTACAATCAAATATTATTTAAATACTAAATATTAAATAGTTTAAATACTTTTTAAATAACTCTTATTTCTAACATTTTTGATTTTTTAAAAAACTATGTTTTTTATATAGATTCTCAGTTTTTGAAAAATTTGATGTAAATTCTCAGAAGAATATCTGATTTCGAAACATAAGTAAAAAATCTTGAATATTGCAAAATTTTACTATGCTCGAAAAATTTTTTCCTAAAAAGCAAAGTAAATTGCAAAACCTTAAGATTTTATTGTGCAAGGAAAAAAAGATCCAAAATCATACAATTAAGAGTACTTTTTTTACAAGAAACGAACTTCTGGATTTTGTTGTACCAACAGTTCTAACCGATGAATAATACTTGTTAGTTCAACCAAATCATGACAGCGGCTAACTCGTATATGTTTCAACACTTTCAACGATCCGGCAGCTTTTATTACGTTGCTTGCAATATCACAGACACGTTTTGTATGAAATCCACCTTCTGTATCCACATATACACTATCCTTTTTTGTCTTATTTTTCTGCAGATTAACTGCTAACTGCATACTGAATAAAATGTATGGAAGTTGGAACAGAAATTTTCAAAATGATTTTTGTAAACAGATTACTCAAGAGTTATTCATCTACACTTGAATATGAAGAAATAAAGCACACCAGAATTGTGATTTCCCAGTAGCTGATAGGCCAACAATCTCAAGAAAGGTACTCGGTGATATGCCTCCACCGAGTAATGCGTCTAAAGACTTCAAACCAGTTTCAAGCAATTCATCCGCTTGCTCAAGTTTATATAAATCATATGCAGTAATCAATTCCATTATAACATCATTCAATCTGCAAAAAGAGAATTAATAACAAAATTAAAAAGATCAAATTTATGAGAAACTGATTAATAAATATATAAAGTTACAGTACATAAGTAACGACAAGTAATTGAGAAATCAAATAATATGAGCGATAAACAAGTACTTGCGTAAATAAAATCTATACAACAATAACAGATAAATAGGTCAGTGATAAGCAAATGTTGAGCTATTAATTACAAATGAAAGGATTACGAAGTGATGAATTAATAAATGACAAAGAATTTGAGTAAATGAAATTTTACTAAATATATCGAGTATTTATTGAAGTAAATAATTTAAATAAATCACATCAAATTCTTCAGCACTATTCACCAAACGGATAATAAATAGTATATCAAACGAAGGATAAAGAATGATAAGTCTGATAATGTAAAGAATGCTGAAACTGAAAATATAAAATTACCAGATTATTCGCAGTCAATTATAAAGTAAGCAAAACTTTAAATAACTTATCAGAAATCTGCCATTTTCGATGTATATCAAATGATGCATTAAGTCAAACGAGAGAATAATTAGAATGATGAGATGATAAGAATGACAGGTAGGGTAACAGATAGTGACTAGTGGACAAATTGCAGATTACCATAACTAATGATTAGAATGAAACTGATTTACCAAATTTATAATCGATCTCACTCCAATTTCTTGGAAGTGATATACCTCCCGATGTTCGGGGACATTTAATGAAGCTTATGATAAGGATGGTAAGAATGATATAAGTAGGGCCAACAGAGAGTGAAATTAATGGGCAAACTATACATTATCGTAGTTGATGATTAGAATAAAACTAACTCACCGGGCCTATAATCGTCCCTATCCTAACTTCTTGGAATTGACACACTCCTTGAGATTTGGGGACATTTAATGAGATTTGACAAAAAATCAATCACGTTTTATAGGATTAAGCTCACTTTGCGACTGACTTGGAAATGGTATTTATTATTGAAATTGATTTAAAATTGAGATTGATACTTACTTTGGATTGAGAAAATGAAAGCTATAGTTATTCTCTTGAATTTAAAACTCAAAATTTCATCTTCGTAAACCATGGAGACCGAGTAATAACAATCCGCAAATCTAATACTGTATCTACAGTATCGACAGGTATGTAAGCATTTTATTTAAAAATAATGGTAAATTAAAAGTATCCCATAGCTTTTTTTTCTGTTTACTTAATTAGGATTTGATAGTATTTTAAGTTATTGCTTTTTGTAAAAAGAGGAGTTTAAATTTTCGAAATTTGAAAAAAATACTTTTAAATATTCATTTTAGAGTATTATTGTCTTAATTTATATGAGTGATTTTCTACAGTATTGCTTACTTTATAGTTCTTGTTGAAACATTGTTTGCTTCTTTTGGCTTAAAATACTTTTTACAAAGTTGTTGTGTATATATTAAAAGAGTACTTTTATATGGATAGCTGCGATTACTGCATCACAAGTGAGATGTAGATCTCTACTCTTATTCATAACAGGAGACTAGGTTATATTAGTAGCTCTTAGTTCCAAATGATCTAATTTAGTAGATAAATAACTGAGATGGTACACTTATTAACTGCTGCTTCAATTTCTATTTTTAGTTTATCGAGGAAATGCTCAACAATAATGAGTACATTTCAGCTACCATACTCGGTAAATTGGTAAAGAAAATATCCCGTTTAGTTTATTTGCCTTACTTCAACAAATATATACACATCGATCGATGTTTTTAAATTTAGAATTTAAAATTCCTATTCATTTTAAAAGTAACTTTTTAGAAAAAATATGAAAAAAGAACGAGTAATTGCCTTAATTGATATGGATTGCTTCTACGCTCAGGTAGAACAACGTCTTCAACCTCATCTCTATGGCAAACCGGTCGCTGTTGTTCAACATAGCAGCGGCAATAGTCGAGGCGGTGGGTAAGCATTTCCTAGTGATTTGTCGAAAATTTTGATCCGAATTATTCTTCCAGTTCCTTATTTAAAAGTTCGAGTTGAATTATCTATATTTTCAATCGCAGTCTTTTTTTGACTTGTGTAGAAAAGTTATTTTCATTTATTAGCGTAGCTCTTAATATTCCACTCTATTTGAATCGTTTTATTGGTAATTCTAGAATCATATTAGCTCTTCTTGTCGTTCATTGCAGCTTACTTGCTGTATCATATGAAGCAAGAACTTTTGGTGTAAAACGTGGTATGTTCAGTGACCAAGCCAAGGCTTTATGTCCTGATTTGACACTTTGTTATGTACCAGTTGGCGAGCATGTTGATAAGGCAGATATCACACGTTATAGGTTAGCGTAAAAAGCAATGCTCAGTATTATTTATGTTGCGCTAAAATTTTATTATTGTCGATATTTCAATATTCGTGCAGAATTCAGATGCATAACATTAAGTTTACTTATGATCACCATTGTGCAAATACAACGAACTTTGTATTTGGAAATCCCTAAGTAATTTTTAAATAGTTACCATGTTTTGGAATGCATTTGCCTTACATTTACGGAAGTGTTTCGATCTTTTTTTTCAGTCGTTGTGACCTCAAAGGCAAAAAAGAAGATTACAAAGCTATAACATTAAATAAGGGGAGTTTTATTTCAGGGATGCATCTGCAGAAGTTTTTAAAGTTTTGCATGAATTCGATTCACGAATTATAGTTGAACGAGCATCAGTTGATGAAGCTTACCTGGATCTCAGTGCTTTAGTGCAGCATATTTTTGAAACCGCCGATCCTTTGATTAAGGTATTTTTGCTTTAACTTCATAATCATACTGCCTTGTATATTTCTGACTTTTACTATTTACTGTTCAGTATACTTATTCTTCATTTTATTATCAAACATATTCGTGATTATTGGATTTGCTTGGCAAGTATATTTTCCATATCTTGTTGATTCTTTTGATTGGGTGTTAATCTATTGCTGTAAGTAGCAAAAAAGCATTGCTGTATTTCAGATTCCAACATTACTGGTAAAAGGCAGTCTAGATAACTGATAACTAGATAAAATTGCTTTTTGTTTCAACAGAGGGTGAATAGAATCATGATAAAAAATAAAGGAGCACATTTATTTCTTTTTGTGCGAAAAGTTTCAATTTACAGTATGGTAAACCTGATGTAGTGGATTTATTTCCAACAACACATGTCGCTGATGGAGCTGATCTAAATGAAGGCAATGTTTCTGAGTGGAAATATGATAGGATTGGATCCTTGCGTTCCTTTATATCGGAAGCATGCGAAACAAAGGATGAATACAAGGTATTACTGGGTTTCGTTTACTGAAGACCAAAGGAGAAATATTTTATATATTAAATTTTGAGTCTTCATGTCTGAGACAAAGTTGTTATCGTTATTCACTGAGGCACTCGTAAAATTTAAACGCTTAAAATCTGACAATACTTGTATTTTGAATTTTGATGAACAGCGGTTTTTGAACGAGATCATGGTACGAAAATATTACTGCAAAATTTTTGGCAGAAATGATTTAGACAGAAATGATATGCCTGCAGTCAGTAAGCTGCATGATGAACTTTGAATCTTGCTTTTATGTGGCATATTGCATACATACATGTCTCTATACGTCCCTTACAAATTTAATGAATTATATAAATTTCTAGTTAAAGTTAATCATTGGAGCTGATTTGATTGAACAAATAAGGAGTGATATAAAAAAAAGCACTGCGTTTAGCTGTTCTGCGGGAATTGGTAATAGCAAGGTTCGTTCTTCTGGGAATTTTCAGTTACTTTCTTCTTATCGATATGTAAAAATATATATAAATGAATAAATCCAAAAAAGTTATTTTCAGCTTGTTTGCTTATAAAAACAAAAGCTTGCCGTGATAAAATTCCAATTTTTTTATTGAGCACTTTAATCATTGTCACGAATCACCTAATTGATTATTTAGTTTGAAATATTTTATTGGTTTCATATTTCAAATATAATTGTTACGGGTTCAGAGGATTGTCTGTTTCCTAGAACAGTTTACTATAAATCGTAACATTCTTCATAAAATAGCGGTGAATATTTCTATAATTTCAAATCTTCATACTTCAGATGATTGCTAAATTGGTTTGCTCACGACATAAACCTGGACAGCAAACTATTGTATTCAACGAAGCTATACCTAAAATTCTGAAATACACTTGTATTACTGATGTGCGAAATCTTGGCGGCAAATTGGGAAGGACATTAATGGAAAAATTCCATATCAAGGTACATATTGTTAATGTACTGAATTACCAAAATAGGTTAAATAATTTCTTTTTTGTCTTTTTTGGAAATCTTATAGTATTTTTAAAAAATACAGACAATGGGAGAATTATCGGGAATATCGATGTCAGATCTCAGCGAATACTTTTCGGCTCAAACCAAATGGATATACAAAATTGCACGTGGTAAGATCTTTGCAATCTTTTCATTTTTGAGAAAATTCCCTATTTATTTTTCGTTTCAAATATAGCCGTATTTTGTCATATGAAAGTTAAATTGTACACTTAATCGAACACTGTACCATCCGGGAAAACGTCGCGCAGGAACATATTTAAATCGCTTGCAAGTTAAATTTTCAAATACATCATGTAGTTCATATTATTTGATGATGTTTAACGGTTACGTGCAGTTAATGATTAGATCGGAAATCAGATTTTAGTATCGGTTCATAATTTCCGTTTTTTATTGACTTCAGAGGATTCTTTTCCAATATTTTAGGTATTGATGAAGAAAAAGTTAATGCACGCGACAAGCAAAGCTCGGTTGCTGTGAGTAAAAATTTTCCCGGTGTTAATGCTTTAAAAACAGATGTTGATGTGAAATTTTGGCTAGAAGGTTTAATTAAAGAATTGGTGAAACGCTTAAGTGACGACCAAATAATGGTATGAATAATTTAATCATTTATATTATTATTGTATTAACTCGTATTTGATTTCTTCAGTTATCACTTCTGTTAGCAGTGATTAATCTCTCGCTGTGCTATGGCGTTAAGCAATAATGATACTATATATACCCGAAAAACTCGACTGAACCAGCTAAATTGTAAGCCTGTTAGCTGATCAAGATAAAGCGGTGTATAAAATGACAGTAATAATACTAAGCCTTAAATAACATCGCTGAGCCTTTGTTCTAAAGTTGATATGTTTCTAGTCATACACCACTACTGGAATATGTACTGCATGCATTCGAAGGTCAGACCTATTTGGCGTTTGTAATTTTTAATGCTCAAAATATGCATATTTATTGAATTTGATAGTCTTATATATAGAATATTCGAACCGCTTCAACACTCCATATTGGCTGCACAACTGATGTGCATCTTAGTAAAAGTATGCAGATGAAGACATATGATCCGAAAGGATTATTCACTTCAGTTTGGGCGATTTTTCGACATATTAATAAGTCAAGAATACCGGAAACTTGGTAACTCAAACAAAAATTTTTCTCGTTTTTTCCAGAAATTATTTGGTTTAATAACACAACTTTAATTCTGCAACTTTTTAATTCAACTTTTTTAATTCAGTTTTTATAAGTTCAGTACTTATCTTAGGGATCCGTCGGTGAAGAATATTACGCTTTCCGCAGATCGATTTCGGGAAGGGATTGATAGCCGTTCGAAACAAATTACAGAGTGGGTAACGAAAGCGATTGACAGTGTGGTGAATTCAGTGGAAGATGATGCATTCAGTGCAGACATTAGAAATTCAGCTATATCCAGTGAAAAACTAATGAGTACTTCACCACTAACTGTGGTAAACATTTTAAATTTTATTTTGTTTTAGAATTAAACTAATTTCTGATTCAGCTTTTAACTTGTCCTTTTCCGATTGTTTCTAGTGATGCATTGGTATTAAAGGGGAATTTCCTTCGTTTAAGTTCTTACTTCAACTTTAAGATTCAGCTAACTAATTATTTTGTACTTTTTTATGAAATATGATTACACATATAGAAAGATGTGTATTCTCAATTTAAGTACTTCATTTTAAGTTTATGTAATATGGTTATTTATATAGAAAGATGTATATCCTTAATCTAAAAGTATTCATTCGAGTAAAACACAGATCTTTCATGCACTTTTATTTTTCAGCTTAAATTTACGAATACTTTTTTACAGATGAATGTACATCATTCAGAAAGGGAAGTACAAGAACAGGATGATGACATACAGATTATTTCTCATGTGAAGATACAAAGACGAACTACTATTGCTGACACTGTTGTTCATTCTAAAACAACTGCTAAAAAACGGAAAAAAAGAGAAATGCCAGAAAAGATAAGTCCACCAGTGAAAAAAATATCGGATTTCTTCAAAAAGCAATGAATTTTATGTTGGTGTGATGCTACAGGTTGAAACAGAGAGAAAATAAAACTATTTTCTTATTATTCGTATTTTCGTGGTTTAATTGTAATTTTATCGGATGGGTTCTTGTCTTTGTAAAATTTTTTTAAAAGCTTCAGTATAATTATATGTTTTATATTGCTAATTTTTTTTACAGCAGGATTAATTGCTATTGTCAAGTTATTTTCAAATTATTTATTAGCATTTCTAAGGTTCACTTCTATGCTTTGCTTGTAATAAAGAATTGTTTAGATAAAAATGCACCTTTTTTATTCTTCGTATAGTGAACTTCTACGGACAAAATATTCTGTTGAGTTGTATACGAGGCACAAATCTTTTTTAGTTCATTCATTTTGTCATGCCTGAAAGAATGCTTTTAAACAAAGTGAATTACGACATCAACATTTAGGAGGGGAGCTATCGAATGGCTTCGAATATGATGTCGGAACATGGCCGTCTACGGCTGAATCTTCATCCAAACTAAATTCTTCCGAAGGCGATACCTTCTTCGAAGGATTCTACCTATGTCCTCTTCCTGCTTTTTCGCTATATCATAGACAAGAAAGGATCTTGCCGTGCCAATCAACCTCCCAATGACAGAAGAATTCCACTTCGAACCTTACGTTCTCGTGCAATATCTGATCCTACCGAAACCAAATCTGCGTAATTCAACACCAGGCTCTGACGATATCATAGATAATTTAGCCTTGGACAGCCATGTTCCGACATCATTTCGAAGCCCATTCGATAGCCCTTCTCCCAAATGTCGATGTCATAATCAACCTTGTTTATAAGCACTGAAAGTTCTTTCAGGCACGATAACTGCAGCTGAAAACGTAGATCAGTTATCCTCACATGCAATTGACTGAGCGCAAAAATTCCACGTGCTGCTAAACGAAATTTGTATTCTTTTATGGAAACAAAAAGTCTCGCAACATTAATGATATCAATTATGAATGCAGTAATGGCCGATGCTGTGCAACTGATGAGTAAATTCAGTGTGAAATATTTAAAAAATCCATCCGTCACTTTTGCAAACGTTAAATAGAGCATAAAAGAAATAATAAGAAAATTACCAATCATTGCAGTGTATGATATTATGCGTCTTACAGTATATAATCCTGCTAAAAATTGTTAATAATGACAGCAATAAATTAAAATATAGCTTCAAAATAACTTGATGAAAGTAAAAACGATCAACGATATTGTAGTGATGGTATCTTTTAATTGAATATTTATTTGATGGAGCAAATGCAAAAGTTCCAAATAATGTATTTAACGATTCAGCTATATGTATGAGCAATATAATTGAAGGAGTATGTAATAAGAAAAAAGGCAAACTTTTTATTTTTATGGGAAAAAGGTAAAATGCTATATATCTGCATTTTTATTACTGATGTTTGGCTCGAAAAATTAAATTACTATTAAGCAAGCAATTTCTTGCTATGAGTGTATTATACACTGTATTATATTTTTTTTTTTTTAAATACGTAAACAAACACAAGTAAACGCAATCTTTAACTATTTTATTGAGAGATCAAAGAGCGGTGAAAATCTTTTGCTTAGTTCATATATATCACGATGTTATCCAATCAGCTAATAAATGTTCAACTGTTTAGGTTTTACTTATCTTTAAAATCTTACATTTAAATGAAACATAATAATTAATTGATTTAGAACTTTTGTGCAACTGTCATTTGGGTATTTGGAGGTTGTGAATGAAATTTTCTTAGATAATAAATTTAACAATTCACTATTTTTACGAAGTAATTTATGCTACAATATAACAGTAGGGCAGTCGAAAGCAAATAAATGCCAAAAAAATTATGGAAATTTATTAAGCATTATATTGGAAATGAAACTGAGGGCTTGGAAAAAAAATGAAAGTGTTGAGATTAACATTTACAAGCAACATTCATTATTTTCATTTTGATCGCTAATGAAGCTCAATACTGAGAAATTGAATCTTTGAATCATTAATTAATCATTTTTTATTTGTATTTGGCACTTATAAAAATTTCGATTGCTCTGAGATACGAGGATTTCATTTAAAATCAGTGTATTTTCTAAATCAATTAATGATTATGTCTCAGTTAAATGTTAGATTCTAAAGTAAAGTAAAACTTAAACAGTTATTACATGATGGAATAATATTCTGATATATATGAATCAAACCAGAAATTTTCATTGTTCTTTGATCTCTCAATAAAGTAATTAAAGACTGCGTTTACGTTTACGTATTTAGCAAACCTTACACACTCATCGAGATGACATAAATCACTCATCTAACACAAATAATTAAATAATAAATTGCCGCAGCTGATGAAATGTCGATCTCTTTACCCACATCATAGACAAATATTTGGAAATATCATGACGCACTTTTATCAGTTTGATGGTGCACTGCGCTTAATTATTCCATTCGCTGAGGTATTCATTACAATAAACGCATGAATCAATGAATAGAGGATTATTTGGTAATTCAAGTTCAATAAATCTTTGATTTAATAACAAATTTCAGCGAAATGAACGATACTTTTCATTCCAATAATAGTAATTACTTCAGCACCGCTGATTTATTTATATGGTCCTCTGTGTGCAGATCTAAATCTCATGTGCCATAAGTTATAATTTAAAGCTCATATTATTTCAATTAAATTACACATAAATATTTACTGAGTCCTTAAGTATATTATTTGGAACTTTTGCTGGTATCCATCAAATAAATATTCAATTAAAAGATATCATCACTGTAATATCTTTGATTATTTTTACTTTCATCAAGTTATTTCAAGCTATGTTATAATTTACTGCTGTCATTAAGTATTAACAATTATTTAGCAGAATTATGCACTGCAAGATGCATAATATCATACATTGCAACGATTGGTAATTTCCTTATTATTCTCTTCATGCTATATTTAACTTTTGCGAAAGTGATGAATGGATTTTCCAAAAACTTCACAATGATTTTAATAATCAATTGCATAACATCGGCCATTGCTGCACTCATAGCTAATATAATTATTGTTGCGGAACTATTTGTTTCCACAAAAGCAATCAAATTACATCTGCAAGTTCCTTTCCAATTTATCCAAATATTCATTTTTGCACAGTCATTAAGCAATAATTCTGCTTCAGTCTAAGATGACTGATAATAAAATTCATGGTTTGATTGTGCGCTAAAATAGCTGCTATCTTTTTAGAGTCTGAATCAAGTATTAGGCACTAATCTACGTCAGGTTGAGAACATTTGGTTTCATGCCTTAGCATTTTATGCAGTTATAGTATGTTACCTATCTTACGTTAAACCTTTTTTCTATTCCAGAATATTGGTGAACAAGTAAGTACGTTTCATTATTCTTCAATATCTCCCTAATGATTGGAAATCTCACAATCTCGAAATACATGCGTTGACATGAAGCTTTATGAATTTAAACCTTATCAAATATTTACGCAAGATATGGAATTTTTTATCTGGTATCCATTGTAGCGCACAAAAAATCATTTGCTTCATGAATGTTTTACACTTGAAGGAATGATATCGTCGTCCATTCATTCATCTTTTCTGCTTTCTTTTATTTTCAGCAGTCAAAAATCGTATTATGTTGCTTTGCACACATGTTATCTTCTGACCCATATCACATTATTTATCGCATTATTTGTTGCTACTCCAGTAGTGAAATTTTACGAAATTTAGAAATTTTCAAGCTTCGAATAAAATAATCCGCTTGTTATAAACCAATTTTCTGGTAATTTCAAGCAAGCCAAAAGAATATTTTATTTAATTATCAACTGTGGTACACTTTTGCCTGTTGCATAATGTAGACTGAAACTTATGACGAGACAAAATTTCAAATAATTCGATAGTTCAATTAAGACTTTGAAAATAATTTTAAAAAGGAATGAGATTGTTCGCTCTTGAAAAAAAAAAAAAGAACATTTTAAAAGTATCTTTCCTATGCGGCATTTTTTTCGTTTTGATGCATACTGCTCAGGCTGATTAAGGCACACTAACGTCATTACTTGATTATTTATGTTGTTGCTTTTCTCGATAACTGATTACCAATGAAAGTGAAATGAAATTTTTATGAGCTGGATTTTTATGAGTTAAATTTTCGCCTGATTGTTCAATTTTCATTACTAACCATAAATTATGATAAAATTCTCACTCTTTTTAATTTATTAATTTTCCTCTTTAAATCTCTTTACATTTTATCATGCAATAAAATGCAAAAGTATTATTAAAGTAAAAAATCAAATTCGATTATTTGAAGCAGAATTTTATGGAGAATGAAGCATTGGATAGCAGTTCCGGATTTAACTGTTCACGTTGTTACAGATTTAATCAAGCCGAAATATGACGTAATCATCTATTTAATAAAGAGCCGAAATATGGCGTAATCATCTATTTGATCAGTTTCATTTCCAACATAATGCTTACTAAACTTCCATAATTTTTTTGGCATTTATTTTGTTTCGACTGCCCCACTGATATATTACAGCATTAATTCAAATTCATCTATAAGTTTATCAATTTATATTTTAGAATTCAAAAACTTATGGCTTTAAGTTAAACACTGCTGATATTTAGTTGTTCTAAATTGAACGAAATTGTATCCGAAGATCAAGCTTCTGTAGAAATTTCGCCAAAATTTTTCATTTGGATGTATGATTTATTTCACTTTCATATCCTTCCTCAAATTCAATTTTCCTGGACAGAACTGCATCATCTTTAAGAATCACTATTATTTCAGATTTGTTAATTGGTTTCAACGAACTTGATGACATCCATAAAGTCCAATGCAAAGGACAATATATTGGCATGTTATCTTCTGACCCATATCACATTATTTATCGCATTAGTTGTTGCTGCTCCAGTAGTGAAATTTTACGAAATTTAGAAATTTTCAAGCTTCGAATAAAATAATCCGCTTGTTATAAACCAATTTTCTGGTAATTTCAAGCAAGCCAAAAGAACATTTCATTTAATTATCAACTGTGGTACACTTCCGCCTGTTGCATAGTGTAGACTGAAACTTATGGCGAGACAAAATTTCAAATAATTCGATAGTTCAATTAAGACTTTGAAAATAATTTTAAAAAGGAATGAGATTGTTCGCTCTATAATAGTTTAATTTTTTGAAATAAAAAAAAGAACATTTTAAAAGTATCTTTCCTATGCGGCATTTTTTTTTTCGTTTTGATGCATACTGCTCAGGCTGATTTAATTCGTCGGTATTCTTTCGTCAACTAATACATCGGTTTTGTCATTCAGTACGATGTACTTAAACTTAAACACTCTTATAAGCGGATTTTAGCATAAGATTCGTACATTAATATTTTCATTAGTTATTTTTTCGCGGTGTTTTTTTTTATTCCAAAACTTGATTAGAAAACAAAACTGAGTGATAAACGAGCGAAAAATACATCAATCTGAACTAATATTAAATGGTCAATTTCTGGGAATATGTGAATGATTGCAAGTAAACTATAATGAATAAAATAAAGCATTAAAATGGTAGCAGGCAAAGTTGCAATGTTGATTAAAAACATTAGCGAATATTTTCGATTACTATAAATATTAGGGAATATTTTCAATATTTCCAAAACGCTTTTATTCCATCAATAATATTTGGCAATGATTTGATATAATCGGTCGATTGAAGTGATCGGTTGGATGATTTTGCCAATGCTAATTTACCCATCCACTCCGTGTTTGAACCGCTACTGCTTAAATTACAATCTATTGTACTTAAAATTCGAATGTCTAATTCAATGGAAATGTTGAAACGAAAATTAAAAGTTAATCCAAATTTCTATTCTACATTTATTATCAAAAAAATTACTATTTATTCGTGTATTACTATTTGGTCGCAAATTGTTCCTGTGATGCCAATTGAAGATCAATAGAATAAGCCTGTAAGTTAAAAATTTCTTATAGATTTCATTCTAAATATATTACACCTAAGACATTAAGACATTATTCATAATTATTAATCCAACACAGGCAGCCAAACAGAATTCGATATAAAACCAACATATGGATCGCTCTTTTAAACAATATTCTGACACTGCAATTATAGTTTTAAATACAATGTACCGAAGTATTCACCATGACTGATGGAAGCTATTAAAATTCTCAACTATAATTAACATGAAATCAATTTAAGGTCAATGAATGATTTTTTTAACCTTTAAAATTTGCGAATACTTCTCCGATGAAATTTGCTGAAACTATTTCTTTTAGATTAAAACAATTTTATCGGATGACCAGCATTTCTGGAAATGCAACTTCCCTTAGAAGAATTGCGAATTTACCGTTCCGCGATAAACAAAAATGATTCTGCTTTTTAATGAAGAGCGAAAAAAATCTTTCACCCATCTAAGGCATGCATTATTAGCCAACCCATCGTAGTTGCAGCAAATAAAGCCCATTTATTGGTCAGAAAATATGGACTGATCGCAAAAATAACACTACTTGCAATCATCACAGATCCACCGATGCTTGACTGGAAATGCAAAAACAGAATTTTATGGCTGTAAAATCAATTGTACTGAATTCTGCTCTGACTCATTTTCGAATAATTATTCGTTCCTTTATTCCAAGATTTGTATACTTGCCTGTTTAAAAAAGGATATTTCACGGTTACGATTGGTAGAATGCACTTCCGCTCGGCTCGCTTTTCTTAACTGAAAAATAGGGTGAATATAATTTTGCCGACCCAATTATCAGTTATTTGAGTAAATATTTGTCCTAAGTTAATTAAAGCAAGTATTCACTCAACAATTTGTTGCTGCGAAAAAATGCTGTCAATTACGAGCAGTCATTCCGTTTAATTCAAAGCACGCAGTCGATGCATCTGGGGAACAATGCTTTACGTCTTACGAAGACACTTTTCAAGAATTGAGCTATCAAGCAGTTAATTGCAGTTTCAATGATGAATTAGATACAAATAATTAATGGAATAGCAGCTACTCTATACCTTATTGTGATTTCTGATCATAATAAGTGTTATGAAGTTGATGCATGCTGCTGCACTTAGAAATGAAACAGTGAACGATGTGTCAAAAATTCCATTTATGTAGCCACAACGGGTGTTACTGTAACTCCAACGGAAATCCATTTCCGTGTTAAAAATCAAAGTGCACGGTACTATAAGTATATATCATTTAGTGATCAGTATCCAGATTTTGACACTTTGAACTTCGATTTCAGTAGTACAAATCATTTTTTTTCATTGGTAATGTTTATGAAATTTTTAATACATAGCTTGCTTTCATATAAAATAAACTTGCGAAAATTTTACCAAAAATGCTAGGTAAACACGGTATAAACCCGAGGAAATAGGCAATGACTGCGGCCTGGACACCTTTCTTTATGGACCAATAATGATAATATTTCATAGGATATGCGATTGCACAGCATCTATTCAAGGCAATTAATAAATTTAAAAGTACTGATCCGTAATAAGATACATTTGCCAAACAACCGGGTATTAAAATAAGAGGAGATGTCGTTGACGATAATTGCCGAGAATCCCTAAATTAACAACTAGTACAAAACTACAGCGATCAGTATTTCTCAAATTAATACAAGAAATTAAACTTCGGTTCTTATATACTTTTCACGGATAACTGTACAAATTAAACGCAATGAGAAAAGTATTACGTTATAATAACAACGGCTGCCCATATCATTATAACTGATATTGTTTGTATATTACAGAGCAAAACAACGCTGCAAAGAATGCCATAGGCATTTCGAAAACGCGAATTGGTGATTGTAATACGAAGTGATAAGCCATTGCTGACAAATCCAAACAGTGATACCTGTAATCAAAACTGGTGCTAAGTGAATATTTCATGAGGCGATTATTGATTGGTATTTCAAATGTTTGGCATTCTTGGTTGTAGGACAACGTATTAGTTGGTCAATGTTACTTTTGATACTTTTCTTTCTGAATGTGGAAATTATTTACTTGTTTATATTCAACCCTTGATATTAAGCATGAGTTACTAAATGATTTATAAATAATCTGTCTATAAGAATTTCAGGAGGTTTTAAATGTTCGTTTTGCCTAAAGGAGGTAAGAATCTAACTTACTATGGCAATACATGATAAAGCCAATATATTATCCTCTGTATTGGACTTTATGGATGTCATCAAGTTCGTTGAAACCAATTAACAAATCTGAAATAATAGTGATTCTTAAAGATGATGCAGTTCTGTCCAGGAAAATTGAATTTGAGGAAGGATATGAAAGTGAAATAAATCATACATCCAAATGAAAAATTTTGGCGAAATTTCTACAGAAGCTTGATCTTCGGATACAATTTCGTTCAATTTAGAACAACTAAATATCAGCAGTGTTTAACTTAAAGCCATAAGTTTTTGAATTCTAAAATATAAATTGATAAACTTATAGATGAATTTGAATTAATGCTGTAATATATCAGTGGGGCAGTCGAAACAAAATAAATGCCAAAAAAATTATGGAAGTTTAGTAAGCATTATGTTGGAAATGAAACTGATCAAATAGATGATTACGCCATATTTCGGCTCTTTATTAAATAGATGATTACGTCATATTTCGGCTTGATTAAATCTGTAACAACGTGAACAGTTAAATCCGGAACTGCTATCCAATGCTTCATTCTCCATAAAATTCTGCTTCAAATAATCGAATTTGATTTTTTTACTTTAATAATACTTTTGCATTTTATTGCATGATAAAATGTAAAGAGATTTAAAGAGGAAAATTAATAAATTAAAAAGAGTGAGAATTTTATCATAATTTATGGTTAGTAATGAAAATTGAACAATCAGGCGAAAATTTAACTCATAAAAATCCAGCTCATAAAAATTTCATTTCACTTTCATTGGTAATCAGTTATCGAGAAAAGCAACAACATAAATAATCAAGTAATGACGTTAGTGTGCCTTAATCAGCCTGAGCAGTATGCATCAAAACGAAAAAAATGCCGCATAGGAAAGATACTTTTAAAATGTTCTTTTTTTTTTTTTCAAGAGCGAACAATCTCATTCCTTTTTAAAATTATTTTCAAAGTCTTAATTGAACTATCGAATTATTTGAAATTTTGTCTCGTCATAAGTTTCAGTCTACATTATGCAACAGGCAAAAGTGTACCACAGTTGATAATTAAATAAAATATTCTTTTGGCTTGCTTGAAATTACCAGAAAATTGGTTTATAACAAGCGGATTATTTTATTCGAAGCTTGAAAATTTCTAAATTTCGTAAAATTTCACTACTGGAGTAGCAACAAATAATGCGATAAATAATGTGATATGGGTCAGAAGATAACATGTGTGCAAAGCAACATAATACGATTTTTGACTGCTGAAAATAAAAGAAAGCAGAAAAGATGAATGAATGGACGACGATATCATTCCTTCAAGTGTAAAACATTCATGAAGCAAATGATTTTTTGTGCGCTACAATGGATACCAGATAAAAAAATTCCATATCTTGCGTAAATATTTGATAAGGTTTAAATTCATAAAGCTTCATGTCAACGCATGTATTTCGAGATTGTGAGATTTCCAATCATTAGGGAGATATTGAAGAATAATGAAACGTACTTACTTGTTCACCAATATTCTGGAATAGAAAAAAGGTTTAACGTAAGATAGGTAACATACTATAACTGCATAAAATGCTAAGGCATGAAACCAAATGTTCTCAACCTGACGTAGATTAGTGCCTAATACTTGATTCAGACTCTAAAAAGATAGCAGCTATTTTAGCGCACAATCAAACCATGAATTTTATTATCAGTCATCTTAGACTGAAGAATTATTGCTTAATGACTGTGCAAAAATGAATATTTGGATAAATTGGAAAGGAACTTGCAGATGTAATTTGATTGCTTTTGTGGAAACAAATAGTTCCGCAACAATAATTATATTAGCTATGAGTGCAGCAATGGCCGATGTTATGCAATTGATTATTAAAATCATTGTGAAGTTTTTGGAAAATCCATTCATCACTTTCGCAAAAGTTAAATATAGCATGAAGAGAATAATAAGGAAATTACCAATCGTTGCAATGTATGATATTATGCATCTTGCAGTGCATAATTCTGCTAAATAATTGTTAATACTTAATGACAGCAGTAAATTATAACATAGCTTGAAATAACTTGATGAAAGTAAAAATAATCAAAGATATTACAGTGATGATATCTTTTAATTGAATATTTATTTGATGGATACCAGCAAAAGTTCCAAATAATATACTTAAGGACTCAGTAAATATTTATGTGTAATTTAATTGAAATAATATGAGCTTTAAATTATAACTTATGGCACATGAGATTTAGATCTGCACACAGAGATAAATAAATCAGCGGTGCTGAAGTAATTACTATTATTGGAATGAAAAGTATCGTTCATTTCGCTGAAATTTGTTATTAAATCAAAGATTTATTGAACTTGAATTACCAAATAATCCTCTATTCATTGATTCATGCGTTTATTGTAATGAATACCTCAGCGAATGGAATAATTAAGCGCAGTGCACCATCAAACTGATAAAAGTGCGTCATGATATTTCCAAATATTTGTCTATGATGTGGGTAAAGAGATCGACATTTCATCAGCTGCGGCAATTTATTATTTAATTATTTGTGTTAGATGAGTGATTTATGTCATCTCGATGAGTGTGTAAGGTTTGCTAAATACGTAAACGTAAACGCAGTCTTTAATTACTTTATTGAGAGATCAAAGAACAATGAAAATTTCTGGTTTGATTCATATATATCAGAATATTATTCCATCATGTAATAACTGTTTAAGTTTTACTTTACTTTAGAATCTAACATTTAACTGAGACATAATCATTAATTGATTTAGAAAATACACTGATTTTAAATGAAATCCTCGTATCTCAGAGCAATCGAAATTTTTATAAGTGCCAAATACAAATAAAAAATGATTAATTAATGATTCAAAGATTCAATTTCTCAGTATTGAGCTTCATTAGCGATCAAAATGAAAATAATGAATGTTGCTTGTAAATGTTAATCTCAACACTTTCATTTTTTTTCCAAGCACTCAGTTTCATTTCCAATATAATGCTTAATAAATTTCCATAATTTTTTTGGCATTTATTTGCTTTCGACTGCCCTACTGTTATATTGCAGCATAAATTACTTCGTAAAAATAGTGAATTGTTAAATTTATTATCTAAGAAAATTGCATTTGCATAGGAGAGATACTTTTAAAATGTTCTTTTTTTTTATTTCCAGAAATTAAACTATTATAAAGCGAACAATCTCATTCCTTTTTAAAATTATTTTCAAAGTCTTAATTGAACTATCAAATTATTTGAAATTTTGTCTCGTTATAAGTTTCAGTTTACACAAAAGTACATTGCAGTTGATAATTAAATAAAATGTCCTTTTGGCTTGCTTGAAATTACCAGAAAATTGGTTTATAACAAGCGGATACAATCCAATATGTCCAGTTGATTTCATACAATCCAATATGTCCAGTTGATTTCATACAATCCAGTGCTTTCTTAATTGTGAGGATAAATAACGATATTCGGGACGTCAAACAGGGATTAACGATTCATTGAAGATGACTACATTGGATGACTTGATGCATTTCAGAAATTGTGAAAAACAGAATAATTAAAGAGTCTCAGGATACGAATCTAAAGGAAGCATGTAAATCTTAGAACCACGAAAAATCACTCCTCGCGAGTGGAAAAAAATCTATTGCTGATGACCTGATATTCCTTGAGGTTTCTGGAAAAGGAATTGAAAATAGAAAAGAAGTAATGGAAATGGAACTAAAGACTTTTTGAGATTCTCTCTATCTTGTAGAATCTGAACAGACCACTACTTCAGCAAGCACTCATATTTTTGTAAGGCGCTCGATAAGCAAAGACTAAACAGAATAGTTCTTAAATAGATATCTCCAAATCAATGGAAAACTTTAAATGATGTGCAATATTTCTATGGATGGCTAGGCATTCGATGTATCCTATTACAATAAGGCGAAATATTCATCCATGACGGAAGAGAAATAGTATCGGATCTCGACACTAGCAACATTGCCTCACAAAAGCGGAAAATGTATGACAAATACAAATATAGTTTATTACATAGAATAGAAGCATGGAATAATTATAATCGATAAAATAGATGCAGTCTCGACCGAATTACAAACCAGAACTTCAGCCAATGAAGCGGTTTTATTCATAATGGAAGAAAAATATCAAATTTCAATATCGCTATAATATTCTTTAAGAAGAATTTAATGGAATCTATCAATAGAGCTGACATAATAATAATAACCTACTAACGTAATAATCTATTAAGTTATTGAATAGGTATCACATAATAACTGTATTGTAACAGTTAATCTAATACTACCAGGAGGCGACATAATCCCAACACGTATCATGGGAAATTTGCAAATTGCGCCATGCAATCAAAGAATTTCGAATTAAAATCAACAAAATTTACCAGTGGCATAATTGGTAACTTTGAAATCGAAATAAGTACTCCGAATTGGAAAACCGTCAGAACAACAAACTTACGACAGTTGTTTGACCAATAACCAGAATGGAACATCTGGCAAGAGATTGACCAAGAAAGCAACAAACTATCAGGACAAATCGGCTATGGTATATTGAATTTATCTGTCTATTGAGAAGTTTCCATTGGACATCTATACCAATGCACTTCTTGACCCTCTGTCTCTCCTTTCTTTAATTCTTTTATCCTTTCCAGTTTCCACAGTCCTCGAGGTGTTTTAGTTCTATCAATACAATTTCTTCCACTCTTAGCTGACGATTTTTTTTGCTTTTAGGATTTACGTGTCCTTTTTGAATCCTTTCCTGAAGCTCGTTGATTACTCCCATTTCCATGTTTCCCAAGATATCTCCAGTACTCTGAATGTTTCCAACCAGTATTTGATTATCCTTTCCCTCGCATCAAAGTTTCCTAGTTTGAATTCGTCCTGATCGTCATTAGTTGTTGAGACAATTAAGGAAGCGTTAGGATGGATGATCAATTAGGCGCATAATCTTACAGGAATCGGCATAAGTCAGCGGCCGAGTGTTCAACACATTCTCAATTTCTGCGATTATGAAAAAAATATGAAATTATGAATTCCCTTTTCCATAACAGTTTTCTTCCAATAACTCTTCTCATAAATTCTTGATTAGTCCTACCAGTCGTTCATAGAGTGATGGACTCTCGGTGTTATATTTTCCTAAACCATTCCATTCTCTGCTGAAAATTCATCTATCCTGTTGTGTTCTTGCTTCTTCATGGCTTTGAAAACTGCTTAGAATTGGTTTGCGATGTCATTCAAAACTCGTTCTGGATAGCTACGTCGTAAAATAAATCTCGCTAACGCGTAAAAAACCTTCAGCTGACAAATTTTTCACACCTTTAAGATTTACCGTCTTATTGTGAAACACGTGAATAGGGAAACCCATCTTTCAGTTGCTCTAATTTCGGTTTTGATAGAAAGCGAGCCAAAATAATCCAATCCAATTCTTGTGAAGGTTCCTTGAACATGAAACGTATCGGCGTGATATAGTTTTCATATTACTGTCGTATCAGAAATTCGATAACTGTGTTATGCCTTGGCAAATAGATTGGATATTTGCTTTCCTCTAGCTCAGAATTTTCCATAACTTCTCCATAACTTTCAACCATCGCGACACAAGCTCTATTTTTCTTTTGCTTCCTCATTGAGTCATTTTGTCTGTGCTTGTATGATTAGCACCCATTTGGCTGATTTAAAATAAATCCTCCGATGTTAGTCATTTCAATGTGCTGTCCCATTCTTTGCAATGAGTTTAATAAAAAAAGCCCAAATGGTCGTTCTTACAAGTCTGGACCAATTGCTGATCAACTTCCATATACAAGTTAAAAATTTACATTATGACTGCAGGAGTTTACCGATATTTTGCAGTATTTGATAATTTGAAATGAATAAAATTTTAAATTTTAAAAAGCTCCAAAGTTTCTTTAAAACTTAAAAAGAAAAAATCCAATGAATCACATTTTCTGCTTTTTACTCTATTCAACTTTATTTTATAGCGAAAGGATGGAGTGATTTTAAATTTTTATTGAATTGAATTCACAATAAGTATGATTGATGAATTTTATGATATCAATTTAAAAAGAAGCATTGCATTTGTAAATTACAAGTTTCTACTTCCTCAGGCTCAAAAAGAAAGTAGTAATGTAATGCTGATAATAATTATCATCCTACATGATTTTACTTTTCAAAAATAGCAATCATTTTTTAAATTAAATATTTCTCTATGATTTGAAAACTAAACAGTGGGAATTTCATTTTTTCGAATATGTGAACAGTGTGGGGTTTTTTCTTTCAGAAACTACTCATCCTAAAGTATTTCACTGAAATAAGGAATTGTGAACTGGGCGGGAAAGAAAGAGAGAAAGAGGATAACGGATTTTTTTCGAAAAGTTGTGCACGGAGTGGGATTCGAACCCACGCATCGATCACGATACCAGAACGCCCATATACCACACTACACTCGTGTGAAGCACATCATTGCTTGAGTCTGGCGCCTTAGACCACTCGGCCATCCGTGCCATACACACAACAGCATGTCGTTATAATAAGATTTAAATTTGTGTAGAACCTTTAAATTTTCGGTGAAACTGCAATTTTAAATTTAGAATTACCTTTAAAAATGAAAGTTTTCGCCCAAAAACTAAAAATCCATAAAATTTTAGAAAATGTTCAATTTAGAAAACCTAAATCTTTTTTTTTGTAAATTTTGCAATTGCAATTTATCAATATTAGATAGTGAAAATTTTTAACACTAAAGCATGGATGAATAGTAAAATGCATTAAACCATCAAATTTTAAAATGAAAATTAGTAATTTAAATCTAAATTCAAATTTTTTCTCTCAGTTGGATAAGTTCGGTTGCAATATTTTTTAAACTGAATTTTACATTTATAAAGGATCACTTTTCAGAATTATTATCGAATACGTCTAGCACAGTTTTTTAAAACAGTTCCTATTATTAAGCATATCATTTCCTTTTGCTTCATTTTACACCATTTTTTTTCTTTTTTTTTTTTTTTTTCATATACCAGCATAATTTAAGTGCAAAAAATATTTTCTGTAAGTACTTAGTTACAAATATACAAAAGAATAATATCTTTGTTAGATCACCTCGACTGATTAATATCAGCAGTAATCATTGAAATGAAATAATTTCAGTACAGAATTAGAAGAATATAGGTTAGACCGATTTACCCGGATGATATGTAACATTATTTTAAGCATATTGCTACATCGAACGTGGCAAACAACACTTTCTGGAAAAGATCCCTCATGCGATAATAAATCCGTTCGATTAATTCCGGAAGTTTTACTTATAGAGTTAGTGTTAAAAAAAATGTAAAGTTAGTTTTCCTGTTTTTATATCTCAATTAACTCCCTATAAATAAATTACGACTAGATAAAAAATTTTTCAGGCAATCAATTTAAGAAATTGAATTGACTGCTTGAAAAAATAGCAGGTCCTTCTCGGCAACATCATTTATTTAGAGTTGATGATTCATTTGCTGTTCAGATGCATAAATAAATATTTATTGAACCTCTTTTATTTTTAATTTATCGTTGTAATAATTTCAGTTGTAAATATTAAAATTTCATTTATTTAAAATTTCTAACACTAATTTTACAAGAACAAAGAATATTTGATGAAGAATGTGAAGAAAGTTAAAAAATTGCAGGAAAAAGGAGCAAGAAATGTCGATAAACAAAATGATACTAACAATGAAAGGGATTTAAAAAAAAAATTTGTAATGATATTCTTTTTTTTAAATAAATAGTGTAGTAAATAAAGGTTTAAATAATTTAAATACCTTAACCTTTGATCCTTCATTTTGGCTTGGAGACATTGCCGTTATACATAGACATCATAGTCCTCCCGATGATATAGATGGTTTTTTTGGCTACTTTTTCGGCTAATTATTGTGCTGTTCATACTAAATAGAACCAAATTAAACAATATTCTAAAAACTTCAGGAAAGAAATAATTGGAAGAAAAAGTAACTCCATTAATGATCCAGTAATACTTACTGAATAACCAATGACATCAATGAACAGACAAAATTCCAACTGATTTTCCCAATCAAATTAAAAATTCCTTAATCATATGGATGATAAACCGGAATGGCTCACTTTTGTTCACTTCATTTTTTCCATGTTTAATTGCACGATGTCTGATATAATTATGCAGCGGCGAAAACTTCATTCGTCCCCAATTCAGTCTAAAATTCTTCTCACTTTGCTAATATAACCTTTTTCTAGCTGCTTAACCAGCTGACTATTTAAGTAATCAATTACTGGTCTCAAATGAACTGTTAATTAACTTGACGCTTCATCATGACAAGTTAGAAATTGTGTCCAACAGCTACAAACGAGTAATTAATTACTTAATGAATGATTATTGAGATAATCCATTATTAGATTCAATAACACTTCAATTTGATCTTTGACCGTATTATTTACATTCATTCTTTGACGAAACTTTAAAACATTATTCCTCGTACATTTTGTACTACTAAGCAAACTAAAGCACGAGAGACATAATGTGAGGAGGTGACATCGACGAGCAACGCAGTTTGAAGAGTTGACATCGAGAGGTGACATCGACGAGCAACGCAGTGTGAAGAGTTGACATCGACAGATGACATTGAGAGGTGACATCGAGAGGTGACATCGAGAGGTGAAATCGAGAAGTGACATCGAGAGGTGAAATCGAGAGGTGATATCGACAGGTGACATCGAGAGGTGACATCGAGAGGTGACATCGAGAGGTGAAATCGAGAGGTGACATCGAGAGGTGACATCGAGAGGTGACATCGAGAGGTGACATCGAGAGGTGACATCGAGAGGTGACATCGAGAGGTGACATCGAGAGGTGACATCGAGAGGTGACATCGAGAGGTGACATCGACGAGCAATGTAGTGCGAAGAGGTGATTTTGCGGATTTAAATCTAATTTAATGTAGAAATTTATTATTGTAATACATAAATTCGATTGATTTGTTCGGAAACACATCCAGAAAAATGTCATAGCTTCTTTTTGTCACGTATTTCAGCCTTTTTATATAATTCATCTCTTTGAAATCTTAAAAATGATTCTATTCATGTCTCACTCATTACAATGGCTGTCCCTTTCATGTCCACATCATCTCCCCTCCCCCTCCCTAATATCTCATTAATTATCACACCTCTCACTTCCTTCTATTCTCTTATCGGTATGTATCTCTCTCTCTCTCTCTCTCTCTACCTCTATTTATCTCTAACCTTATGTTTTTATATATTTATCTTCAAAGATGGATTTGTTCACATCCTTAATCTTACATTTGTATGTAAAATTCTATAAAAAAACATTTATTAACATATCAATCTTTCCTATCTATCTCTATCTGTACAATGCAATGAAATCTATATGTGTACTCTCTATTCTTTACTCTCACATTTATATCTGCAACTACTATGTTCACATTTCCTTACATCTATGTTTGTATCTTCATCTTCATATTTCATTATATTTCTTCATTTCTACCTTTGTACGTTTAGCAATTTTCCGCATGACCATTAGTTGACACTACTTTGTCATCTGTTTTCTTCTCTTTAAAACATTTGTGATGTGTGTTTCTTTTTTTAGCAAATATAAATTTGAATAACTTTTAAATTTCAATTTAATATAAAAGCACAATTATGTTGTAGTAAAGTATTACTTATCATTGTCGAGAAATCAAAATAATTTTTGTATTATAAATTTATTTTGCAATAATTATGAGATAATTAATGTTCTTTGCAATAATTCAAAATTTCATAACTTTTGCAAATTCAAACAGTTTACTAGAAATAGTTTCTCAGTATAGATCTTTTGTAAAATCGAAATTTCAATAGATTGTTTACTCCATTCCTATCATTTTTATTGATCTTCAATTTACTGCTTGTTTATTACTTTTATCCAGTGACCTCTGACCAATGATTTAGAATTTAATTTGAATGGTCAAGACGGATAAAGACATCCATTATATAAGCAGCTTTAATAGAGATTGATTAGGAGTCAGTTTTCAGTTCTATGTACAAGAATTACTGGTTATCTCAGATATAGCTGTAACTGTATCCTCTGTATTCGCTGTATTCGGTACCGGAATTCTCAAATTGTTCAACTTTCGAATTTTCGCTAATAGTTTGCACCATAATCAATAAACCTTTATTGAAATTTCTTGTGTCATTGTCGAGGAATAGTGGAAACTTCTTCATTGCTCTCTTTCTTTGTTATTTTCTGTATTCCAAAAACTTTTTGCTTTTCACGACAGTCATTATTATATTATGTATATTACATTAGTATATGTATGTATTACATTATATATTGTTAACAAATTTATTAATTTTAATCTTAATGAAATTAAATTCAAAATCTTGCTCGAACATTATTTGAATTATCATTTGAAATAAATTTAGCAGTGTTTTAATGAGCAGTTTTCTTAGCAATTATTTTAAATTTTAAAAATATCCAACTTTTGAAACATAGAATGAAAGTTTATTTTTCTACTTTGGTGTTTTAATTGTTTTTTTTTTTCATTTTTTGAGAATAATGTTTTCTTTGCTAATTTTTTTTGCATTTTTCCATGTCGGTATTTTTTTCCCACACGAATTTCTCTTCCTTATTTTCATTTTGCGGCAACAAAGAAAGCCGCCATTCCATCGATCAGTTCATTCATTTTAATAGTTTTTTTCTTTTCGAATAGCAATGCAAAGTATTTTCTTCCGTCATTCTTTATGTCTGTTTTTTTCAAATATTATTTTTTATAAACGGTAAACCTTTTCTTTTTTCCAACCAAAAACAGCAAAAGTGCTGAATTGATTGAATTAAATTTAATTTAAATATGCAAATTTCCTTAATTAAATGTCAATAATTGAATAAAATGCAGCATTTCGATTTTTATTTCCAGAAATTTCAAAAGTTTTAAAAATCGGAACCCGTAGTTTCAAACAGTTTACTCACTAATTCATACATTTTTCTCGCTGATCCAATTTATCAATGATTCATCACTTTTGCTGATTTATCTTCAATTTCACTTTAAACTTTCCCGATTAGTTTGTGTTTGAACATCGTAGCAACAGAGCAGCATATCATTATTTTGTGTGTTCTAATTTCGAGCAGATCGATTGTTAAATTAATTTTCATTCAAAAAATTCCAGTTTTAATTATTTCAGTTGTAAGCAGCTGTTGAAAATTCATTTTTATATTTTAATTAATGCTAATGATTGATTTTTGTTAGTCAAGCATGATGAATGTATTTGATCTCATTACATTTCTTTAAACTTAACTGATGATAACAAACAATATAGAATGGTTAATCAAATAAATTAGGAACGCCATCTGTATCATATATCTCTTGATTAACAGAGAATTCTATTGTCCTGTACAACTATACTTTTCTGTATTGATTTGTAAAAAGTTTACAATTGAAAAATGGATAGAAGATAAGGATATATCACTAATTTGAGGTTGAGAGATAAAGGTACCATAAATTCCGCAATAAGCTGCCATTTCCTTTGCTGTTACACGAGAGTCTTAACTGTGTTCTTGAGAAAATCTTTAGAAGGAAAAATTCATTCCTCATCAACTTCATCATTAAATTTATGAAAATGCTTCTTTTGTTCTGCATAAAATTTTTTTCTCACAAATTTTTTAGATTAATAATCAATAATTGATTTCAGGTTAAAATTAATAATACTACCATATATTTTTTATGTAAATAAGCATATTTATGGATGAGTTTTAATTGCTAATTTTTATCTTAACTCAGCTAAATTTGTTTCCGTTTTTTTTGTTTACAAAGGGGGAATTTTACTAAGTGTCGAATATGAATTTTATGAAAGAAAAATAAACTTTTTTTGCTTTTAATTTAAAAGACAACTAACAGAGTAATATTGAACTTTGAAAAATTTTTTGCATACAGTAAAATATTACATCAATTTTTTTTCATTGTTGTTTTTTCCGTTTCATTTTGCAATGAAAAAATTTCAACGAATGGATTGAGTGATTTATTATCGGTCGAATTGTGCAGTTATCAAGCTGTTTCAGAGCTATAGATTGGTTTTCAGAATCAAATAAAATTTAGAAAAGTTAACTGCTAGCTAGCTTATTTTAACAGTCTTGAAGATATAAAAGCACTGGCACTTTTTCTTTCAGTTCTTAGCAGTGATCTGGATAATTATGAATTACTTTAATGGTCAGACAGTTTCAACATATTTGCATAAATAAGGGTGGTCAAATAATTTCAGAATAATTTGGTAAATAAGTGGTCAAGCAACTTTAGGTATTGGATAAATATGTAATAGTTAAACAGTTCTATATAGTTAGGTAAAGAAGATGATCAAAAATTTCACAGTATTAGGTGAATAAGGGAGTGTCAAGCAAGTTTAAGGTAATTAGTTAAATTGATAAAATGTTTGCAAATATTTATTGAATTTTTTTGTCATTAGTATTGATTGATCGATTGCTGAAATTTCTGTTTGCAAATATTTATTAAATTTTTTTTGTCATTAGTATCGATTGGTCGATTGCTGAAATTTCCCCAATCACTGTCATAGTTCAAATTTTATCTCAATACAACAATTTGGATTTTCAAGTTAGAAAATTTCACACTTCAACTTAAATAATTAAATATTTAAAATGAATTCAAGCAAATAGGTTAATAATAGGTTAATTTAAGATAGGCATTCGTACACAGATTTATCAATGTGTGTTTTATTCTATCAGGAAATACTAAACAAATTTTCTTTTTCAAAAATTAAAAATTAATATTTTTGCATAAACGTTCACGCTTATATGAATAATTATTTTTATGAAGACGACTTTATTTTGCAGGTTTTGCATTTTGCAGGTCGTGACTGTACGTGTAAACGACCATTGTGTTACGAGAGTTATGGAAGATGATAGAGAAGAAGAATGTGTTTTGGTAAATTTGTTTATTTCGTTGCGCTATTTTAAAATTTTGAATTAAAAAAAAATTGAAAGATTTGAAATAAAAAGTGTTGAAGCACTATGAAAAATTTTTCGTAAAACTTTTTGAAATTCTGCAAGTTTTTTTTTCATTTTCAAATATAGTTTTGAGGATTTGCTTTATTGATGGGGAATTGTTGTCGTTGTATAAAGTGCTCATTTTAGGTTAAATTACATGAAGATGAATTTAATGGTTTAATAGGAAATATCGCAGGCAATATCGTCCGTGACAAAATTGGCGGTACCGCAGGAAATATTCTTGGCAATCTAGTAGACAGTTTTGCTAGTCATGGAGGTATTTCTTTTGAAATTGCTTCTTTAATGCATGAATACTTAAATACTTAAAAGCAGAATTGAAGGAATGAACAAATAGCATGAATGATTACCATAGAATACCAATTTTAGATACCACCAAATAGCTACCAGCATTAGGTACTATTTTTTTTTCACATCTATCATCGATAGGTTCAAATATAAGAAAATGCAATATGATTATGTCACTTTGCATATTTTACGTATTAACCAAGAACCAGGTGAACAGTGAATAAAATATTAAAGGCGGAATTATTAAATTTATCAGAAAATTAATAAATATATCTTCACAAATATCACCAATAAAGGATGTAAAGATTTTTTCATCTTTGTGAATGATTTTCAGCCGGAACTGGAAACAGAGAATATGGACAAGCTGGTGGATACGGAGGTGATAGATACAATCAAGGCAATGAATATGGAAGTGATGTTTACGGCCATGGAGGATGTGGTGGTGGTGGTGGTTATAGAGATGGTGCAGGTTTTGGTGGTGGAGGAGGATATGATAATCGTAATAGATGTAGAAATAGAGAACGCAGTACTGATAATAGCAGTGCAATTGGATTAGTTGGAAATATAATCGGTAATCAATTAATTTCAGTTGTTAGAATCTTCGAAATTCGCAATGATTTCGTCCACTTCAATTATTAAATTTTATTTTACACTCATATTTATATGTTTTAAATTTTCGCTCTCAATTTTAATCAAAATACATCATTTAAAAAACCATCCTTTCTATTATGTTGCGAAAAATAATCGCTTAATTTTTTGTAGTGTTATCAAATTTTTAATTATACGGAAATTTAAGGTGGAATATTTGGCAGTGGAGGAAATCGTAAAGATGGTGCAGGTAGCGATGGTTACAATGATTATCGAAGTAGTGGCAGTGGTTATGATGATGGTTATAGTCGGAAAAAATCAGGAAAAATACGTAAGCTTATATTTGATATCGTTTAGCAGATATCATTTTTTTTTTCTTTTTATCTAGATAATAAAAAAGTGAAAAAGAAAGAAATAAAACCGAAAGTATATTTTTTAATCATAGCGTGAAAAAATTAGCAGCTGTTTGTAGAGCAATAACAATTCCTGAATTTTTTTTTTTGAACCGGCAGAACTATCAGTTCCATCCCCGTTATGTGTTGCTATGAAATCCTTATGGATACACTATTTTTGTTATTTCTTTTTTCTTCAGATTTTTTCCTTATGCCAATTGAGAGAATTAATGGTTTATTCATGTTGATAAGAGGATTGTTTAAAAACACTAATTTTTCATCATTTAAACAGTTAATTTATGTTTTAAAATTAATTAATCGCTCAAATTACTTGTTTTAATTAGTTAGTAAAATTCTGTAACGTTTTCAAACATAAAAAGGAAGGATAAGCGTTCAGCTTTACAAACTTTCATATGATATTATCAATGAAAAGCTTTTGCATTTATTGGAAACAAGTTGGTTTTTGATTTTTTCATACGATTATTCATGAAAATCTCTCTGTTCACTTTTATATCTGTTTTTTCATCATAGAATTCATAGATTTATCTCTTCACACATTTGAACTTTCAAATGTTTTGCATTAACAAAAATGATGGAATTAATCGATAAAAGGCAATCTTTTCATCTTTCCCTCTTTATTTTTTCTTTAACTTCTTTTAGACAACAGCCATTGCTGCTTATTTAGCTCTCTTTTTCATAAAGTAAACGAAAAATTTCTTTTTTGTCGAAATCTTCCATCCAATATGTATATTTTTTGCAAAATATACAAAAGTATTACACAACATTTACAAACATCAATCATTTTTTATTTTGCGCTTAAATCTAAAAATCAATTTTTGCATTTCGAATAAAAAAACAAAACAGTTGTTTGAAAATAAAATAAAACCATCTTAACTGAACATTTTCATTTCACATTTATCAATTCTTTTTGGTAGTAGCATTTAGAACTTTTTGCATCAATTGTCATTTTGTCGCAAAGTTTCCTTTTTTTTCAATTCATTCAAAATTTTTTCATTTCACTTTTTCGCTCTGTCTTAGAAATAAAAAAAAATGAAAATTTGTCAAAAATCTTTGACATTGACGTTAAAATTCTATGCTTTTTAAAAGAGTATAACAATTTCCATGCTGTTCATTCATTTCCTTTCTCATACTTTTCTTAAATTTTATCAAAACAACAGATAAATGAATGATTTAGAATTCTTCCATGATCATCATTAGACGGAAGAGTAATTTTGTTTAGAACAGATAAGAAATTAGTTTTGATAAATTCACTTAAAAAAAGAGTAAAGTTAGATTGTTTCAAATATGAAAATTCTTAATTGTCGTCACAGTAACAAATAAATAAAAATAAATCTTTTGCTGGAAAAATTATTAGAAGATAATCTGGATAATGTAACTCAGGGATATTTTAGATAAAACCTGAAATTATTTAAGTACCATAAATATTTGAACACCTACCTAACACAGATGTTTTTGAATTTATCCATTTTTCTGTACGTTTGTACTGTTCGATTTGCAAACAACAATTCAGTTACTTGTTGGCTTCTGTCTTAATTACAATATTTTTTTCTTTATTTAAAAAAAAGTTCGTCGAGAATTGCTTAAAAAAATAAATTTAGAAATTATTTATATAAAAATGTTTCATTTATTAAAGAAAACAATCAATTTTTTGTTTCATTTGATTATGCATTAAAATGCTATTTCATTTAACGATTTTCTTTTTGAATTCGAATTATCTTTCACAGTCAGTAAACCCTCAACAACTTACTTTATTCACTAAAAGACATAATATTCCGATTGACCATACTATCAGGACATTTGAGTTACACTACAAATTTAATGAATGAATTAAGCAGGACACTATCATATTTCTGGTATATGGTTTGAATAACCTAAAATGATTTTTTTTATATACTTATCGGAAAATATTGCTGTTTAAAAAAAAAAAAAGTGAAAGAAAATTTTGCAAGTTCTAATACTTCTTAGTAATTCATTTATGTTGGCAGTTCTCATTTTGATTGATTGTTTTCATTGTTTGATTGATTAATTTTGCGGACTTAATTTGAAATTTGATTCCAGAAGAGTTAAAAAATAAATTTAGAGCAAAGATGAAATTTATGAATTTTGCTAATCTTACTTCTTTTTCTTTCTTCTTTCTGCTTCTTTTTCGAAAAATCTCTTCCGGAATAGTTCAGTCGGATAAGCACAAAATTTGTGGAATTGTTGAATATTTTCGGAAGAAAAATGAGCAAGATTGCTTAGAATTGGGCTTTTTGTTCTTTGTAATTATTATTTTGGAAGTTTTTTTCCATTTTTCCAGATGTTAGAATGTCTCACTTTTACATTGCATCTTTTATCAATATTTCCATATGCTATGAGTGTTTTAGTTCAAGTGTGAATTCATTTTTTGTTTTATATAATTAAAATTGCTTCACGGCATTTAATATTCAACAAAATTCAACGGAAATGCCCAATATACTGACATGCTGTGTGGATCCGGAACGTGATCGTTCCGGTGAAGATGAAATGAAATGTAACATTTTTAAAGGTAATTGAAAGTTCTTACCGGTCAAAAGGCATTTTTTTAAATTTGGATTTTCCGGTTACTAAATTCAAATTTGCAACCAATTATATATGGCAGAAAATTTTAAAAGTTCATCCATATTTCAGGTGATCAAATTGGTGATATCATCGGTGGCTTCGTCTCAGGTGGAGCAGGCGGTGGCAATGATAGTTCTCATGGTGATTTCTTTATAGATAAATGAATTTTTCCCTTTTATTTTGCTAAAATTTTCTATAAAAAAGTGGCTTTTGCTTGTCAGCCTCAATTATTTCAGGTGGTAGTGGTGCTATCAATATTGATGATATTGGTGGTATCATTAGTGGCCTAGCTGGACCAGGCAGTAAAGGTCAGAAGCTTGGCGGCCTCATCAGTGGTATTGGCGGATTAATTGGCAACAAGGGAGGACAGTATAGAAATGGAGGCATTTTTTTAATCATACCATCGTTTTCTTGATTTTGTTTAACTTTTCGCGGATTGATTTAGCAGCAGATTTTTAAGTTCATTAGGGAGTAGAAATTGATATCATATTGTTTATTATGAGCGGAAAATGATTCATAAGATTTTCCAAGTTTTCTTGCAAATTCTTACTAACTTTATTTTTTTTAAAAAATTTCAGTTTTTTAAAAGCAGTATACTGAATTAAAAAAAAAAAAAAATGATCGTGATAATGACTTTTTATTCAACTTTTTGTAAATTTCAGGCCCGAATGTAAATCCAAATAATTTAAGCGGTGGTATGACAGATGTTGTAAGCGGTCTTGTCGGGCATTTAGCTCACCGTTACCTTAATGTTGATCCAGCTACGGGACGTATTATCGGTTCCATTGCTGGCAATCTTATTTTCAATCTAGGTAAGTTATCTCGTCAAAATTTTTTCTAGTAACCAGAGTATTAAATTTCTTTAATCGCTTATCGGTGTTAAAATTGAAATTTTTTTCCAGGTGGCAAAGACAACATGCTTGGGACTGTGGGCAAAGTCGTTTTAGACAATATTATCAGTGGTAAATTCAAGCGGAAGGTATTTTGTTAGTTTATTCTACAAAGACTATGAAATTTTGAAAACATCCCTGTTTCTCATGCTTTAAATCTGATTTCTGTCTCTTGTTCCAAGCGCGAACATTTAGTAATGGTGCAACCAACGGATAACATCAGGGAAGCAGTTGCTTTCCCGAAAGTTTAGGATTTTTTTGACGGAGAATCCTTCCTGCTAATTTTTTTTCGCACAAGATTTTATATCCATAGGTTGATCCATACATACCACCAGAACCGACACGACGCCTATATCCGCCAATACCTGATAGAAGAGCAGAGGAAGCACTTGATTTCTACGCAGAAAGAGATCGTTGTCTTTCTGTAGGTTACTATTTTTTCATGCTGCAAATTAAATATTTTTAATTGAAAATTCTGAAGCTCATTATAAAATAACGCGAAACTAATGTTTGTGGAAATTTATAAAGAAGATTTTCAGGAACGAAAGCTTTTTGAAGATCATCAATTTCCGGCTCATGATAGGAGCTTATTCTTCAGCCGACATCCACCCAAACAAATCGAATGGAGACGACCGGGAGTTTGTTTCAAGAATTTCATTTTTTCTTATTTTTAAGTTTCTTTTCATATATTCTCAGAAAGTCACTTTATTATTTTTTTAGGAAATATGTGACAGTCCGCTTTTGCTCTACGAAGGGCAATCACGTTTCGATGTAGTACAGGGTGAATTAGGTGACTGCTGGCTTTTAGCTGCTGCCGCAAATCTTACATTGAAAGATGAGCTCTTTTATCGAGTTGTACCACCGGATCAAAGCTTTACCGAAAATTATGCTGGTTCGTTGGTTTAATTAAAATTATTCACAACATTCTCAACTCAAAACTCAGTTTCTTTCCTCACTTAATTTTCTATTTTCTCTTAGTGAATTTTATCAAAACTTTTGAAAATTGAAGGCATATTTCATTTTCAATTCTGGCATTATGGCAGTTGGGTTGATGTTGTCATCGATGATCGTTTGCCAACATCTACAAATGGCGAATTATTGTACATGCATTCCAGAGATAACAACGAATTTTGGAGTGCTCTCTTGGAAAAAGCATATGCAAAGTGAGTTCTTTTTATTTTTTTTTTTTAAAAATACTTGAAATGAATGGTTTGCTGGTAGATGTTGAAAATTATTTTTTATTGGCGAATAAAATGCAAGTCATCAGATAATCTTTTTGAATCAGTTAATGCATTCTGAAATCTTTTTCGGAAATTAGAGTTTCATATAAATAGCACTTTGAGTAGGACACTTATAAATAGATTAGTAGAGAATTTATCATAAAGATAATTTATGATAAAATAAATAGAGAATTTATCATTAAACATAAATTATAAATTAACTTCAGTTCATTCTGAAATTTAGTGCTGAGTTTCTAATTTAAGACTTCATGGTTCGTACGAAGCACTAAAAGGTGGTACAACAAGTGAAGCGTTAGAGGATTTCACGGGTGGTTTGACAGAATTTTTTGATCTCACACAACCTCCTAAGCATTTGATGGAAATGATGATGAAAGGCTTTGAAATGGGTTCATTATTTGGTTGCAGTATTGAAGTAAGTTTTTTCCTATAGATCACATATATTTCAAAGTTTTTGCATTAAAGACTGAGTTTCTTGATTTAAAATCTATTTAATTGTTTTTTTTTATGCTTAAAATTTCGAGATACTATCTACTGTTACCGAACGTTAATGAAGTTAATCATGAAGTTTCGTTCAGCAATTCTAGGAAATTTTTTTAGTGGAGAAGAAATGACTTTAATTTTGTACAATTTCAGGCAGATCCATATGAGTGGGAAGCACGATTGCCCAATGGCTTAGTGAAAGGTCATGCATACAGTATAACAGCGATGAGAATGGTAAAACATTTCACACTTTTTTTTGTCTGTCGCATAGCAATTTCACGTTTGTTTCCAAATATTTTATTTTAAGGTGAATGAACCACGTGGTAAGATACCATTACTGCGTATACGTAATCCGTGGGGTAATGAACATGAATGGAATGGTGCATGGTCGGATAACTCAGCTGAATGGAAGTATATTTCTCAGCAGCAACGCAATGAGATGGGTTTAGTTTTTGCACATGATGGAGAATTTTGGTTAGTTTTAATGCTGTTTAATTGATTTACAGTATCAACTAAATTCAAGGATCCATAATTCTTTTTTCTAAATGTTGCAATACAAAGAAGATCGCCATCCATGACTTTTCATATGTATTTATTCCGTTTTGCAAATAATTGTTCTGTTACAGTGACCTGTTGTCAGTAACCCAATGCTATAATTCTATTCACTTTATCCATCCCACAAGTAGACTTACAGTTTTTTAGTTGTCTTATTTGCTCATTATCGAAAAGTTGATGAAAACTCAACAAAAATTACTCATTGTTTGCTTTACTTTATTGCTTTATTCTGCTTACTTTGCTCTCTCTTGACGTTTTACATCTGTTTTATTTTGCATAGACATTTGAAGTGCAATGAATTCGATTTCTAGGATGGCATTTAAAGATTTCATGCGTTATTTTGAAAAAATGGAGATATGTAATTTGGGTCCAGAAGTTATGGATGAGGTGTGTTTTTTCTTTTTGCAAATATAATGTAACGACGTTTTCTTTTTAATATTCATATTTTCATTAATAAATGATTGCGCGTATAGGTTTATCAAATGACTGGTGTCAAATCGTCGCAAAATTCTTGGGCAACATATACCCACAACGGCGCTTGGATTAAAAATCAAACAGCTGGAGGATGCAGGAATTACATCCGTATGCAAATTTTGTTTACCATTTCTATATTTCTTTCTTTTTTTCAACATTTCCTAAGCGTCACTGGTCTGTTGTTGTAATGTCAGTTTGATAAGAAACGTATTATAATCATTAAACTTTACTTTAAAAGATTTAACATAAGCGTATTCTAATTTGTCCAAAAAAAAAAAAAAAAGCATTACTAGTACTCTTTCTCATGATTTTTACTTACTGGTTAAAATTAAAGCACGCATCTTTTAGAGACATTTGCAATGAATCCTCAATATCGTATCCAGGTGACAGATTCGGACCCATATGATGATGATAACTTGTGTACAGTGATAATTGCAGTGTTGCAAAAGTATCGACGTGAGCTGAAACATTTGGGTGTCGAGAATTTAGCTATAGGATTTGCTGTCTATGATGTAAAATCATCCTTTTTTCCTTTTTCACTGAAATAATGCATTTAAACTAATATTGAAGCCTTAGCTATCAATAGCTTTATCAGTAGAAAAGGGAATACGAAATAATCTGACAATTGGTATTTTCAGATTTCATGAAAACTGATGTGGAGTGAATTTGTAACTTTGAGTTTTGAGAGATTTATTGCAAATGAATATTTGCTTTGCTTTTATAATTTCTCGACTAGCAATAAGTAACAATAAATTTGCAGAAAATATGTTATGTTGGTGTAGTATTCGAAATGAAATTTTTTAATACGCTTTTATTCTTGGTTATTTGCAAGAAAATAATTTTGGGTCGTTAATCAGCATTGATCCATTGTATTTCTTTTTCTAGGTTGGAGATTTTAACGGGCGTTTAACACGCGAATATTTCCAGCGACATAAATCATGTGCTAGAAGTGCTGCGTTCATTAATTTACGCGAAGTAATTATTTTTGAATTATTCCGATTTAATTATTGAAATAAAAATGCTGCTCCAGAAATTATATACAGATATTGTTTAACTTTATCTTCTTGTACACTCAGTTTGTTCTTTCAAATTTAAACTTGTGATTGATTGATTTTAGATTGCATAATTTCATTCTTATTATTGCAGGTAACTGCTCGTTTTCGATTCCCACCGGGAAATTACGTAATTGTACCGTCGACATTTGAACCAAATGAAGAAGCGGAATTTATGCTTCGAATTTATACAAATGGTTTTATTGAATCAGAGTAAGTATATAATTTTTTCCGAAGACTTTAAAATTTTCAAATTGTTTAACAAATTTCTTCATAGCACATGATACGCAGACAATATAGCATGTCGGTCATATATCTAACCAACTAAATTTTTCCTTTCAAAGCCAAACAATTCGAGTTTAAAAAATTTCAAAATAAAATTTTTTTTTTTCAGGCAGCTGTGAATTTTGACCAAAGAATACAGTCGTAATAGTCATTATCAACCTCAGTTTATTGCAATTTATTATTTCGGATTAAATTTCCGAAGAATACATTTATTTATTGTTGCTTTCATATATCCGCCCAGATATTATACTTATAATCGTTTTTTACAATTAATTTATATTAATATTGTTTGTTTTTTAATAGCGACGATTGCATTTGTTTATTATTTATGATATGAATTTTTGGATAAAATTTTTTGCAACGGAAATTTCAACTAAAGCGTAAGTGGTGATTTTGTCCCGGAAAATTGAAAAATACCTTTATTTGTTTGTTTAAAAAGAACATAATTTTGTCGGGATACTTTGGTCAGTCAGTCTTTGTGATATATTCAAATGACCGGCAATGTTCAGTGAATTCAGTGCATTTGTTTTAATACTTTCGACAATTTTTCGCATACTGATATTGCTTTCAATTGCAGATTTGGGCTTCAATAATGCATGTTGGCTTTTCATGAGATATGATGGGTAATCAGGTTCCCATCGGGTTTTACTTTGCTGAACATAGCTAGCAGGATGCACTGATATTGTCAGGCTATCATAAGTTTAATTCATCGTTTATTTGATAGGAATGGCTCTAGGAATTTTGGATGTTGTTATTGGAGATTTCGAGAGGAATGGATGGGGAATTATCAAATATATTGAGATAAGAAGATATCGAATCATTATTGGGTTATTTTAAATTGGGTCACCTCATTAATCATTTGTTGAAGTAATTAATTATTTTTGTATAGCAGCCGGACATAATTTTTTGTTTCATGAAGCATCAAGTTAGTAACTGTTCATTTGAGGCCAATAATTGATTACTTAAATAATTTAAATAGCTGGAAAAGGATTATATTATATAAAATAAAAAGTAATTTTAGGCTGAAATAAAAACGAATGAAATTTTCTTCGTTTCGTAATTATATTCGTCGTGCAATCAAACATGGAAGAAATGAAGTGAACAAAACTGAGCCATCCCGATTTACTACCTATGTAGTTAAACAATTTTTAATTCGATTAGGAAAATCAATTGGAATTTTGTCCGTACCTGTCGTATTTATTGATATTATTGGTTATCCAGCAAATATTGTCGGGTCATCAATGGAGGTTGCTTTCCCTTTCAGCTGTATTTATCTCAAGAAATTTCAGTATATTTAAAAATTATGCTAATGCTTTTATTAAGCTTTATTAAATGTTTATTGCAGATATAATCCTATGCTTTCCTGTACTATTATTTTAGTATCGTAGTATTTTAACGTGCTAGTTTTATTGACCCTACAGGTTGTCATGGATAAAACTACGGTTTGGCCTGTATTGTTCAATGATTTTTTATCATTATCTTGTTTAGCCAACATTGCATGGCAGCGACAAGAAATGGTGGAAGCGGGATATTGTTTGGTTATCACGTTTTGGTTTGCATAATCCAGAGATCGGACAAATTTACACGTTCGTGTACGCCTTTATCTGTTTTATTACTCATATTTCTTGGAGAATGTCGGGATTATAATCGTATGCTGTCGTATTTCGTCCCTTCACTTGCCTTAAAATTTATTAGATTTCAATCAGAATTCCTTGTTATAGCAAAATTATATTTTACAGCCCACCAAATGATCCGGAAAAACGTCACATCAAACGTCTCACTGCTATAGGTGGTGACATAATTAGGTATCATATTTATTTTGAATTCTATATTAGTCCTACATTCAAGTCAAATTTGATATTTTCAGAATGAATTATATCTGTTGGAATAAAACATAAACTGACTACAATTGCTTAAAATTTAATTATTTCTTTTTGATAAATTTGGATTTCGTTCAAAATCCTTCATTTGTAGGCCAAAACGAGGACCGGATGTTATGGAAATACCAACTGGTTGCTGTTGGATGGAATCAGACAATCCCAATAATTATTACGATAGCAGATTATACGGCCCAGTAAGTTTACAGTTCCTTTTTAATCACAAATAATTTTTGACCGAATTCAAACGAACGAACTATCTCATTCAATTTGTCATGCCCTTTCCTGCTAGAAACTTGCTTCTCCCCCCTCAGTGGTCTTTAGTGAACACTAACTACCACTGACCACTGACCACTATTTACTTTTATGAATAAGCTTGGAGGTACTACAGGTTTCCGAAGGATTATTAACAGCTCGAGCTACACATATTATCTGGCCTCCAAGCAGATGGCGTACCATTAAAACAGAATTGTTCGAGCACAATACTGTTCCTATTTCGAACAGATTTTCAATCTTTGGAATAAATCTTCCATGGTGATTATTTATACATGTGGCACAATAGCAATTGTAAATGGTGATGATGGTATTAATAGTGAAAAATGCCACGAGCAACGCTAAACATTCGTCCAAATCATTTCACAACGTACAAACTTAGAAATGCACTTTTTTTTTTCAAATGGATTTCAAATGCGCAAAATTCTAGAGTTTTTATTTATTGTTGTTGAGACACATAACCATTCATTGTCTGCTAACGACATGATAAAAACATCGGTTTTCGAAAAGAAACTCGGCATAGGAGTGACGAAACAGTACCGTGTATGTTGTTGCATAGGAGTGACCAAAACAGTACCGTGTATGTTGTTGCATAGGAGTGACCAAAACAGTACCGTGTATGTTATTGGTTACATTTCATTTTGAAATTCCCCTTGCATTGCAAATGCAACCTAGATTGATTGAATCTGAAATCGATGACCCTCCAGAAAGTAATCTTATCATTCTACTATTTACATTATTAGCTCCTAAGCAATAATAACGGAATATCATAATTGTTCTACCGGATATAATTCTCATTTTTTTTTCAGCGTAAATATGGCAAAATTATTAGCAGTGCTTCTGTTGTTTTTTAATATTTTTATCTTACACCGAACTAACTAACTACAGAAATTATCAAAGAGCGTGACAATAACAATTTTGGGAACAGAAACCCACCAACCAAACAACCAATATTTATTTACAGTACGAGCCAATTGAGTTTTTCAAATTTATCCGTTAATCGTTTTTATACTACTTAAATTATTAGAAATAATAGCGGAAGCTTATAAATTGTAATCATTTGTAATGAAACTACTAAGAGTTTACCTTAACATTATTTTACCTTATGATATAAACTCCATAGCTTTTTTTCTTTTAAAGCAAATTTTTCGAAATATTCAATTTATACAGAATTTGATTTACACACTTTCAGTTGCATAGTACTTGAATGAATGTATTTCACACAAAATTATATATTTTCTAACCAAATATGCATCGAATAAAGCTCGAAATATATGTAAATAATATGCAAGTTATCGTAATAATGATATGTACAATTAAGGTATTAAGGTGTAAAGTATACATGAGAATGAGAATTTAAAACCTGAATCGCGAATTGATGAAACATATAAATAATGAGTAATAAGCAAAACATATCATGCTTTGTTCTATTATGACATTAGGAAATACTGCATAAATATATCACCATAATTAATTTTTTAATCAACCAACTGAAACTGACTCCTTCTAAAACGACTGAACAATAGTAATAATCTATGAAAGTTTCTTTCACTTTCCTAAATTTATCTGAAGTTTGATGATGGTACCTGAGCATACCCCCGCCAAATTTTCATAAAAAAATGTGGCAATTTTCATTTCGATTGATTGATTTTACGGGTTTTTTTTTTCAGAGTTTAAATTAAATCCCAAAAAGATTGAAAAATGAACTTGTAAAATAAACTTACAACATTCGCGAAAATAAAACCTATGAATTTAATAAGCATATTTCTTTTGCTTCCAAAAATATTTTCAAATGAACAATTCCATAGTTAAAATTTCCAAAAAAAAATTGCCTAGAGATGATGAACGTTTTGAAACCAAAACGAAGAAATTCAAGTTTTGATTAATCTGGCATGCTAAGAAGCCATTTTTCCGTTAAATCCAAAGAAGTTGCTGCGTCGATTTTCTCCTGCCTTGCATGCTGTTCGAATTCTTTCAGTCTGAAAGTGTAGTGTAAAACAAAAGTATTATTATTAATTTTTAATTTGAAATATTCATTAAAAAAATTTCAAAGTATTAATTTATACCCAAACTAGCAATTATTGCATAAATCTGAAACTTCGATCAGTATCAAATTTTAAAGAAATCAATCAACAGAACTGTTTTATCACATTATAAATTCAACATTTTACGTTACATAATTATTTTGTAATGATATAAGTCATTAAAGTATAAGTGATTTTAACGCAATATTAGTATTTTTATGAAATGATAATTAATAAAGGACATACAGCGCAAAAAGTTCATCTGTGACCAATGATTCAGATTGAGCGTTGTTTGAATTTCTCTCTGCTGCTTTTTCTACAGCTTCCAAACGACACTAAAATTATTTGTAAAGTAAGAAAGCTTTACTAGAAGTTAATTTCACAATTTTATTTTCCAGATGTAAAATTGGTAAAAGTTTGTATGAGAAATACAGGAATCCAATAATTTTTCGGAAGAAATCTTATGGGAAATTTCAAAAATTTTGTCACTGATCAGATTTATTCCGTTAAAAATTAATATGGTGGATAAATTTTTACAAACAAGGAGCAAATACCTCATTGGTTTGCTCAGTGATAGCAATTAACTGCAGAGTTTCGTCTAGTTGCTTTTTCGTTTTAAAAAGTTTGTGCGATAAATCAAACATATCTCTGAAAAAATTGGCGGCAAAATTCCCAGGAGAAATTTTTTCTCATTAATTAGTCTCATTAGTCTCATTAAATTCATTAATTAGTCCAACTGTCAGTAAAATAATAATAACTAAAAACATAATATCTCCCTCATATTTCTTTCCTTTTTTTTTTTTTTTTGGGAAGACACGAGTTTCAGACAAAATGATGGAAATATTCAAATTTTGAATCAATGAATGTTACTATTAGCCTTACATAGTAAATTTCATTTGTCATGTAAAGCTAATTTAATATTGAGAAATCATTTTATTTTTGAAAGAATTGAAGAAAAAAAACACCAAGGATACAAAATGATTTGAAAAAAAGAGTTGAAGAAAAAAAAACAGCAATAAAAAATCTCTAATACCGTAACAAACTGACACTGCAGGAAAGAAAATCACCTTAGTAAATATCCGCTTTTGCAAAAATTGAGTACCTAGTCTAGTGAATGAGGATCTTAAGTCTAAAGTTGATAAAATGTGCTTAATTTCTGGCAAAATTTAACAAGTCATAAAATTCGGATTGCAAAAAAAAAAAAACAAAGAAAGATAAAACTTACCTAGCTATCATTTCCAAAGGTTCCATGAAAATATCACTAAATTGCTTCAATTTCTGATCATAATTTCTCACCATTTTTTCATAGGAATTCAATAAATATTTCCTGAAAAACAAGCAGTTTTCTAAAATAAATATTGAATGAAGAAGAAATTCGAGAAAAACTTTTATTTCTCTCTCTCAGCCGACTTTTCTAGATGACAAAGACAATCAGTAGCAAGATAGAACTAATTTTCCAAAAACTTTTCCACATAAGGACAGAATAAAAATTTTGTATACCAAAAATACGAAATGACAGAATTCAGAAAACGTAACTGATCAAAATGCTATGAGCTAAATAATATGGAACAGAACTCATAATATTGGAAAGTAACAAAATTGAAGCATGTTTGAAATTATTGCATTTATTAACATTCAAGAACAATCTAATGCTTAAAGAAACTTACCTATCAGTTTTCATTTGTAGATCTTTTTCTGAAGCATTATTACATGGTGGAAATTTCTGAAAGTAAAAAAATACAGCTGAATGTTTTTGTGTCGAAGTATATGACAATGCTTAATAAGTAAGAGTTTGTATAAGTGTTTAAGTTATACAAACTTTTGTATAACTTAAACATCATAGAGAAATACCTAAGTAAACGAAGACTTTTTTGAAAACACAACTAGCATTTTAATATATATGCAATACAGAAGTTAATGAAAATATACAGCATTGTAATTTAATAAGCACACACACACACACACACACACACACACACACACACACACACACACACACACACAACCATGAGCATACTTATTATATCAAAATAATAAACAAACCACAATTGCTTCAAGTTCAACTTTCAAGGTTGGCTCTTTTGCGATATGTTTCGAATCAATAATAGCGATACGTTCATCAAATTGTTGCAATACAGCGCATATCCATTTTACTGCCTCTGCAAATGTTTCCAGAAATATTAAAGAAATTTCCGTCATATCCAATAAAAACCACAATGAAATTTCTTTTGGTTTCCTTTTAAATATAAAATCCATTTTTCAAGTTCTTTGATAACATTAAAATTCATAAAGCTCGTTCACTACTGTTACTGTAATGATAACCTATCTGGTTCTAATGCATGAATGGACTTATCATGGACAATCGCCTTATCGATTCCATCCAGCAAGAATACCATTTATTTCCAACACCAATTCTTATTAAGAATACATTAACTAATTTTCTAATAATTTGAAATTTTTGAAAAATTTTGACCAAGAAAATTGCAAAGTTAATCTTGATGTAATCTCTTGGTCATGAGACTTGCATACACGATGTGTTCGACAAGTTATCATGCCACAAATGTCAAAAAATCAGTCACGCTAAACTATCTGGTAATAGTGGTGAATACGAGCATTATTTTTGAAATATCATCAGTTACAATATGCAATAATGATTTCAAATACGCATGTTTCAAAATGAAACAATGAAAACAAAGTGACGACCTCTGATAAAATCCATTTCTCGTGCAACCGAGAGTGCGTTATTTTCCACTGCTTTACGTTCTTCAGCCGTTTCTTTGTTCAACGCTATTGCTGTCGATAGTAAACGTAGCTGTTTTGCTAAATGACTTGCAAAATTGCAATCATGCGTTAAAATCTCAGCTTCTTTTAATAATTTAGCATATATTGCACGCAAAATTCGAATAACATTCAGTACTGTATCCTGTAATTCATACGTCTGGCGTTCCACGCTTAACGTACTCGCGGCCGCAAGTTTCATCTCATCGAAGGTTGGCTGATGATTGCATAGCGAAAACGGTGAATGAACTGAAAATGTTATCAAATTTAGATTCATCATGAATGTATCAAAACATTTATTCCTTCTTTACCCCATCGGAACCGGAAGAATTACGCTGTTACATGACATTTACACATCGAACAAAGTATTCATAAGGATGGATAGCGAAAGAGTAGAAACGGACATGAATTGACTAAAAACAGAGAAATTAATGTTCTATCGATAGTTAAAGTTATCAATAGAGTGCATGTAATTCGTATATTACATCAGGTCGGAATATAAAACAGGAAAAAAAAGGAAAAACAGCCCACTCGTTAGTTCCGGTAATTTGATCGGCAAAGCATAAGTTCCATTTTTCTGCAGTCCCATAACGATAATATCAGAACAGCGATTAATCAAATCTATAGGAAATGGAGATGACTTATAGATAATCGCGGAGCCAGCTGGAAGTGTTAACAAACAGATAAGATCATGCGCTGGCATATCATCCTTCATATAAACATCAAAGTAGGACCTGGAAGCATACAAGGATCAAATTTTCTTGAGATAACAAAAAGTTGCAGGCAGGTTCTTGTTTTGGAACCTAAATGTTTCTCTTGAAAAATCGAAATCTTCGAGAAAATGATTTTGAAGTGATGACATCCAAAATCCTACCTCTCGAAATGAACAGCAGATGAAGTATCAAAATATTCCTCTAGGCACATAAGATTCATCTTAAGAACACGTATTCGTTTTAAATTTAATAGCTCTTTGCACATTTCATCAAATTCATCGAACGTTAAACGAGATGCTTGATCCTTATCAAAAAGATGCCGAATAAATTCACCGAGAATCCGACGAAAACTCCTGAAAAACATAACTGTTCAGTTCATATCAATAACTGCTATTCTCATATCGGAAAAAACTGTATATTTGCATGCAAATATCATCCTGCAATTCAAAATAGCTCCGCGTATTTGTCAGTCTTCAAGTAAATTTCGGCTGCATTTTCTCAATTGATCAGTAAATTGCTTCTAACAATTTTCTAATTTACTTTTCCGACAATAAAGGAACAATTATACCTACGTAAAAGATACACAGAGATAAAAGGTAAGCTCACTTGGGATATAAGCAACGTCCCTTCGGAAAATCTTTCTGCCATTGAAATTGACCGGTTTCACCCGCTCTACCAAATATGGCATCTGATGGTCGACTAACCATCATATCATACATCCCACGCATGTTTGCTGTTCCTAAAAGACAATCGGAAGAAAAAAATGAACTTTTATCTCTGAAAAAAGCCAAAACATTTTGGTTAGGAAATATGCTTCACTGAAATATTACGATCAGAATAAATGTCAAATGGCTTAAAAAAGAAGCTTAACGAAAAAAATCATTTACAATTCTAATTTAGAATGGCAAATACTGATCTCGAGTATATAGTTTTACAGCTTCAGTCTATTATACAATTTAATTCAAGCTTACCTTCTGCTGGTACAAAAGGCAAAATTCCGGTTGCACATTCGAATAACGTACAACCTACTGACCAAAGGTCACATTCATCTTTTGTATATGATAAGTCCGATGTTTCCCGCACAAAATTAGCTGTCGAACATTCATTCTATAAAACAAACCACATTCAAATAAAATTAGGCAATAATAATGAAATATTTAACCTTAATTTATGTAGCACTGAAGGCGACAATTCAAACAATGTTTCAATATGCAATTATTAGATTTTATTGAATCTTTGTCAAGCAGCAAATGAGTGAGTACTTTATATCACAGTATTCAAAAATCATTTTACGCATATATGAAAAGAAGGAAAGAATAAGTGATAGCAACTCACAAGATAACCTGGTGTACCACAAATGGAATGCAAAGGCTCCAAGTTATCGCTAAGAAATCGTGAACCACCAAAATCACATAATTTGAAGATCGTCCTAACAAGAAAAAACCGAAAAATTTTATGCCAAATATGGATGATGCAAAATATGGATAAGTATTCAAGGTCCTGAGAACTGCAAAAGTTAAAAAAAAAAAAAAAAAAAAAAAAAACATTTTTTGAGATTTTTTGAGTGAAGAATCTACCTTCCAGATTTACGGAAGATTAATAAGTTTTCAGGTTTTACATCTCGATGTGCAATCTTTCTGTCATTCAAATATGACAATCCTTTTTCTGAAAAAGCATATTACATCTTCTGTTCTGAAAAGAAAAAAATTCACGTTTAGTTCAGTGGATGGAAGGAATGTAGGCACGCTTACGTTGGAAATAGAAGCATGTTACATCCATCAGCATGCTTGATGAAATTATGCATGAAGTGATGCTAAGCAAAAGAAAATATTAAGCACGAAAAACTAAAAGGAAATTAGGCGAAGAGAACATAGCTGTAAGAGGGAACAATAAAGTGAACCAAAATAAACGCAAATTTTAAAGGATATTAATGGCAAGGAAACAATTTGATGTAGTATGAAACGGAATAAAGTGCAAGAATGTACAATAGAAAAATGAAGAAGGAATTGAAAGATACCAAGATTATCAATTAACTGCAATAGAATTTGATACGATAGGCCAAACATATTTTCCAATTTCCTCAATTCATCTCGTACACTACCATCAGCCAATTCCATTATTAGCACCATTTGTTGAGCTTCATTAGTGTCCTAAAAAAATTCTAATATGATGAAATTTTATTTTGAATCCATTAGGAATAGAGAAATAAAAAGTTCTAAACATATTAAAAATGTTAAAGTGTGATTTTCTTTTTTTTCTGCTAAGCAAACAAGCAAAATAAAAAAGTCCGCTTAAAAATCTGCTTAAATAAGTATTTCATATGCACTCTAACTCTGATTTTGATTTAAGATTAGTCTAGTGAGAATGATAACGTACCGTTTGATTAAGCGTATCACAAGCAATAAATCTGACAATATACGGAGAATCTATTTGTTGCAAAATTTCAATTTCACGAGCATGTTGCTTACTGTTGAATTTACTATTGATTTTGATTGCCACAAATTCACCTGTTTCCTGGTTTCGACCTTTGTGAACCTATCAATTGAAGGTATTAATTATTATATCGAAAAATGAAATACCATAAGCATTTTCAAACTCACTAGACTAAATTGAAATAATAAACATTATAAGAATATCCTTCGATAATACTGTGTCACCTCATCCATTTCGAAATATTTTAAAAGATAAATCCAAAAATAACGTTCGTCGCATAGTATAATTTTGCATATAAAGCATATCTAACATCCAAATATTGAATTCTGTATTCCTAATTTCAAAAATCTCAATTTCATCATTTACCCTTCCAAAGCCTCCATTTCCAATCAGATCGATGCTACGTTCATGCCAGAAAAATTTATTCGTATATTGTATACCTTTCGAAGGCTCCATCCATTCAGTACCTGTAAAATAACTTTTCCAAATGCTTTTTGTATGATTCAACTTTCATCTATAAAATAACTTTTTAAAATGCTTTTGTATGATTCAACTTTCTTCAAGTAATTGTTTTTTGTATCTGCATCAGAAAATGTAAGTAAAATAAACTTCGAAATAATTCAGAATTCTGAAATTCTACCCTGAATGCAATATAAATTCTTAGCAAGTAGCAAACAGCTCAGATGTTGACAAAGGGAATAAGTAAATTTGAGTATTTGAAAAAAATATTACTGTTCAATCAGCATGAACTCAACTATGTTATTACTAAAGAGAGTATTAAAAAATAATTGCCTAGTAATTAATTGATCAAATAGGTTGACAACTAATAGATATTACATTAATCATTAATAGTGACATATGTCTTCTTTTATCAGCAATAACAGTCAAAACCAACAAGAAACGATGGATATGAGATACTATTAAATATCCTCTTATGTTCCTATTTCTTACGAATTTCAATTTCCAAAAACTATCGTTTCTGAAAATTCTTTTCTTAGTTTTCAAAAATCGGATACTCTTCTATTAGTTTTCTATTCCTTCATTGTTTTTGCTCGAATCGTTCATCATTTCGTCTTTGAAAAAAACTCGCCAATCATATAACTATTCCATCATAAGACACTGATCATACAATTTGAAATCAGACTGAGTTAAACAACTTGAATGTGACAGAAATCGATGGATGCATTTGCGCTTCAAATAGCAATATATTTCGCTAAATGAATAAAAAAATCGATTAATCAATCAATTATTCTCCAATTGTTACCATCTCTCTGTATGTCACTCGCTTCAAAAATTAACTTATCAAACTTATCACTAATACCGGTAGAACGGAAGAGGATAGAAACCGGTTATATGCATGGATTAAGAAATCAGAGCGTTAATAAGTGAAGAGAAAGCCGGAATGATAAGACACTGATAAAAAGAATAGTAGAACATTGGTAGTTGGAATGACAAAACGCTGGTGATAAGAATGATAGTATGTTGATAGTTGGAATGATAAGCCGCTGACAGTAAGAAAAAACGTAACTTCCGATGAACCACCGCCACTTTCGAATGAACAGAGCAGATGCACCGCGAACAAGCATATCGATTGCAAACCATATTTCACGTCCCATTTCTGTAAGAACCGCAATTTAAATTGATTTGAAGTGACTTAAAATAAATGAGTCGCTTCGTGTCAGCATAAAATCGTTTACGTTTGGATGGCGAAATTACCAGTGATTCGTGATTCATCAGTTCTGATTGTTTGAGCTTGATCGAAAAAAATGAAAATACAAAATTACAACGAATGCTAAAATTCGATCGATCATCACTCTTACGATACTAAACATACAGTGCAAACCAATAGATAAGACTGTTGATGATATCAGTTGATGACCTTAAATGACCAATGACCAACATTGATATGTATTTAAAAAAATCGACTAGTAATACAAACTTTTCTTATTTTTTTAAGCGATTTGGAGACCGGAATTATCAACTTTTCTCATATTTACATATAATAAAAATAAAAGTGTGGAGAAAGTATAATTCGAAAGCACAAAATTAAATTTATTCTAAATTTCTGAAATGTTTTATATTTTGTGGGTTAATTTTCGAGAAATTTCAGATTGAAAATTTGAACTTTAACATTTTAAAAAAGTTGTAATTTATAAATGCAAGACAGAGCATGCGGAATGTAGTACAGCTTGCCCGGAAATATGTAATGGATGACTGCAAAAATGTATGGATGGTTGTTCTTCAAAGGATGATTACTGTTGGATCTTGACATATGCATCCCCAAAAATAGTTGCTACAGTAAATTTATAAATGAATTGAAATATGTCTCTTACGTAAAGAGTAGTCAAGACTTTTGATTTGTGAGGAAGAATAATCTTCAGAACTCTTCCAAAATTTTACTTATATATATTCATAAAATTCATTAAGAAATCATTATTTAATATAAGTATGTTGAAAGAACAAAGAAAAATCAATAAAATCAAGAAAAATCAATTTAAGTTTGATTGTTTTAATCAAGTCAACAGCATTTACAGTATTAATTTTATTATATTTTACGGGAAAATAGAAAAAACAAATTGCAGTATCAAGAGAATGCCCTGAAAATAAAGTGTATCGAACATTCGGAATATCATCAGGAAATCTATGGTAGGAGGGAATAAACGGAATGTAGTGATTATATGAAAGGATATTTCTGCAAATAGCTTATACAATGGAAGGAAAAGTTGGAGAGTGAGTAAGTTTTCCCAATTATAGTACTTATCGAATATTAAAAGTTTCCAAAATTAAAATCAATCGATCAACAAATCGCCCATAGAATTTTTATAAGTACTATAATAATCTAAAATATATTATCAGATTCCTGGAAATCGTGCAATTATTTACTTTTCATGAATAGCTGGATTAAATTTCACTGAAACATAACAGAGTAAAAATGTTCCGAAAAACTAATAGTTCAATTAATCAAGTACTGGCCGAATTAATTAGCGATTTGTAAAATAACTGGTAATTTTGAAATCACTAATTCTTTTTTTAAAACTTTCATTTTAAAAAACATCAAAAGAAACAAAAAAAAAGAAGGAAAAATGACAAAATTATGTAAGTGCTGCAAATGTTTACATATTTTAGCATCGAAAAAAATAAAATTTAAAAAAAATTTCAAAATTGTCAATTATTTTACAAAGTGTTAATTAGTTCTGCCAGTTTTTTCACACTATGAGATTCTTCCCAAATCTCTTTATTCTTTATCATATTTATTATATTTTCACTATAATATTAGATAATTGAAAGAAAAATTTCACAAAAATCAAGTTTTTGTTTTTTGAAATGAATTCACAAGTCAAATTCTGAATACTGATCTTGCAAATAAGAGAATGAATAAATAATAATAAAGGGGAAAATAGAACAGATGAACGAACGTATCGCACAATTTTAAGAATAAATAATGGCTACCAAATTAATTACCTTGAGACAACAGTTTTCATCGGATACATCGTAAACGGCCATAAAGTTCCATCGTTCCGCGTTAAGCTTGATTGCGTATTGATTCCTCGTCTCTTCTGTGCCGTTAAGTATGCCTTTGATTTTTGTTCGTTTAATCTTTTGACTGATTAATTAAGAAAGGCAAATTATCCAATTGCAAGAATGTTTACGGACTTAGTAGTGAAGTTTATAAGTTTATGCAAAAATGAATAACAAAGGTGGAAAAGTAAAGTGAATAATTAATTCTCCAGGGGAAATTCTAGAGAATTTTTATAAATATCCAACATGAAGCTTCGGAATTTAAAATTTTCAAAGATCTTTTTTGTATTTCTTGAAAAATCTCAATGCATTTTCCAAAATATCTGGCATGAAAATAATTCTCAGATAATGTTTTCTGTTTCTCTCGCAAACTAAATTTCATTCTCATATCAGAAGAAATTTGCAAGTTTAAATTGTTGACATGGTAGACGGAATTACTCTATGGTCGTTGGGATAGGAAATGAAACTAATTTCGATCCCGTTAGCGTAATGCTTCTGTCACTTGTGTGATCTAATTGTTTCTTACTATACTTTAAAAATAAAACGTACCATTTTATTTATTGCCAGATAAAATGTTACCGTTTTATTTCGTTTTAACTAATCAGATAAGCATATTTAGAATTAGCTAATAATCTGATATTTAACGATTTATGCGTGCTAAAAGGCTGTTGGCTTCTGGCTTTACAGAAATTACGATTTTTTATATTTTGAATGGTAGAATAATTCATGGCGTTAACTACTGCTTTTCAGATTATGTTGCCTTGCATCCATTTTCCAAAACATCTTCCATCTTTACCATGTTACTTTGGTATACGTTATGGATCATCGGTCACAGCCGCACCAGGTCGTATCTATTCACAGAGACACTTATTTGAAGTGAAAAAGACCATGATGAAGGTTTGTTTATTTATTTGTAACTGCACTTATCTTTAATTTAGCCCCAACCATATTTGGATAGGACAGGTAATGTCTAATTCGTATTGGCCTGCCAGTTGAAGTAATTACGATTTCGAAATTATGGCGCCTGAATTATATGTGGCTTCTTTGGCACTTCAATTGGTAAAACACTGCTTCTGTTTTTTTATTTCGTTTTTCCGACTGCAGAATTTCGAAATATTATAAAGTCTTAAAAAAAAAAAATTGAAACTTGAATTGTCAACTGGTAACAACTGTTAAGGCGAATAATCCTGAAAAATATGCGTTGGCGTCGGATTTTCTGGCACATCGCGCTGATCGTCCGAAAGACTACAAACTAAACGTGTTTCCAGGTATTTTTTTAGCCATTTAGATAGATGATTTATCATTTTGCTAGGCAATATTTTTACATGAGGCAGGTAACGATTTAATAACTTTGTCGATGTGTGTCAGCATCTTAATTCGGGGAACAGTTTTATCATATGTATTGAGATTGTTTGATTGTTGCAAACATTGTTTGGTTGATACAAAAATTTTTACCTATATTTTTTACGTTTCTCATTTTTTTCTTTCTTATCTGTTCAGTATCCTTTGGTATTCTTTGTTGTTAAGTTTGAAAGTAACCTGTTTATATGATTTACAGATCGATTCATTACTCCTTCTTCGCAACAGAAAAAACTTCTTGTTCTAACCCGGATGTACAAAAATGAATCGGATATTCCGGAACGTATCAGGTAACAAAAAGTTTTTTTCTCGTTCATTAATATTTTCATGGCAGGGAAAAGATGGCTTAAGAATGTTGAAGAGGAAAAATGAGAGAGAACTAAATAAGACCAAGTACGAAAGTTTCCAAAAATAACAGTTGTATTATTTGCAGTTTCGCTATATTCTTTTGAACAAGTGAAGATATTTATGAATTTTATTACGTCGATTAATCTAACTGATTTTTAGTTCCTTTATTTTTATAGATGTTTGGGTTCAAGAACTTGTAATTTTTTTAAAGTTGTTTTTGCACATTTCAGTGAAGTGTATATTGCAAACATGAAGGAACGTCTGAATTTTGTGGTATCACTTTTCTGTTTGGCATCACTGTCCGTTTCATTTTTTTTAACAATGAAAATGTTGAAACGCGCAAGGGTTATGGCAGTGGGAGACTCTTAAAATGTTTCTGAAAGTATGTCAATGACATGTTAGGACCTATAGTGCTTTTGTATAAATCCTTATTTGGCGTGGTATTTCGCGTATGTTACCGAGAAGCGAGGAAATAAGATTTTCATTTACTTGTTTTACTATTATCTAGCTTAGACTTTTCAAATAGTTTTCTTACTCATTCCATTTGGCAATCATTTTCAAGCATTTAACTTTATATCTGTTCTTATAACTTCGTTTGCATTATTTAATCTTGTCAATTTGACTTTTTCCCATAATTTGGTTAGTTGAAAAGTGTTTCATCTATTCTTCGGTGTCAACGAGGAGGAATTCTGGGCGTTAGGATCGGAGTATTCTTTTGTAGTGGTAGGGTTTTCAGGTTGTTGTGCATTTGCAGTATTATATTGTAAAAGAATTAATTATCGGTTATTTGGTAGAAAAAATTTTATGATGAATTTTGTTGCTCGCTTTTTTATTACATTTTAGAATTTAATACATATATATATATATACAAATATGTTTTTCGAGGACTTTAGTTACAGATGGGTTAGTTATTTATGATATAAATATAAATAACCTCTACTTTCTAAATTTTATTAATCTTGCGCTTTATTTCCTTCATCAGTAAAGTCATGTAATTTTCGCACTTATTGTTCTTGATAGCGTTGAATTAGTATTAATAGTAGTAGTAAGATATGGAACTAAATCTAGATGAATATGGCAACCTTTGGTTCCTCTTTTCATTTGATATACATCAATATGTTTGAGATAGAAATAACTATTTTCGAGATTACTGCGCAATTAGTTTACTCGTGTATATCATATTTTTGCCTTACGGCATTGTGTGTATGCAAAATTTTAGAACAGATGTTCATTTGTTCACTAAATAGAGTCTAATGAAGTCATTTCATTCATTAAATTTATTAACAGTTAAGCAGTATCGTGCTGAAAATATTTTTTAATGAAAGATTATAATCATTGCATTTTACTAGTTGGATATTCATATCGTAAATAAACAGAGATATATTTTATCGATCTGAAAGCTGATTTTGTGATTCTACTGGGTTTGAAACTGGTATTGAAATAATGTTTTTGTACTATAATAAAAGTCTTAATTAGATTAGAAACAATCAAAAAGTTATGAGAAATGAAATAAAAATTTCATCGTTGTTTGTAAACGCCATGTGAATTTTGTCAGACCAGTAAATAATTGTGCAGCTTTTTCAAATTGCAATTTAATGCACATTTTGAAGTTGCAAAGAAAGGAATAAAAGATATAGACGGTATAACTATCAAATTCTAGAAAGTAAATTGGAAATTCGCAATTATTGAAGTTATTCGAGTTGCAAATTTTTTGTTAGTTTTTAAATATTTGTGGGAGATAAAATTTTGATCTATAATACCTGCACATCAGTTCTCAAAAATGGATCATGATGTAACTGATGTGCATCATTTTGCATTATTTAGTAATTGCGATAGTTAAAAAAAAATGATAGAAGAATGTTTTCCACTTTGCATTCATTAGATTATCGTTATCAAGAATTACAGATCTTTGTAGTTGACAGGATTTCAATGAAATGTTCAATGCAGGCATTAACTTATCCAGTTGAGTCCCTCAACAGTTTCACGGATGAACTGTTTGAGATTTATATTATTACCTTAAAATATCTTCCAGAAAATAGCTCGTTGTGAATTGAAAATAAGACAGTCTGAACAAATTACATTTCATCTTTCATTTGCTAAGAAAAAGAAATTAGATTAAAAAAAATTATTGTGATTATTTTCCATTTTCATTTTTTTAAAAAAGCTTTTTTGATATGTAAACAGTTTTAAATTGTTTCTCAATTTTGTGTCACGAGAGAAAGAAAGCTAATAGGATGATGTGTCAAAGTTTCGCTTTCCATTTGAACCAAAATAAGATTTCATTTCACTATGTAATAAACTGGAAAGGCAGTAATACTTAAAATTTCACTTTCACTATGTAATAAACTAGAAGGGCGATAATAATTAAAATTTTGATTTCACTATGTAATAAACTGGAAAGGCAGTAATAATTAAAATTTCACTTTCATTATATAATAAGCTGGAAAACTGGAACGGCAATTAAAATAATAGTAATATTCAGTGGTTGAAATGTATTCCTAATACCAGTTTTCAAATGCTTATTCATTCAACATTGTAATTTTACTTGCTTTTGAAATTTAGAAATGCTTAAAATTATTAGCGAGAAGCATTAAAACGATAAGTAGCAATTAATGCATAAGTGACGTGAAAAAACATTAATGAATGTGAGAAGTTGTAGTGGAAATTAATTGAAAGTTATGGTTAAATTATTAAATATTTAATGATGGCATAAGCAGTTTTGAGAAAAAATTTTTTTAAAAAATTGTTCAAAGATTTTTGTAGAAAAAAGTTGTTTGAAAATTTTCAAAGATTAATCGATTAAATAATTTAATGATGAAATAGTATTTACCTAATTAATCAATTTATCATTCAGAATTTAAAAATGAATTGTAAAACAGATGTTAGAATGATGGTATTTGAAATTAATTTGACAAATACTTGAATTAAGTAAAATTTGGGAAAAATGAAAATATTGAATTGATAAGAGATGAGAAAATTAAAACATCAACCGACTAAGTATTTCTTGGAGGAGGGGAAGGAGGCAGAGTGAGAGAGAGAGAGAGAAAGGTAAAGGGAGAAAATACGGCAGGGAAATCGAAATACGAAAGAGATCGAATTTTTGGCAGAAGAAATAATATTTTTAATAAAAATCTGTTGAAGTTGCATTATCTTTAATTATTACATAACAAAAATAAGAGAGAAATATGAGAGAGGGAGCAAGAGATAGAAAACAAACAAGTAGAAATGCAAATTAACTCATTAAGAGTGAAAGTAAATGAAAATTTTGGAAAAAAGTAAGTTGCTGAACAAAAAAAATTAACGTGCGAGAAAATAATTGTTTAACTTTACTCTTAGCTTGATAATACTGCATTTTATGTTTATCAACAATTTTTTTCCCACGCCATGCTATTTTTAATTAGTTCAAAATTAGTGATCAAATTTTCTTATTAATTTTTTTTTCATTTAAGCAAAAAAAGAAGAATTAAACTCGAAATTAAAAGTGATGGAAACAGAAATTATTGCTTTAGTTCCAACTGAAAGTTTCAACTCATTAAGAAAAGGCTTATCACAAAAAGGTTTTCTCAAAACTTTCATTTAGCGGTTCTTTAAAGCTGAAATTATTTGCTATATTAAGTAATTAAGGAATTTGTTGGTCAGGAATGAAACCAGGAAAGCAAAGAAAGTGGCAATGAACATTTTCACTGTTCATTGAAACGTTTCATTATCAAAATTTTTTTTTTTAATTGAATAATTACAAAAGATGAAAGGAACAAGTTTGTTGAATACCAAGAATAGTTTGTGAAAAAAAATATAAATGAAACGAAATGGAAAAATTTTATTTGACGGTGATTTAATTAAAATCATAACATAGCAATTAGTTTTTGCTAATCGTCCAATAAGTTATTAATAAAAATTACAGATAGATAAAAAATAATCAATCACTTTCACTGCAATATGTAATATGAAAGATTTGTAAAAAATTCTCAGAAAAAAAGTAATATTCAAAAAATTATATCCAAATCAATTTTTGATGACAATAACCTGCTAAACAATTCTTTTTCAAGAAAAAATCGGATTTTTAATTCCGGCTTTTCTGTGAACACAAATTTATCCGTTTTCTAAAGCAACCGTAAAAGAAAGTTTAATTTGGTTTTAGCTATTTTTATAACAAAAAAAAGCTCGAAATAACCTAAAATGATTGATGCAGTCGTAAAGTAACACTTGCCACAATTTAGTCTATCGATAAGCTTAATTTCGATAGGACATACCTATCTAAAGGCAACATTTGAAATTGAAGTAATATTTGTATTTAAAAAGAGCAAAAATTACATTTTAATTTAACAAAAACAAAAAGAATATTTCTTTAATAAAATAAAACTTTGATAAAAAATATAAATTTTAAAAAAAGTTCTATGAATTGAAAAATTCTGTACTGCTTATGATAATTCAATCAAAAATCAAATTTTTTTTTCAAAACATTTCAAGAAAATAAAAATTAAAATTAAACGAAAAAATTTTTTTCCATTAAATCAAGATGTCAATTAATTGTCATTAATTTTAATCTGGAACTTAAAATAAAAAATAGAAACTGAATTTGAATTTGGGAACTGCTCGAATTAATCCACCGTGCTTAAATTCCATTCCTGTTTGTTCACATCAGTTTCATAGTTTTAACTTTCTTAATTTCAAAATGGAACTGAAAATTTATGAAATCAATGATATAAAATGAAAATTTTATGACGAAATTTTTGCTATATTTACTTTATTTAAAATTTCCATCTAGTTGCAACAAATACAATAGTTTAATTGAAAATTAAAAATTTCAACTGACATGGGTAGAGAAGGAGAAAAGGAAAGGATCATGAGGTTTTTAATGTCAAATGATGAGGACAACGGATTGCAAGTAAAATTAAAATTGTTAAATAGTAATTTGCATAAAATTAATTGACAGGTGGATTATGAAAAGTAAATTCAATTGAAAAGCAAGATTGTCTCTGCAAAATGTCAAATTACCTAACTTCCTCAGTGTTATTAAAATTTTGAACAAATTTGTTTAAAGTTCAAATATTTATTGCAAAAATAGAAATACCTTAAAAATGTTTACCGCAAAAAGGGCAATCAAACATAACAACAATATTAAGCATGCAAACATAAAGTTTTTTTTTCAAAAGCTGAAATTGAAATGTGAAAATTCCTTTCCATCTTTTACAACCTTTTTGTGGCAAACTTTAGAGGTAAATTTTTTTCAACAATTTTAAACTGTACTGTTCTTTGTCATAAAATATTGTTACCTTTGATTGCTGTTTTTCTTAATGAATACTTTCTTTTCATCGTACCTTCCCTCTCTCTCTTCGTCCCACCCTCTCTCTCATTCTTTTTCTTCGTTTGTTTTCTTCGGTGGCAGAAAAAAACAATTTTTTTCGAAGTATGTTTCAACGTGTATTCTAATAAAATTCATCATTGTTTTAATGAAGTCAGAAAGAACTAGATTCTTTCCGGCCTCTGAAAACTGCGATAAATTTTAAATATGAATTAACAACACACAGACACTGACAGACATACACATGTACACATACATAAAATATATGGATGAAATATACATATGTATATATATATATGAAAAGAAACTTGAAAAACATTCAAAGATTCCGTTTGCTTTACCTTTTAGCAGCGGCATGCTAACATTAATGGTACGATTACCTACTGAAAAACTTTTATCGGATTCTAATTATTTGATGACAGCTTTTCAATTATATGATTGTTTGATAATAAACTTTTATCAAAGTCGGGTTATTTGATGACAGTTTCTCAATTTTCTGATTATTTGGTAATAAACTTTTATCAAACTCGGATTATTTGATAAATCAAAGACTAATTATTTGATAATAGCTTTTTAATTTTTTGATTATTTGGTAATAAACTTTTATTAAAGTCGGATTAGATGCTGAATCAAAATCTAGTTATTTAATAACAGCTTTTCAATTTTCTGATTATTTGGTAATGAATTTTTGATCCTTAACAATTTTGTTAGACAAATTTTTCGATAATTTAATTCAATTCATCAGCTATATTATTGTACTACCTCTGTTTTTTTGGTTCTGTTAAAATAAAGAAAAGGAAAAGCGAAGATTGCGCTATTTTATTATAAGTTGAAATTTGTTTTTTTTAGAGCCCAATTTGCAAATAAATAACTGTCGAATTAATAGCAGTTTTTTCAGTTTTACAAATCTCAAAGTGTTCAAAGAAATCTTTGAAAAAGAAACAACTTCACTGCATATCTATAAAATGTTTAAAATAATTATTCATGATAACAGTTAATATTTAATAAAATTATCAATCGCCGACTGGCATGTTTGATAAGTTGCAGCAATTTAGAATATTGGAACGTTTCACATTTCTTGTCCAGTTGCAGTTGCTCAATTAAAATTTTTTTGCTTTTTGAAAGCAACTCGTCATTATTTTGCGATGAGTCCTTGAATTGTTTTTAAAAGTTTAAATTGCTTAGTTTGTAAATTCGGCCAAGGAAATTGTTTTACTTTTATTTTTTCAAAGAAAGAAGAAGACTGTCTGTTTATTGTAAACGTAATAAAAATCAATGGAAACTTTTTCGTCATTTTTTTTTGCTTCAGTTCATTCTTATTAGAAAATTCTCGAACAAATGCCTAAGAACTTTTCTTTAGGCAGTAACATTTTAAGGCTCACTTTAAATTATCGTCCACTTCCTCCAATGTTTTTTAGCTTTTAAATTTTTTGAAAACTGTTCAAATTCTCTCCAAGCAAATAATATAACGTTTTGATAAATACCAACATTTGTTTTGTCAAATCGATTGCGATCAAATTTGTTCGGAAGGAAAAATATTAGCAGTTCTAATATCTTTTTTGGTCAAATTCCTCGGGCTAAATTTATTTTCATTAGTTTTTTTTGGCAATTTTCCCGAACTAATTAATCATTTGGAAATTTTGAAATTCAGGAAGTGACAGCAAATTTGAGCTAACAGATTACTTTTTTAAATGATTAATTTCTCTTTAAAAAAAAAAAAAAAGATAACAAATAATTGAAAAATTGTTGAATCAAATAACAGAAAGAAAAAGAAAGGGAAAGCTTCAGCAACTTAGTGAGAAACCGGATTCCGAAATCAGTTAACTAGAAATCAAATGGTAATTTCCATACTATTCAGCTGTTCGCTCACTGTTACTAAAATAAAATTGTCTCTTTTTTTAAAATATCATTAAAAAATGCAACAGATTTCAAATTTCAAATTTTAGTTTAAAATGTTCTTTCTATTCTTATTCATTTCCTTAACATTCATCGCCAAGTGTACTTTTGGCCAAGCATCAAATCGCTTCCTTGAAAACTGTGATCAGGCACCAACACTTGCAATTCGCACAACATGTTTAAATGTAAGTTATCCCAATAACTTTGATTTTTTCAGTCATATATTTCAAAATTTAGGCTAAATTTCCGCTTTGAAATGATTCCTTAAAGATTTAAAAAAAAAATCTCTTCCACTAATTTTTTTCAGCTTCAAAGAGTTGCAAACAATTCAAAAAGAAATTTCGAGGAACAAGCCCAAGTCATAATTCATCCACCGGGTGTTCCAGAACATTTAAGACCTAGTAAAGTAAAGCCAGATTCGAGAGGACAAGTTGCAAGCAATCCATATGATTGCATGACACTTACCTGTCTCTGTCCTTTTTTCTGGGTAAATTTCATTCTTGTTAACTACTGCAATTTCTTTATCAATTTAAATTTTCCAGTTTTAAGTTGCCAATATTATCATTCCACTTATTTGTTGAATTTAAATGGAACTTTTAAATGAAATTTTCTTTCTAAAAGGGTAATATCGATCCACGAAATCAATGTATACTACGCAATAATCGAATTCTAACAATGGCATACCGTAAGGAATATCGGATGCTTACAGAAGACGAGCGATTACGGTATCACAATGCTCTCAACATCTTGAAACGAAGCGGCGAATATGATCGGATTGGCAAGCAGCATCAATCAGTTCGTTGCATTTTTTCATGAGATTGGACCTTTAGCTTAAGGTTCAATCTAAGGCCTGAGAAATATTGAAATAGAAGTAATCTTAGCGAGCAGGAAGAAATGATAGGTTTAAATTTTGATTTTTTGATTTAGCAAAAAAATACCAAAAAATCAATCATCGTCTGCTAAAACAACAAGTAATGCTGATGAATTTCTAATTATTTTTCAAAATTTTACATGGATAAAAATGTCAGTGGTGCGTTGTTTTTAAGGTTGGAACAAGTGGTGGCGCACATTCCGGACCCGCCTTTCTACCGTGGCATCGTGAATATCTTAAAAGGAATCTTACTGAACTAGCTTGGCTTTTACTAAAAATATTAATTGACACAAATTTTAATGCTGCACTTTTTTCTGAGAACAAAAATCTTTCTGAAAATTTTTTTGGGAACCGCTTAACGCTAGTTTCATTTAACAATAAAATAATAGAAAAATTTCGAAGATTAAGAAAATTTACTCAACTTTTTTAAATAATTAAGCTTTCAAACTTTATATTATCAAGAAATTTCATTTATTTTTAATCTTTGATACTGTATTAGTTATTGAATTTGTTAAATTCCATTTTCAGATTTGAGATTGCGCTTCGATTTATTGATCCGACGGTTTCCATACCGTATTGGGATTCCGTGCTGGATAGTTATCTGCCGAATCCAAGTGATTCCATTTTGTTCAGTCCGATTTTCACGGGTGAAACTGATTTCTTCGGTAATGTCATCAATGGCCCATTTGTAAATTGGAATACACTTGATGGAAGAAATACTATATTAAGGTTAATAATTAAATTAATAAAGTAAGCGTATGAAAAAAATTAATTAATTAATTCCCAATAAAATATTTGCGTCGCTAATGTTCGTAAAATTAAAATTTTCAACAGTTAGATATTTTAATTAAACAATCAAATTTAAGAAAGTTTTTTCTATTTTCAGAAATTTTGGCGCAGAAGGACAACTTTTTACCGAATGGAGTATCGGGCAAGTATTGCGAGAAAATAGAATCGAAAGAATCCTCTCGTATACTGCACCAATGCTAGGTTTACATTGCTTTATTTTTTCATTTTTTTTTGTTTAAAAATTTTCTTAAATTTGTTTTTTAAATCTATTCTACAAAATTGACTTGATTTTTTTGTTTTTAATCTCAAATTTGTTGCATAAATTTAAAAAAGAAAAAACATCAGGTAAAATTTTAATCTAAAAAATGAAACGGTAAAACTCGATCTGTTCAGACAGTTTTTTTTGCGACGGTTTTCAATAATTTCCTTTTTCTCAATTTTTCATGATGTCCATATCCGATCAATTATGGTGCATTGGAGTATTCACATTCTAATGTCCACCTTTGGGTTGGTGGTCACATGAAACCACCGGAACTATCAACCAGCGATCCGATATTCTTCTCGCATCATGCATTTGTTGATTTCATTTGGGAATTATGGCGACAAAATATTCAACCAGTGTGGTCACGAGAATTGGTTCATTTTTATTTCCTACGATAAAATATTTTATGATATTATGATGATAACAATTTAATCAAACTTCTAATTTCACAAAAAAATTTTTGTTATTTTGCTTGGGATTATCTAGTTATTTCATTTGATGTATGATTCTCTTATGATGATACTTGAGATAGTGATAATATATATTTCCTTTAATTTTTCAATGACAAGCATTTTTGGAGTCTAATAAAATTTACAATTTCAAAACCTCACTTGTCCTTTTAGGATTATCCTCGAGATATTCCAGCATGTGCTAATCCACAACATTTTAGTTATGCACTAATGCGACCTTTTTTAACTCTTACTAATCGTGAAGGCAAGTTTTGCTTTCTTTTTTTTAGTGATAATACTTTTATTTTTGTTAAAATGAATTTTGAAAAATTTTATGACATTGTAAAAAATGCAAGCAGAAGTTTTGATGCAAAAAACTGAACGGGGCAAGTAAATCAAATAGCGCTTTACTGAAAAGACAGGGACACTTTATTCTTGCTAAAAAATAGCTCCATTCAAGTTTTAAGATGTAATTTCAAATTATCTTGACAAATAATTGATGAGAATGAAAGATGTGTTATTAAGCAATAAGATCGAATAAAAGAATGAATAAACCATGCAGGTAGCAGCAAAACATGCTTTAATTGGGCTAGAAAGTGCCTTGGGCGATTATCGCTTGACGAAAGAGAAAGTTTTGGATGAATGTTTCAGAAAAAAGACAAGTGTCACTTTGTTCCCTTTGAATTGAAAGTTAATTAATAAAAAAGCAAAAAATAAGTGGTTAAAAAGATTTTGAAATGAATGAAAATTTTGATGCAGCAAAAATGCTTCAATTTTTCGGTACAAATAAATCACTTTGCGTTTTGCATATTGTCCTGTAATAATAATAAACAAAAAAAACTCACAAAGCAACTTATATGAAAATATAAAAATTAGCAAATAATTTTAATACTTAAAATTGGAAATTTGTAGTTTTTAAAGATTTAAAAGTTTTAGTTTTTATCTTTTCAAAATTTATTCGTTTGAAATTTCAGAAGTTTAGATCGAAATTTATTTATTCATTTTATTCGTGTAAAAAATGGCAAATAAAAGAGAAAAGAAAAATTTCAGGTTTGTCAAATTTGTATACGGAACAAATGTATCGATATGCACTACGTCCTGGTTGTTCCGCGGAAAAGCCAACATGCGGTACACCATATCTCTTTTGTGATACTCGTGGTTTTGCTCATTGTGTTGCAAAAATTAAATTAAATGGTATATGTGTTGGTTTCGAAGGTTTTGATGCTTGCTTCAATGGTGTCTGTCGAAGGGGACGATGTGCACCTGGTCGGACACCAAGGGTATCTAAATTTGTTGCAAAAAGAAAATAAAACTTGCCTATTTCTTTTATTTAATCGTTTGGTTTAAAAAAAAAACACTAAAAATTCGCGAACTTTTTTTTTGGAGAAATTATCACGCTATAAAATCTGTTCCAAAAAAATAGGGATTGCAAATACTTAACGAATTTTTTTTCTTTTTATGCAAATAAAGTTTTTTTCTTAAATAACATAAATATTTAGTGACAAAGATATTGACTTTTTTTTAGCCATCTGCACCACAAACAGATTCTTCAAAAGTTCAACAGGCGCAAATTATACCGTCAAAAACTCAACAGCAGTTTATCGATTGTTTCAATCGACATCCATGTTGTGAAGCTTGGGCTAAGATTGGAGAATGCCACCAAAATTCCAACTATATGCGACAGTACTGTCAACCTGCATGTGATGTTTGCAATCCGATGTTTAATAGTAGCAATGGTAAGTAATAATGAGATTTCAATTAACATAGAGTGATTGTAAATAATTGTTTAATTCGTGTTTTTTCCATTTTTTTAAACTGCTTATTTGTTGAAAAAAAATAAAGTATTTCAGAATGTACTGATCGCCATATTGCCTGCAGGCAGTGGAGTATCACTGGTAAATGTATCGGTCAAGCGAGTCAATTTATGGAGGAAAATTGTCGCCAGTCATGTCAATTTTGTAATATTCCCAAAAATGCTTCCTGTTCAATTCGAAAATCGGTTAGCATTTTTTAAAAAAAAGAGAAGAGGATGATTAGTTTAATTTCTAACTAAATATCATAATTTATAAATCGAAAATTCCAGTTTATGCAAAAATTATGCAACATTAAATTTTTGTAGTAATTATTGTAATTTCATAATAATTTCTGCAATTTTTCTCGAATTGTTTTTCCATTTGCCTAAAATATGATAGAATAAATAAACGATGCTAATATTAATATAATAATAATACTAATAATAATGATAACATATTTTAGAATGGAAAGGTATGATAATAACGATGAAGGTAATTATAGCATTCATAAGACAAATTTAAAATTTTAATAATTTTTTCATATTTAACTTTCTTCACTTTATAATTCGTGTTAATTATTTCTAAATGGCATATGCAAACTAATGCATTTGCAAATCAAACTTTCTGACTCATATTTCAGTGCTTAATTAATCAATTCAGTGATACGTTTTACAGCCAGTTCACTGATCGAAATAATTTTCATTTCTTTAACAGTGAAGAAAGCTATGCTCTGTGAAAGTTTATATGAAAACAAATTTTTTCTAAATAAAAGTTGAGTCGAAAGGAATTTTAATTTTTTCTTGCAGAAATGCAGTAATTTGAAACTGCATATATTTTCAATGGGAAATTTTCATAAAACTTAAAAATTGGTTAAAAATTTGTACTAGAATGAAATTTTATTCACTCATTAGCAAAAAAAAAATCCGCTTTTGTCATCCATTTGATTATCAATTACGAACTACTATTTGTGCTTAAAATTGTTGCATGATTTTGGCTGTTTATGTTTCAATTTCGTTTTTAAAGTTTATGCTGGATTTGTTTTGAATTTCATCATTAGATTTGGAATCAATTATTCATGTTAGTAATTGAATACTTGCTAGGTAACTGTCACTACTTATTACCTATTGAATTTATTCATCAAATTTGAAACTAATTCGACATATCTATCTAGGCATCTATTTATGAGCAAAAGAAATTTGTGATATTTTATTCGAATTTATTTTATTTAAGTGTTATTGTTAAGGCCATACTGTTTAGGTAACAATTTTTTTCTTTTCTGATCTTATCATTGATTTTTCACTGTTCACTTATCGTCTTCTCATTGAATTCTGAAAATTTTACGTATCTTACTATCACTGAACTGCTATTGCTTCTTTTTTGGTTAAAGAAAAAATTTATTGCTGTTTTTGAGTAAGTAACTTTATTGAATTTTTCTTATTTGTATAAATCGTAAAATAAAATTTTAAGTGAAATTTGAATACTGGAATCAATAATCAATATTGCTGCAAAGGTTTGTTTGAGGTGTCCAGCTGATTGCCATTTTATTTACCGCTAAATTTAATGAAAAAATCCTTTATTTTAAAATTTTTTATTTATAGTACTCATTTGTACGCGTTTTTTCTGTTTCCTTCTAGAGGAATAAAAAAGAATTTAATTTACAATTTTTACTTCGATTTTTTTGCATCAAACAAACAAGTGACTGAACTTAAGGAAAAAAAGTTTCAATTTTAAAAGGTACAATTAAGCAGCTTGTATCGCAGGGATGAATATTACAGGTAGCGATTAATTCATAAAATTATTTCGGCGTGCTTGAAAAGCTGCTAATTATTTTAGAAAAAGCTAGCAACTTCTGGCACTGATTATTTTGCTAAACAATAAAAAACCTCCAATCAATTTTAAATAGAGGAATAAATCTGGAAGCGTCATAATATCTGAAAATAAAGGTTATATTTATTATGCGTCTTAATACTTGAAAATGTAGTAAGATTAGCAGAAATTACAGCGATTAATTGATTATTTCAGAAATTTTTTGAAAGCATGAAAATATTTGTGAAAAAAACTAATAAATGAATTATCCCGACTTTCAGAATCCTCGAATTTTTCGCAGTTTACCAAATTTATCAGTCCATTACCAGAAGCACGGTTGAATTTTTGAGTTGGAAAATGTGCGAATGTCTTGATAAATTAAAAAATTTACTTCATTAAATCCAAAATCAAATCTCTATGATTTTTTTCAATGTTGAAGCATATTTTGTGCGAAATACATTGAATTGCCAATTGGTATCACTGAGCGCAAAAATTAAATGTGAAGGCAGTTAAAAAAAATTTCTAGTTTTAATAAAGAAGAAACCTTTTACATAGTGCAATATATCTCGATTTTTTAGAATTAGTTCATTTTTAAAAATGACACAGTTTCTCAATTAATTAATTCTACTTCTGGCAATTAAAAATTGTTGAAAGATGAAAACAAAAAGGGAAAGTTTTTTTCTGCAATGAAATTGAAGTGCAAGAAGTAAATGAAATGAAAACGTACGACAAGTAGAATGAAAGAGGGAACGAAAGGAAAGCGAAAAGTTGAAATAGTTGCTCATGATTGATGATTTTAACGTCTTAACATTTTAAGAAATAAATTTTTTTTTGATTCGTATAAACAGGTTTGTTTTATAGTTCCATTATAAGAGCTTTTTTCTTTTTTATTGATGGAAAATTGTTGCGCAACCGTTGCAGATAATTAATGTCCTTAAAATTATCTCTTTAAAATTAATTGAAACTGAAAATTTTTCGATAAACCTTAAGCTTTACATAACTGTTGATAGATTGCAATATTATTTTAATGAATTTGTCGCTGAGAGAATAAAATGTATAATCATTGTTGATATTAAATATGTGTGATAAGGAATTACATTATCAGCAGGTGACATCATTTATGACAATTGTGTCAGTAATCATTGATTAAAAGTAATTAGCCAATTAACGGTGCTAATTAGAAATAAAATAGTGTGGTGGAGAAGAAAATATTTTCAATTTTTCTTTGAAAATAGGAATGAAAAAAATTAAACGCTTAAATTAAATGAATAAATTCTTTTCCAGTTTCTTTTTGCTTTCTTCCATAAAAAAATTTTTTTCTCTTTCATTTCTTGAAATAACAAAAACAAGTATTTAACTTATTAAAAAAAAATTATCATGCAAAGTTCAATTTCAAAAATTACTTAGAGGGCGGAGTTAAAAATTCAATTCTGGAAGCATTCTATATAAAAGAAGGCTTTCTAATTGATATGCTGATTCATATTCTTTTTTATTCGAAATAAAATTTGCTTATTCCATAATTGAAATTCTAAATCAAATTCAAGAATACACTTGGGAAAAATTTCTTTCCATTATTAAATTTTGATTTTGTATACTTTCTAAAATTAATTCATTTTATTTCTTGAAACGAACTAATTAATTGAACCAGTTAAACTACACTGATTTAAATATGTGATACTATCATTGTATTTGACACTCATCAATTTTTTCTCCTTTTTTCTTCGCTCACTTAAATTAGGTCATTTAGAAGATTAATTCGCTATAATTTTTCGTTCTCAATTATGCTACCTTTTCAAAGCAATTTTTTTGATGTTAGCGCTAAAATTCACTGCCGAAAAAAATTCATCCATTTTTTAAGTGTTTTATTTAACTGTAATTAATAAATATTATAAGTTCACAACATAAATTATATTGTCCATTTTTTGCTATTATATTTTTCAACTAAATTTCTTAAATTTTTACGATTTGCTGTCACAAACATTTTTATCGCTGCATTCAATAGATCACTATTAATTAATTATCAACATGTAAGATTCCTTTTACATTAATATCAGTAATCAATGGTAGGATTTGATAACAATCTTCTTCCAATTTTATTAATCACTTAGTTGCATAATAGCAATTTCATTCTTTCACTGCATTTTTCTCTCAGGAACCAAACATATTTTATATCTTCTTTTATGTTTCTTTTTATTTATAATTAATATTCATGGAATTATTTGCTTAATTTCTTTACTGCATTCATTACTTGTCTGTTGACATTTTTATTACTCATATTCTTCAGTGTGCTTTCTGTCGCAACCGATCACTTTGAAGTTCAGCGCTTCATCTTGCTCAACTCGTCATTCCCATTGATACAACGGTATCAACAATTTTAAGCCGGTTTTTTCGTAAGAAATCAAATTTGTTAGCACTACTTGGCTGCTATGATTCATAAAGTTTTTGATTCATTGAATTCTTAATTCCGGTTTATAACTGAAATAACTTTGGCCACCAGCTAGACAGCATATTCTATATCCGATTAGATGTGAGTTATTACTTTAGTATTATAGCAGCTAATTCAGAAAATAAATACTTCATGCGTTAATACCTTGTTTACTACTTACTAGAATCTGCTTGTTTACCACTGCTAAAATTATTTATCATGCAGTGGTGCTTAATTTTCCTACAATTATGCAATAAAATTTTAACATTTTTGTATTTTTTGAGCCAATGTTTTATTCCATATTGGATTCTATTGAGATTTCTAAAAAAAAAAAAAAAAGAAATTTTTTAGGAAATAAAATATCCAGAATTTACACTCCGTTAACAATTTTTTCAAAATTTCATTTCTTGTAATCTTTAACAGAAGTATTTTTTTTTGCAATATTTATTGCACAATGAAAAACCGAGAATAAAATTCTTAGGGGTAAGACGCTGTTCAGAAATTTTCGTTCTTAAATAATTGTGAAGAGATTCCCAGAAAACCTGTAATTTCATTCATTGGAAATCAATTAGGTACTTTATGCTGAGGGAAATTTGTTTACTAACAGATTCGATAACTGCATAAAAGCAAAACAAAATTAACTTCTACAAAGTTCGATAAAAGAGGTTTTAAAAAATTTTTTCAATTGCAAACAGCAATTTATGTTGCAAGTAGCGATGTGTACGCTACGTCAAAGGTTGAAGCTGCTAAACGCATATATTTCTAACGTTATGCTAACCGGAAAAAATGTTTTAGAAGTAAGCTTTGCCATAACAAGGAGCATTCTGTCATTTATAACAGAAAAATTTACCTTTAGAATAATTATAAATGTGAATGAAATTTTAGATAGCGGACGAATTTTTCTTAGAATGTAAAATAATTTCAAATTTAGAGCCTTTTTTTGTTTCGAAATTAAAATAATAATTACAGCACGAAAATGCACTCTTCAAAACATATGCATTTAAAATAGAAAGGCAATAAAAAGCAAAATAAACATGCTTTACTGATGTATCAGCACAAAGTAGAAAGTTGCTAAAATGTTTTAAAAGGAATGTTCAGCTAAAAGTTCTCTTCGCGAAGTTTTCTATTAGGCAAGAAAAAGTATTAGGAATGAAAGTAACCGGCTTGAATAAAATTAAAGATTGAATAAAACTAAAAAGTTCAACAACTTGTACATTCCACTTTTAATTTCAAAGCAAACACGGACTCAAGCTGCAAATTTTTAAAATTGGTTTATGATTTTCATTTCATTTCTGTTTCTTCATTACTGAAATTAATTTTTGACCATTTCATATTGTTTATTTTGCGTTTGATTTTTAAAATAACTGGTTTCTTTGCAAAATTATTTATGCATATTGCAAAGATGAAAACTTGCAAAAATCCTGCACTCATTTAAAATTTTGAGATCAAAATTTCGTTACTACTAAAGTTTGCATTCATTTTTTATGTTTCATTTGGTGAGTTTTGATAGCAAATGAAAATTTCAGAATTAATTCTTTTTATTCTTTTTAAAACCTTTTAGCTAAAAAACTCTCTAAAAATTATTTCTCTAAAAATTTCTTTTTCTTTTATAACCGAAATTATCATACAAAGTTCTCCAGTTTTCTGATTTTGCATGCGTTTTTTCGTGCATTTTAAAATATTTCGGGAGTTTTAACAAATTTTTATGTGAAAATGAAATGCAATTTTTATTTATCGAACAAGTTTAATAACAATTAACATCCTACAAGCAGACATAGACACATGTAGACAGATACACATTTACGGATACATTTATGGATGCACTTATATAAAAAGGATTTTTTTCTTTCAGGACAAATGAAATTATTTTACTGTATTAAAATATTTTTATTAACTGTAACATTTGGTCAGAAGTCTCCATTTATGGAAAATTGTGATGAAGCGCCAACACCGGAAGCGAGACACGTGTGCATTACAGTAAGTAAAATTTTTAAAAACTGGTCATTAACTCTCTTCTTCTTTTTTAATTTTTTAAAGTTTATTTTCATTTCTTTGAATTTATTTGTTTTGCAAACTAATTTGAAGTAAGAATAGATTTTTTCCAAACATATGTGATAATTTTTATCAAAATTTTTGAATTTGTTCATTTTTTGATAAATGGAAAGCAAAAATTAATGATGAGACCTATTTCAGTTACAACAAATAGCGCGTAATTCAAGGCGTCAGACAGCGATGACAAGTCAAAGTCCTCCGCCAACACCACCTGAATTTCTTCAACCAGCACCTTTGAATGTATATGCAAGAGGTCAAGTAGCTAGCCATCCATACGACTGTATGACCCTCACCTGCTTATGTCCATTCTTTCGGGCTAGTCAATTAAATGATTTATTACTTTTTTAATTTCATTACTTAGAAGTTATTATCTGTTAAAACTCGCTTCATTTACTGATATATTTTTGTTTTAAACTTTTTTATTCACATTCTTAAAATTTTTAATCATTTGCGATGATCTGTATAACCTTACTTATATCCAGATTTAACTTTAATGTATATTTCGTCAAATTGAATTAATTAATAAGAAAATGTGATGAAACAAAAGTTTTTTCTTTAGGGCTCAATAGGACCTCAAAACCAATGTATATTACCGGATGGTCAGCTCCTGAATATGGCATACCGTAAGGAATATCGAATGCTTACTGAGGATGAACGTTTGAGGTTTTTTAATGCAATAACAATGCTAAAACGAAGCGGTGAATATGATCGTATGAGCTTGGAACATCAAATGGTCAATTTTACACATTCAAAATTTTTTTTAAATTCAAGTTTTGGTGTGACTAAAAATATAATAAAATTTTTAAATGCTTTAAATTTGACCATATTATTTTTTGATCCAGCCAAATTACCTATTTTGATTGTTATTGATCATAATATGATTTAAAGGTTCAATTTTTATACTTGAATAACAATACGGATTTCAGTAATTAGATCCAGATGAATAAATAGTCAATCCTGATATTGCAGGTAGGTCAAAGTAGCGGTGCACATGCAGGACCCGGTTTTTTGCCATGGCACCGTGAATTTTTAAAGCGGTATAATTTTGATCAAAATTTTGTTTTCAGCATTATCAAAACAGAACGGAAGAACGGAATTATTCTTCGACATTGAATTTTGAATTTCAGATTTGAAATTGCGCTCCGTCTAATTGATCCAAAAGTGTCACTACCATATTGGGATGCTGTTATAGATCATTATTTGCCGGATCCGAGGGATTCCATTTTCTTTAGTCCATATTTTATTGGTGAAACGGATGAGTTTGGTAACGTAGTTACCGGACCGTTTGCTTATTGGAGCACTATCGATGGTAGAACAGCTATTGTTCGGTATAAACAGCTAACATTTTGTCAGCTGACACTTTTAAATTTAATTTCAATTGATCGCCTTTTTTTTAAAAAATTTCAATAACAATGGAATGTTTTTGAACGTCGGATCGTCAGTATAATTTAAAAAAATTAAAGTTGAAACTGAAAAATTTCATTTTTTTGCGAAAAAATTGATGCAATTCGTTCAATTTAAAAATTAAACAATATATTTCAATCAAATATATCGATCAATTCCATAAATTTTTCAGAGACCTTGGTCAGAAAGGAAAATTATTCACTGAATATGACATCATGGCGATCATGTCACAAGTGTCAGTTGAACAAATTATGGCTTATACAGCACCACTGAATGGTATGTATGTAGTTTCCACCCAAAAACTATACAATATTTTAATTTTTCTCAATTAATTAATGTTACACAATGCAACGATGATGAATAATAGTAGAATCTGAAATTTAAACAATTTCGTTTTTATTTCTATTTTAAATCTTAAAAATTTAAAATTATTTTATAAGAGATATTCGCAAAATTTCGAAACTTTTCTGAACCAAAAAGTTGGCCTTTTTCCAATTCGCTTCGATTAATCGGTATCGACCATGCTGAAATAATTTTTTTGATGCAATATATTAGAACAAACAGTTCAACAAATATGGGATTATAATATTATTGAATCTTTAATTGAACGGCTAAAAAATTTAAGTTTTTTAGCAAAAGACTTTTAACTGAAAAATCAGCTTACAAGTATTCTGTTGGTTATATCTTTTTCCTTAATTTCGCATCACTGAAATGAAATTTATAGAAGATTAAATTATTTCGTCTGTTCTTTTAATATTAAATTTGTTAAATAACGAAATCTCAAACATAAAAATCAAATATTAAATTAAATTTTGTCTGATTCGTTTTCATTGCTCTTTTCAGGTTGTCCATATCCACCAGCATTTTCGGCCATTGAATATACGCATTCATTTGTCCATCTTTGGATTGGTGGACATATGGAGCCACCAGAACAGTCCTCGAATGATCCAGTCTTTTATGGCCTTCATTCGTTCGTTGATTTAATCTGGGAAATATGGCGACAACGACAACAGTCACACTGGGCACGAGAAAATGTATTTGCTCTGTTTCATAATAATATCCAAATAATCTTTTAAGAAAGAAATCAAAACATGGAAACGGAACAAAATTGAATTCCATTACCAGAATAATACAAAGATTTGAAATCGGATAGAATACAATTGCAAATGCAATACACCAAAAAAAATACTTAAAATTTTAAAAATATTTTCTTTGTATTTAATTAAATTTTTACTTTTAGTTGAAAATTATCAAAATTTTAAGCAATATTCGCAAGATATTGAACAATGCGCTGATGCACAACACTTCAGCTATGCCAATATGCGACCGTTCAATTTAATGAATCGTGACGGTATGTTCGACAATTTCAACTTTTTTCTCGCTTATGTTCCTTTTAAAATTTTCTTATGGCAATTTTTTTCGAACATTTGTGAAATATTCATTTTGAAGTATAAGAATTTTTTTTTTTCATTAGATAATGCTAAATAATAGTGGTGCAAATTTGATTGATGAGAAAGTAATTTGTCAAGTGCTATTTTAAATTGAACATGTTTGATTAATAAAACTGCACAAAGTTTCGATTTGATTTAATTGAACGAATTTTCAATTTGTTTGATGATGAATTGGAGGATATTGATAGTTTTAATTCCTCTCCCCTTTCAAGTTTTCCATTTCCTTTGAATTAATTCACTCTCTAATTTTTTACTCTCTTCACATTCTTTCGTTTCAATTTCTGGTTTTCTTTCTGAAGAATGCAATTGTAATACTTGAATGAAATGTCATACTTCGAAACGATTGACATAGAAAATTTTCGCAAAAACTGAATGAGTAATAATTAAGATTGAATAAGTAATAATAACCTCACTAAATGACGAAGAAAAAGTTTGATGAAGTTTGTGCTTTCGAATTTTTAAAGCTATGTAATTTTCAGTGAAAAAAATCTGAAATTTCAAAATAAGTAAAGGGTGATAATTGATAATAACTTTTTACCTTGTCTTATATTTTTTTCCTTGTCAATTTTCTTTCATTTTCCCTTTTTCTTCATTTCAAAATCTTAATTATATATCTAATTATATTATTAATTTCAAAATAACTAACCGGTAAATTGCGAAAAATATTAGTATTTGCCAAAAATTATAAAAATAATGATAAAGTTATCGATTACGAAAATTAAGAATTGATAATGCGAATGAAAAATATTATAATATTATGATTGATAACGATAGTATTGATAATGAAGTTAATTACAACTTATGATGGATTCTGAAAAACTTATTTCAGGTTTATCAAATTTGTACACAGAGCAAATGTATCGATTTGCTCCAAGGCCCGGTTGTAGCTTTGAAGTACCAACTTGTGGATCACCGTATCTCTTTTGTGATGCGCGAATTACACCACATTGTGTATCAAAGGTTAAGCTTGGTGGTCTTTGTACAGGTTTCGAAGGGCTCGATATCTGTTTCAATGGCATATGTGTGGCAGGACGATGTATGCCGGGAGTTACACCCGCTGTAATATTTCTAAAATTTATATCAATTTCAATCAATTAATAGAGCAAAATTTTTTAAGACAAAAAAATGACGGAGAAAATACTAAGAAAGTGAAATTTTGAAAAATTACAATAATTTTTCCTATTGCAATGCCCTTTGTGTTTTTATAATTTTCATTCAATTATTTAATTTTCATATTTTAAATGACTTACTTTTTGTTTGTTTAATTTAATAATAAAAGAACTTTTATATCAATTAAAATTATCTAAAAAAAATTTAAATTGAACAAAAAAAGAACTTTTTTCAACTAAAAGACAGACATTAGCGATTAAAAAACTAATGAATTGCTTTACAGCCATTTGTCCCACAAATTCAATTGCCCTCAAATCTCCGCGGCGAAATTGCCCAGCAACATGCTACCCGACAATTTAATGATTGTTTCAACCGGATGCCATGCTGTGAACAGTGGGCCAAAGATGGTGCATGTCAAATAAATAGGCCGCAAATGGAAAAAACTTGCGCAGCAGCATGTGGCAAATGCCGCCCTTCCTATAATATTTTAAATGGTATCGGAAATTTTTCAGCAAATTCCAAACTTTTTAAAAACGAAAAAATAAAAGTTTTGCACTCGATCAATTGCAAACTGATCTGATTTCAGTGAAAATAATTATTAAATTTGAGTTGTAAAAAATTAATTGATTAATTAATTCAATTAAGAATGTGAAAATCGGCATATTTCGTGCAAGCAATGGGAAACTGAAAATCAGTGCTTCGGAAATTCCAGTCAATTTATGGCTGAGAATTGTCGTATGTCGTGTAATTTATGTGGAAAGCAAAAAAATGCGAATTGTTAAAATATAGTAAGTTTTTGAATCGTTCCAAGAATTTAACATTTAAAAGAAAAGTTATTAAATGATAAAAAATCAAAACGTTAGGTATGCGCAAATCATTGAAGAAACTTTCTAAGAAGAGAGCAAAAAAATGTCAGTCATTTTATGAATGATCTTTGAACTATGATTTTAATTTTGCTAAAACATTATTTGTGCTACGTACTTCACATCTATTTCACTATTCGTTCATTTTGACAAAAAAAATCCTTTTTCGGTAACTAAGAAGCACAAAAAAAAAGAAATTGAATTTTAATTTTCTTAAATGGTTTCACATACTTTTGAAATCTTCACGAAAAGTTCCCATAATTGTTAGTTAACGCAGTGAACCAAAAAAAAATTCCAAATTAGCAATTTTTCATCAGAAAAAAAGTATTTAAAGTATTTTTAATATTTGAAAAATTTTAAGAACTTTTTTTATTAAATTAATAAGCCAAAAACTATTAATGATGAAAATAAACTAATGGATTTTTCCTCCAAAATTAATTAGAAATACTGCATGCATTAAAAGTTTAATGTTTGTGAAAGAAACGATAAATTAAATGTATGATTAAGTAAAACTAAAACTTGTAAAAACTTTTAAAAATTTGTAGCATTGTATTTGGATTTTAAAATACACAAAGTACTGCTGTAATTTGAGGAATAAATTTGTTTTTTAGTTTTCAGCTTTTGAAAAAGCCTAAAGAATTAGTGCCACAATTTTCAAAACGGCAATACAATTAATGCAAAGTGATATACGAGCGATCAATCAAATCATGCGGTGACAAAAATATAGATCCATAAAGTTTCGTTTTGCAAAGTTTTACCAAATCGATTAACACTGCCCAAGTGATCAGTGCTTTTTTTCAATGCTTTTTGAAATATAATTTTATTAATAATTTTTATTTGCGGTCTCAAAGATGCAAAAAATATTTCAAAGTTTGACAAAGAAAGTTAAACAATTAATTCAATGTATTAATTTTGCAGTCATTTTTTAAATTCAACGTTATACTTTATTGCAGCTTGGGTTTAAATTTAGGCAAAAATTCTATTCACTCAATTGTTCGGCATCGCATATCATTTAGATTGATAACAATGATAATTTCCATTTTCAGGCAAAGATTATATAAAACTTTCCAAAATTTATATTGAATTTTTATCTTTGTTTGTTACGCTAATGTGTTTCTTATCTCTGATTGTCGTTTGCTTGTTTCATTTAAAGATATTATTTAATTAGATTTTCACTATTGCCATATCACGATGAATTGTTCAGGTTAAGTTCTTTTTGTTTTGTCTTTTTTGTTTTGAAATTATTGTATTGTTGTAATGTCTAGACGACAATTTTTTGTGACATTTTGTCTCATATTTGCATGTCTTGAATTTCCAATTTTCTTTAACTCACATATTTGACAATATTATTTCCGTTATCAAATTACCGTTTCAAATTTAAATATTGGTCAAATTCAAATTCATATGTTATTATTTAGTCATCATTGTCGTTATCATCACAATTATGATTAGTATTATTTTTCGTTTGGTGATTTTAAATTTATGTCTTGATTCCACTGAACTTTTTTTCTTTTTTCAAGAATGTTATTCATGGAAATTTTAATTTTTTTTTATTGTATTGAGAGTTTAAAAATTTTTCAAATAATTTATTTCAATCAAAAAGGAATAATATGAAACTTGAATTTTTACAAAATGCCAAGTATAAAATTAGAAATGTTAAATATAATTCAACATTTTCCACATTACGTTTGTAAAGCATCAAATAAAACTTTGTTTGATTTAAAGTTTATGTAACATTTTATGCAATTTTATCTTCACTTTTTTTAAAAATTTTACAGAATGTCACTCATGTTTCTTGTATTAACATAATTGCATTATTTCATATGCGAAATATATTCAATTCTTTTTTGTATATGATGCAATTTCACAATTTTCTTGTCACAAAAATGCCACTGAACTTTTTAAAACAAACAAAAATCAATTACGAAATTCTAAGTGTCAACAGCACATTTCGAATACCAGAAATTTTCGTTAAAGATATAATGTTAAAAGACAAAAATCATTGAATAATGTCTTCTTCACTGAGAAAAAAACAAATAGAATTTGACATTTTGTGAGAGAAGAAATTAATTAATAAGATTTAAAGCTTCCATTGATTGATTGAAACTTTCCAGATTTTTAAGATCAACAGATACATGTAGAAACGGTAACGGGTTGAAACCAGACTGGAAATTAAATTAGGCTTCTTAAAATTCTGTTTTTTTTTAAATTGAAATAATTGTACATCTATTAGTTTCATATTAGTTTCATTGGCTATTCGATTATTTCATCATATCTACTGTTGAGTAGAAGCTTTCTGTTTACTGAATGTGTTTCGAATTTTATGATTCATTCGAAATTGATTATAGAATATAAATTGCAACATAACTTTGAACTCATATCGATTTTCTTCATGAAAATTTTTTTGCTTGGACAAAAAAACTAATAAAAATAAACAAAAAAAAAAACATTTTTCAGTAATCTCATTGTGGACAATTTTATCAATTTAACCTCATTTTTATTTTATTAATTTTTGTCTGTTCAAATTTAAAATTTCCTGTACTTCCTTCCAACTTTGAAATTGACCGTAATTAAGCTTCGACTGATCAATAATTTTCAAAACGGAAACCTGATCAAAGAGCATATCAGCGCAAAAATCTCCTTTACAACAACATGTTAGTTGTTGCAGAATGGGAAAATTGCGATAGAATAAATTATTTCTTAGACATACCGGTCGTCCATTTTGATATTTTTTGCAATATTGTGAAAAATGTAGTGGATTATCAACTACAAGTGCACAGTTTAGTTCATTAATCAATTAGCAGTGGAAAATAATTTGCTAAATTTTTGAATTCCATCGTTTATTTTTTTCCTCTAAATTGAAATTAAATAAATCAAATTACTTAAACTTAGCTTATATCATTTCCCGTCATTATCCAATATTTGTGAAACTACGATAATTAAGACATGTATGTTTAATTAAATCTTTGGCACAGTTAAAGCTCAATTTCGTGCTGCAATTTTTCAAATCTTACCGATTTCCAAAGTTACATGTTTTCACTTAATTATTAAACTTCCAAATAAATTGTAGTTTAATATCAAAAAATTGAATCATCCAATTTAATCATTTTAAAAAAAAAAAAAAAAAAAAAAACAGTGCAACAGTTTATTAGAATAAAATCAAAAGTTCTTAGTATTCAAATTTAATTTAAAATTTATTAGCTCATTTAAACTATTTCATTTCATCAATTAATATTAGTTTAAAAATACAATCGTTCCATTATTTTTCGGAAACGGAAAACGGATTGAATTCGTCACCTCTAAAATCAAGCAAATAACTGGCAAATTTTTTATCACTTCCGGCCCATTTTTGTGGCGCGACAAATTTTCCTGTCTGAAATCAAAAATATTTGATGGCTTCAAGGTCTTTAACTCTTTCTTTTAATACAATGTAAAAAGAAGCAAAAAATATTTTAAACGTTCATTTTAAAAATTAAGGAATAAAACATAATTTTAAAAGATACAATTATAATTATGAAAAAAATTACCAAATCTGTTAAATAAAAATATATCAAACGAAGAAAAGTTTGGAAAAAAAACTTTTTTGAAGATAAACAAACAAAGAAACAAAAAACAAACATGATCGTCCATACAACCCAAAATTAAATGACTGTTCGGCAATGCCAATAAAACACAAGAACTGATATTATGATTACATGGATGAGTATTTAAATTTAGCAATTCTTCACACGTTAAATTTTCCCTTATCTAAAAAATAATTTATATGTCATTAAAGTAATTTAAAATTTCAGTTTAGCAACAAATAAATGAAAATATTGAAAAACCCACACAGCATGGTTTTTGAAGTGAAAATTAAGAAATTGTGAAAAAAAAAAAGAAAAGATTTCAAACCTTACTTCGCCAATTTCCATATTGATGAGTCATAATTTTAATTAAGGGACATAGGAAACCTGGAAAAGGTGCGCCATCATGATCATAACAAGCAATATTTACCATATCTGTTGCATTTTCACCTTCAATTTCATTCCCAGGTACTACTGTCTGGAAAATTTTTGTTTCATCGCAATATTTTATTTCAATTTTAAGAATAAATGAATTCAATTTGAGAATTCAGTCTCATATTACATTCTGCATTTAAATTTCGAAACATCATTACAAAAATGATCTCATATAAGCCAAAATTAACATAGTCTTGAAGAGTATCAAAAAAATATTTGCTAATACACAATGTGGAGATATTAAGAAATTTACAGAAAAGATCGGAAGAATCCGGGAAAGCGCCCTAATTTTATTATTGATTCAAATGCGAAACTTCTGTGTTATTGAGTGAAATTAAAGAAATTCAACGAGTAAATAATATTTTGAGCTAAGCTATTCGAACTATCCATGGAGGGGACAAATCAAACTGAAATACTTTAATAACTTACATCAGATGAAATAATTTTATCACATTGATATCATTTGGAAATTGTTTTGCCAAATAACTAGGAATTATTTCATAGCGATATTCTTGTCCTCATTATCGCAAATTTTCAAACTTATGAACTTTTGAAATCTTCATGAAATAATTCTTTCAAATTATTATTGAAATTTTTCCATTAAAAATTTATTACCTCATCAAATTTCGGATCATCATCGATATACGTATTCAGTATCTGCCTATCACTTGTAATTTGCAATATTTTCTGGAAGAAAAAGAAAGTTTTTTTTTTACATTATTTTATAACTTTTAGAATTTGAAAAATTAATGACAAGGAATCATTACCGGATATTTGTAAAGGCCAAATTTCATACGTCGAAGAGCAAATATATTTTTTATCAGCAAATTTATTTCATTTACTTTACTCTATAAAAGGGATCGAAATTAAAAACTACGAAACTGAATTACTTATTGTCCATCATAAATTTTTTAATTACACCAATAAAATGTTGTATGTGGGACGAATTTAAGTAAAAAACGTGAATATTTCAAACTATCCGAAAGAAATAAAATTAATAAACAATAATAATTTAAATTAAATTGATAATTTTAATCAAAATTTTAGCACTAATTGCAACTAGCAAAATTGCTTTAATTATTTTTCCTTCTCTAATTTGTTATAATACTTTGCACTATTTAAGTGCTCAGTTTTAAACAACAAAGGTAAACTTTAAAAGTTATTTAAAAAACTTGAGGAAAATTTTTTCGAAAATGTTAAACCAATTCTCCCATGACACCCATTAAAGAGCTGCCAAGTAGTAATATGAATAAACCACATATAAACATTTAAATTGCGTACAATGCTAATAGTTATTAAAATTTTGATAGAAATAATTCCTTAAACCTTAAAAAATGCAAAAACAAATTCGAATTAAATTTTATCCAAATTTTTTGGATTCTACATATAAGTATCGACAAATAATTCTTTTAACTGTAAAAATGTGAACAAAATTTATCATTTATTGCAAGAACAAACAGTTGACAAAAAGGCACAATTAAATTTTGCTATATTTATAAATGAAACAAAATTTTTGTTAGATTTATTCAGCTTTGGGATTTATTCCCAAGAAATACTTGAATGGACAAGATAATAATTACAATAATTAATGCAATGATAATTGCACCCTTAGCTTCCAAATTATCAAATTCATGAAGATATTTCGTAACACTGGTTGGTAATTGACGTTTGTTAACACTGGAAAAAAATTTTTTTAATTTACCAATAAAAAATTAATTGATCAAATGATTAAATAATTACACTGAACATTTGCCATTTTGATTTGTTCTAATGATCCATCACATTGTTAGCAACTTGTTTCAATTGAACGATTGTTAATATGACAATGATATGATAAAATGATACAGATGATATTCCTATTCCATTAAATAAGTTTTCTAATGAATAATATAATTTATATTCATTTTTTGGTTTCTTTTTTTTCTAACTGCGGAAATTTCAACAATTTCCTTTGTTTAGACAATACAAGTAAAGATACTGCTATCGATGATACGCATTAACTATGAAAATAATTGTAAGTAATCGATGTAAATTTACGTCATAACATTTTCCGATTTTATTTGAGATGAGCTTGATAAATGTTGTACTCCTGGAAGTGGTGTAATTATCTGCGAATCTGAACTATCACGAAATGGTCGTTCAAAATCAAGAGAACTTTTCAAGATAACATATTCCTCTGGTGGTTTCGCACTATTGCACAATAGTGATGATGATACACGACCTGAATTTAAAAGACATTAAGTTTTGTGCTAGAAGATATTCATTAAAATTAAAATATATTTTTCTCTAAACTCATTTTTGAATTAAATTACCAATATCAGTTTATCTTTTACTCAAACATATTTCTACTATACAGCGGTATAAATATCACAGTACGTGATATATGTTTCGATACGGAAGAATAATGTTGTTTATTATACGAAAAGAACAATCAAATCAAAACAAAAAAACAAATCAAATCAAAACAAAAAAACAAATCAAATCAAAAAATAATCAAATCAAAAAACAACCAAATCAACCAAATCAAAAAACAATCAAATCAAAATCAAACCAAAACGAAAAAAATCCTGAGACAAATTTAAAAAAAAAAACTAAATCCTGAAAAGGATATTTTTAAATATTTCATTCACAAATTAATTATCATTAATTTACTGTTAATACAATCTTTCAATTGAAATCAAATAAAATTAATGAAATTATTTAAGTATTATCGTACATTTAATTTTTGTAACAGTATGTTCGTTTATATTCGGATCACTGGAACCTTTGAATTCCGTTATCATTAAAATTGATGCTGACTTCTCATCTTTCCAACTGTTTATCTCCGGTGCTCGACGCCATATCAGTAAGCAGGAACTAAATCCATGAGCAGAAATGGTACCGGCAGAATTTGGTTCAGCCTGTGAGAAATTGAAATTTAAAAATGAATTTCACAAAAATTTGTTCAAACGATATTAACTATATAAGTTGAAATTCCAGAAGAAAAAAAACAAAAGCGAAGGGAAAATAAACATTTAAAAATTACCGTAATTAACGCTCTCGTTTCACACTTAAATTTATAGATGATCGGTCTCTCATTAACATTAGAAAGGATAAGTTTTACACAAGCCGTATTCGGGATATCGATTACAGGCGAAAACTTCGTCGAAATCAATCTGTTCAAAAAAAAAAAAAAATTGAAACAAGTTGCAGTAAAATTAGAACTGAAATAAATTGATCGGAAATTGCAAATACATAAATTATTTCCTATTTTCACATTTTAATTCAATTTCAGTTTTTTAAGCCATTAATCCTTAGCTTCATTTTTTATTACAAATTAAAAACTAGCGTATCATTAAACCATAATTATAGGTGACAAAAATAGAAAAGAAACAAACTTCCAAATTGAAAAATTCAAATTTGAAATTTCAAGAAAAAAACACCTATCATATGTTAAAGATTGTCCATTATCTTTTACTCGCATTTTTTAAAATCTTTTTATTCACAATCGAACCTTTTCAGCTAATGCACCGGACCAGAAGAAATCCGGAAACCGGAAACAATCTTACTAAAGTGAAAAGCTTGAGCAATACCGTTTGTAATTAAGTGAGGATATAAATAATAAATATAACTACAGAAATAAGTTACTTTTATTCATTCAGTCATCGACAAACATTTCCATTCCACTTTCGAATATGCAAATCTAATTAGAATTCCTGCTTCTAGGTTTTTACAAAAAAATTAAAAACAATTAAATTTCTGCAGGTCAACAAATCCTGACACATTCACCATCAACAGAAATGATCTAAAAAATCATTTTTTTTTTTTTAAACCTAAACTATCATGAAAGAAAAAAATATTTGATGCTTAAATTTCTCAATGATCTTTGATGTTCTCTGATGTTTTCCATAATTATCAGGGAAAAATTTTTATTTTAGAACTAACTGACAAATCTTATGTAGAATAACAACAGCAATAACAACAAGGAATTTCTTAAACAGATCACTAGCAATCAATCGAAATTCAAATATATTCATATACAATTTCATATACAACATTTTCGATCATTAAAATTTTTCCACTTTTATATGGTAAAATGTCACATAAAGATCTAATTTCATGTTTTCAAATCAGGAAGATAAAATTCTAGATATACAAGGCATATATCAGTTGAAGATGTATATTCATAACACCAATAACGATTATTATTCAATGAGAAAGATCAGTTTGATGGAAATAAATTGATGAAAAACTTAAAAAATGAGCGGCAAAGAATAGAATAAGTGAAAACAGAAAAACAGAACTCAAATTCAAGAACAAAAACCAATAAAAAGAAATCAATAAAAAATATATACAAAATGATTAAAATAAGCACAATAAAATTCTGTTAAAAAAACAATAAAACTAATGACAAGTGATTAATAAAATGAACTTGTGTTAAGTACATACAGAGACAAATGAGGTTTTGAAGGAAATGGAAAAGATTAAAAGAGAATCAATAGAATACATGAATGAGAATCAAAGTGAAAAAAAGGTGAAATATAAACAAACATTAGCACCAAATATAAAAAGCATCATTCAATTGAAAAATTTCCAAGAAATTCTCCAAATATACCAAAATACATCAAGCAAAAGAATATTTTTGGAGGAAATCACTGTAAGCAAAATTAAGGGAAAAAAGAGGAAGTGAAATAAATATATACAGAAAAAATCAGATATGTTCAATAATTATTGGATGAGAAACAATCTTCTTACTGCGTTAAAAAGCAAAATATTTAACGATTTGAAAAAAAATGATTTTTATTTGACCTAAAATAAAAAATATATTTGACCCAAAAAAATGAAACCAACATCGCAATCAAAGTTACATATAATTCTAGGCTTTCCAAGCGTAACTATCATCTAACGAATTAAAACCACAAAGACAACATTTCCACAAAATAAGGATTGCTCCAGAACTATTTATGATATTCGAAGGTATCCCGAAATATATCTTGCAGCTTAACTGGCCAAAAAAAGATATTTAAATTCGGCGTTCTCACATGAAAATACAGCTATCAGTCCAATTTTTAGCAGTACTGTTTGATTTCTTTCTTATATTTTGACCATTATCAGATTCATTATAATAACAGTTATTGTCCCAAACGCGTGAACCATCCTCAGTACATTGTTCGATCAATCCAACTTGTGAAATGCAGTTTTCGTAAACTATTTCTTGGAATAAAGATGGATGAACATTTATATAAGAGCGAATACGTTGCATGATATTCGAATAAATATGTTGATTTCCCAATAAAAATGAGGAAACACTTGGATTGATCAATAAGCGAAGGCGATCCTGAAGCAAAAGTAATGATCAATTCTGAGTATAAGTTACTGCAAACCTTTCCCACCTATAAATTGATATTAACATATTAACCTAAGTTTCTATGAAATATCTAATATTAAATGATAAATATTACTGTTTCATCACTCATTAATTCCTGATTCAGTTACCTGAATCTTAACATCAAGTTATTCATCACTCCAATTATTTATTATGAAGACCTAATTATGAAGAAAATCCAGTTAATCCATTAAAAGCAACCCACTTCAATTGCTTGACGATCAACTGTGACACAAAGAAAGGAATGCATGATACAATTAATGTGGAAATCATACATCAACGGCATATTATTATCAGCTTTGTCATCCAAAGCAACAATTCTTTTATCCAGCAATGATGATTTTACCAATGGTTCCAATTCTTGCAATGCCATATACAAAACATCTTGATCTCCAGATATATCAAACGGAATACATAATGAAATCAACTAGAAAAGAAAAAAAAAAACTAAATAAATATAAAAATCAAACATCGAAAAGCTACCACATTAGCATTTACTTCTTACCAGTAGAATTCTGAAAACATTATTAGAAACATTAATTCTTTCTTGCATTTCTAAGCTTATCTAATTATTGCCGTGGTCTAGCTAGTAAACACACAAACATTTTCGATAAGTAATTTTTAATAATTTACCTCTAGCGGTACCCACTGATCATGGCCAAAAATGATAAAAGTTTCCATAACTGTTTTTTGACGTTTAGCAAACTGAAAAAACCAAAATCCTAGCAACATTTGACGCTTAAACGCTTCAGTATCCAAAACAAAATGTCACCAAAGAAATATTTGATATAAAGCACTTATGTAATGCATAAACAGTCAATTACGCATTAAATGCATTGGGCATGTAAATTCGACTGTTTTCCATTAGTAGTAGCTAATCCAAGAAATGTGTGAGAAACATGAGAACAGAAATATCATCACTAGTTTAACTCAGTTAATTTCACCGAAATGTTTTATTAAAGAACTAAACCAACTAGATCTGGGAAGGCTAAATGAGCCGTGCGCTCTGAGTGCAGTGCATTTTGGTAACAACAAATGAAATGTGCGACAGTGATCGCAATTAAATGTATGGGAATTTAAATTTTCAAATTATGGAACATAAATCCTAATTAAGATTTTATTGACTTTTCAGCAACCTGGAAAACTCTTTACTTCATATTACTGATTCTTTTTTCTGTTCTACCAAAAAAGCATGGATATTACTGAGAAATTTTTTAATTATATTTTCTATCACTTGTTCATTGCAAACAATCAAAAACTAATACTGTAACCTGGAAAGACAAAACACTGAATATATTAGAACTGGGACAAAAAAAAAAGATTTTCTGAATGGAAAACCGAAATTCACCGTCTTTAAGCATTTTCCTGTCGAAGAAAACAATAAAAACTTACAGATTTATAGGATTCCATAATAGCATTAACCATATTTGCATACTTGTAATATGTAAAATTTGATATGGTTGTGACGGCGTGATAATTCAACAAGCAACGTAAATTATAGAAGCTAAAAACAAAAATAGAGATAAATAAAAATATTCAGAAAAACAAGTTTTTTTTTCCAAAAAAACAATCGGAAAATATACTTATTATTATTGTCACATGCATGCTGTCGCACTATGCCAAGAAGCGCTGGTAAGCCCATCGTTCTTTTGTGAATGTGGCAGAGGTGCTCATTAACAGCAGATGAAGCCACTGCAGAGGAAGAGTATGACTGCTGAAAGAAGATCTCCGTTTCTGTCAAAGAAAAACCCGGAGGATCAACTGCAAAATACACGGGACTTGAAGAGGATACTTGGAATACTTCTATATTACGGCTTGTTGCAAGAATACGGCACTGAAATCTAATTATTCAAAAAAATATTAGCAGGATAATAGAAAGGAAATATTATACACCTATGTGACATACAACACATATCTAGTCTATGTCCATTGAATAAGATGCTGAATGAAAACAGATTAGAAATGCTAAGATTATTTATATTTTTATTAGACAATTAATTAAATTAAAACATAATTAAATAATTAACAATTAAAAGATAATTGAAACAGATAATTTGTATTCTATTTGCTCATTCGTTTCTAAAAAGAAAAAGAAACTAACATTCAGCTGATCAAACCAACGCACAGTTTCTTGGAGATAAATGTCATTCAGAACTACCAATGTGTTCGGTTTCTCACGTAACGCAGTTTTGGCCTGAAATAAGCAGCAGTCATTGTGTCATTTATACAAATTTGGAGCGAAGTCCAAAAAAGAATCTAATTGTGATAATAAGTTTATGATTTATCCACACTTTGTGATGGATAAGCAAATTCACCACTTATATGGTAATAACATGATCTTGCTGAAGATATCTTGCTGATAAAAATGCTTACTAACAACCTATTTTGTCAACTTACCAGAGGCAAAAATTGAACAGGAGTTTCTTTCCCAGTTAAAATTAATGCATCAGTTGCTAGAAATACAAAATTCGAAAAAACTTCAGATAGCCGACTTGTATTAGTACGGCCATCCTCAACCCATATTACGTGTTCATAATACCTGTAAAATCAAATAATTTATGAAGCTATAAAAATTGCACAGATTTCGATTTACTTGGGTTGGAAAAATAATAAATAAAATACGAATAGAGGATAAATGATTTTCGGACTACTTGGAAATTTTCATCAATAATAGGAATTATTAAAAGTGTGCCCAGATTTTCAACAAAAACAAAGAAAAGACAACTAAAGTAATGACTGCTGTGAACCATACCGACTTAGTAATATTGGGTGAGCATGCAAAACAGTTGCAGCTAAAAAACTTTTGCCACACCCAGGAAACCCGTGAACGACAAGCCAAAACTGATCTGCAATAATGAATGGTAACTGATAAATAAAGATGAATAAACAGAATGAAATGAAGGACAAGCTCTAAAAGTTTATAAAAATAAAACTAGGGCTTAGCGGAAAACCAAACTGGAAAAACCGGCAAAAAATATATGCCAAGAGAAAAGCTTGCAGTACACCAAAGTTTGAAATTTATAAGGAAAGATGATGAGTTGGAAAAACTGCTAAGTCAAATGAGCATTAAAACTGATGAATTTGAAGCCTATGAACTGGTAAAAATGCATACTACACAGACTAAATATTAAGATTTTTCAAACCAAAAACTGCGAGAATTTTAATAACTAGTAAAATTTTTCAAATCAAAAACGAAGATTCAGAGAGAATGAAATCAAATTTGTAATTCAAAACATTTACACCTTGACCTGGTGACAATTTTCACTTGTGCACTAATCTTTTCCTTATCCTTTTACCGCCTACTTTGTTCATGCTTTCGTCCGATCCTTATCCTTATTCCCACTAAATGAATAATATATCGATCTTAAAAAGTTCCAGGAAGAAATTTCGAAGACCTTGCTCGTTATAAATGACAAGTTTTACAGAAATGAAATTCAAGAAACTGGAACCCATCTCAGAAACTGCAAATCTAAATTTCTACGAAAATTTTTGGAAATCTGAAACCTCGCGATGACAAATCCACTAACAAATCCTTCAATTTTTCCAGCAGATTTACTCGCAGCACACGATAAAAAGGTAGTCTTGGCACATTTCCTTCATGGAAAAGTCGATCTTCTAGTGCATTAAGTGTTAATAAAGGTCGATCCTCGGGTATGTAATCCTTCGATAAAAGCTGCGCCAAATGCTTCTGTCCATATTTTTCGAAATATTTTATTAATGGATGGAGGGTATTCGCTGACTTCCGGTATTGTCGAATGAACTCCATCACACGTAGCGTGCGTTTTGGCTATAAGTAGACATGAATTCAAAAAACGTGGTGCAAGTAAGTTTACGTTGCAAGTAAAAAATTTCTGGATAAACTTTTGTAAATTTCTGTGGGATTCTTCTGCAGTGATTCAATATCAGAATAAAATGATCACTGTAAAATCATCTATTTGATTTTCATTGCTTGGAAGTCCTCATACATTTTTTAATGGAATTTCCTGCTACACATAACTATACCCATCCATCCTTACATTCATCACCAACAATTATTTTCTAATATTAAAGACATAATAATCCTCTAAATATGCGTTCCTTATATTTTATATCTCAATATTGAAACAAATGCAAGAAAAAAAAACATATAATTTCATGTAATGCATGAAATGCAATTTGAAATGTATTCTTACATGATAGGAATGATCACTTCATACCAGTCTAACTCAAACAGTCAAAATTTCTCTTTCAACCATTGAAGCGTTTCCTCACATTTATATAGCTTACTTTACCATTCAAAAAATTTTAGAATTTAAATAATCTCCGCCAACAATTTCTATTTGGCCATTTCTGTAAATCTAGAGGATTTACGAAAGCGCTGAATTAATAGAATAGAATAATGGAAAGTTAGGACGAAATACACAAATAGAATAATGAAAAGTTAGGACGAAATACACAAACAGAATAATGAAAAGTTAGGACGAAATACAGCAATGAATCATAGGATGTGAAATTAAAATAATCATTTATTTCACAAGGAAAAAAAGGACAAACCTAAAATATAAAAATGTAATTAAAAAGAAAAAAGAAAGGAACAAACCGAGCCAAAGATAACTTCTTGTTGGTCATCATTGAAAATTTCCTCCGAACACATAAATGGAATAGCATCACGTGGTTCAAAATCCTGCACTAATGCTTCCATAGCTATCGTTAATATTCGACTATCTTTTTCCAATAACATTTTTCAACTGAAAAAAAGGAATTGTTTTTTTCTTAAATAAATTAATTTCAATACAAGCAGAGAAAAAAAGAATCTATTAAATGGAAGAGATATAAGAGGATATTATAACATTAACAGAATGAATTAATCGAAATTGAATAATGAAGAGAAGAAAAAAATTCCAATTAGCTAAGAAATAATATTTCCAATGCTCATTCTTATTCCTTCGAAATCATCATCATTCCGCAAATCTTATCGATCTCTATGGTCTCCTGCTTGGCAGTACTTTTTTTCATCTCTAACTGTAATGATAGAAATAATTTAATTCTCTCTAAATAACACAATATATTTTATTGTATTTTCAATCTTTTTTCATTCCTAGCAATTACTAACTCTCTCTAAGTTCATACTATATGGCTCATTTTCCTGCAAAATTATTATTTTGAAGATTGAAGAAAAAAATGATAATTGAACAGCTTTTTTTCACACGTATTATTGAAAGCGTAAAGCCACGTGGTGTTACGTGTTCCTCAAAAGTGGCGTTTCTACTCATGTATTGCACAGCATATTTACATGAAATATCTTACAAAATTATTACGATAACGTTCGTTACGTTGCATTCAATTATGCTCCCAGTTTCATACATTTTCATTTCCATCTATCTAAGAAGTTTTATATCTATGACAAAAAAAAACAAAAAAGTGCAAAATGAAAAATTAAGTGGAAACACGTCTAAATCCGTCAAATAAAGCATTGAAGTATGAAAGTAAATTATTCAAGTGAATAAAAAGTCATGAAATAGAAAGCAGAATAAGTATATGAAATTCAGAATGGTATATATGATGATATGTATTGATATTGATATAAAACAAAAAAATTATTTAGATATAAAATATAAAATCTTATTGCTGCATTCAATAACAAATTTAACTGACATAATACCATTTAATGAAACAAATAATTAAAGTTCTGAAGTCCTAAATACACTGCTTTTGAGAATCCTTTTATTCCGATGATGTCAATAGGCTAATTTATTTCAATTGTAATGCGATTAGTCGTTTTGAAGATAATATTCATGCCTGCATCTGAGGTAAAAACTATCGTTGTTCTTAAAGAAGGATATCCAAAAAAACAAAAGATCTATGGATCTATACAGTTTATTCATTCTTTCGTCGTTTTAACATAAATAGGCAATTATTCTAGCAACTAGCAGACAATTCGTTATCAGTTTTGCTTCACAACATTATTTATGTCAACGATGGCCAGAATACTAAATGACAAATTAGAAAAAAAAGAAACTAAAGAAATGCTTTAATCTGAGTTAAAATGATAAAAAGAAAATAAATTTCGCATGATCTATTGCTTATGCAATTGATAAGATCAGCTTTTCTATTATGTTTTTGAGATTAAGTCTTAACTTTTGAACTCAATTTGTTTCATAGAATTACAATCTTACAAATTCATTCTTAAAATATTTCAGAAATTTATTGCCATCATATTTTCCTTATCCAAACTTGACTAATACATATTGCATATGTTCAAACAAATACGTAGAATATTTAAGCCATAAAACGTTTTTAAAATTAAATCAATTAATAGAAAAAAATTAAATTTCTTAGTTTACAAATTTAGATTATTAATTAATTAGCCCAAATTATATGAATGCACCATTCGTTCATCATTGCGACATAATTTTGTAAAACAAAGGTTCTTCATTTGTAAAAGAAATTTGTAAAACTGAAAAGATTGTAGAAATGATTTGCAGAGGCATTGAGATGTTTAATTTATTGACAGCAAACTGTGATCAATCACAAGATCAATCATTTTCTCATTTACTTCCTTCGCAGCTTTTTCATTTGATAATTGTTTCGACCGAAAAGCAATCTCAGAAACCTCACAGTATTAATGAATTCAAGAAAAAATTTTCAATTGTATTTAACCAATTATCCGACTGCTTCCAAATGCCTTATTTATATTAGAAATAATTATATGATTTAAATCCAAAAAATCGCCCAATTGTTCTTTTTGACTTCGCCAATGTGAATATCATCAGAGACAGTGCAAAAAAATAATCTGAAAGTTCTATTTAATTGCCACATTTGAATTGTACCGGCCATTATTCCATTATCTGAATTCATCTGATTGCATTTGTGAGAAATCATAGTTTAAAAGGGATGCTGAAGCAGTACCATTTCTTCCGGTATCTTAGCAAAGTTAATTATCAAAAAGTTTTTCGATAACATTCAGCTAAATAACTCCATAATGAAGCGAGAAAAAGAAAGAAATGTACTGAAATAGAAGTAATCAAATGGAATTTTTAATTTGCAGCCAAATTCAAATATAATTTAAAACCAAGCATATTATGAATAAAAAAAGCATATTATGACATGATGAAATCATAGAATGATTTAACTATCAAATTTATTGCAAATCGAAATTTATGCAATGAGTCTACTTTAAATTCAGATTCTCCATTGTCAATGCAAATGGCACTGCATACAGCATTGCACTATATGATGCGAAATATTGCAGAACTCTATAATAATTGGAGAATTCTGTAATTATTGATTCGTTGGAGGCAATATCTGATGGATGAGCAAATTGAATTTTTGATGAGATAATAAGTTGAAATTCAGATAAAATTAATCATTTAATTTCATCCGATATCATTAAGATTGTAACAAAAAATTTGATATCCCGCCACCGGATAGCTTTTGTCAAAGCAAATTAACGTCTTTTTGAATAATCATCCAAAGAAAAAATTTTAAGATACTGATAATGTAATTCCTTTGTCCATCTCTAGTTTCGAGCTTTGTTATTTGAATGCTTCGTTCATTTGAATTTAAATAAATGTCTGTTAGCAATGTGAAAAAAGTAAACTCTTTCTATTATTGTAAAAAAAATTCATCCTATATTTGATTTTGTTTTCCATATGAAAAATCATCTTTTGCTGTTTTACTTGGATATGTCAATTTTCATAGATCGTATCTAAGAAATTTTCCATTCTTCCTTGAATGTTCTTTGAAGCGCTTTAGGTTGGAACGGCTAAATCATTCGTTTTTTTAGTGTATCATTTCGAAATGAAGAAGAATTACTAGTATAACGTTACTCTGTTCTTAATACCGCCAAATAATTAGTCACTTAATATCTAATGACTGTAGCATTTTTCTCATCATTATTTTTACACCTATAGATAGTAAGAATATAACTGAAGGTCAGAAATAATGAAAAGAATGCACTTAAGTCAAAACTGTCATTCTCTGTCCACTTTGATTATCGATTCATCTTCTGCAACGCCAGATTCATAATGCCAATATATGGCGATGGTTGGGGGTCAAAGGTAAGAGCCAGTAAAATGACGACTTCCCAAAAAATGAAAGACTGGCCATGGAACTGCTACATATTTCCAATAGAAACGATCGAACACACACAATCAACGAGCTAAAGATTCATGACATTTGGATCAAAACATACAGGAATTAGTTGAATAGTTCTGCAGTCGACCAGCCACTTTATGTCTTATGCCATTTCTAATTCATCTCTCATTATATCAGCAGTAATATTAATTATAGGCAGATCTAATCTATGATAATTAGAAGCATGAAGAAAAGATCTTTTATATCATGTATTTAAATTCAATGCATGCTCAATGCTAACTATGCATTGTTTCACGTCGCAAAAATTTCAAATTGTTCAATTGGGAAATTCTGCTAATTGTGTAGGAGGCGAAGAAGGTTTGAGTGATATATAAGCTCTTTCTTTCCTGTACAATGAATTGTTGCATAATTGTTTAAAGCAATTTTCGAATTATCCAATTTCTGCTGATATATTCCAGGAAAAGTTAATTAAACAATGTATTTACAATATCTTTTTTCGTCTCTTACATTATTCGTTATTAATCTGCCCATGTTGACAGATGAGAAGTTTTTGTACTCAATCAAATGAAACATCCATCAATTAAGCTGACCGTAACAAATTCATTCAACTACCAGAAACGGTCGAACTTACATACCCAACAAACAGACCTATCACTCATTAACGTAAATCAAACAAGCCTGACAGGTAGTAGTCACATCTGATCTCAGACTGCAATAATTCTTATCAGTCTTAACATTCCAAGGATGCCAATGATAGATAGATTACTAATTAGATGATCAGAAAGATACTGTCAGATCTATTACAGTACAACGGTTATACACTTTCAATACAATGCACGCTAGCTAAGCACTGCACATTGTTTCATCTTGCAATTATTGTGAAATTTCAATTTTTTAAATCAGAAAATCCGAAGATCGCGTAATATCTGAGTTCTTCTTGACAATCAGTTCTTGGTTATTTGTTTACAATAATTTATGAATTAACAACAATACTGATACTAAATCCCAAGTGAATTTTTGGTTAACCGTTTTTTGGTCGCATCAGTTATTTCTCCTTTTAAATTCTAATCCTGTTTTTCCAAACTTTCCAATTTTCCACCGGGAGAAAACATATTTTGATATGCATAATCGAAAAGCTAATCGAATTTCCTGTCTTAATAAATTATAATACAGTATAAATTTCAAAAAATAGAAAGTTTTTCGCTTTTCGTCCCCTAAATTTTGTGCTCAAAAAACAGATTAAAATGTGTACAATATTAAAGAGTAAAACTCCAAGAATATCAAAGAAAAAGCACTTTTTCTGTTATTGTACATGTACATAGTATATCTCGAAATAATAATTTCATTCAGAAATTGCAGAAATTCGGGTTTGTCGTCTTTTTTAATTATATATGTAAAACGATGATTGAAATATCGAACAAGTATTTCAAAACGGATCAATTGAAAGTGTAATTCCAAGATGAACTATTGTGCAACAATGTATAACATTAAGACTGAAGAGAATTGCTATAATATCACTGTTCCATTTCTGTGTGTTACAAGTAAATGAATGGTTGGCATAATTGCTGATAAGTATTTAGACCATTTCCATTGGTGGTAGTTAGGATACAAAACAGTGCTATCTCTGTGGAATAGTTTATTCTTTCCGTATTTAATGATTTGGAAGTTCTGATAAGGTAAGCCCAAGCATAGTAAAAAGGAATATTTAGTCGAAAAAATGGATTATTTTCTATCAAATTGATGAATGAATGCAGGATGATACTGTTTCCAAAAAAAAGTGATAATTTAATCAAGTTCTTTTTGAATTTACCACAAGTCGAAATTTGTGCAATGTGTCTGCTCGAATTTCAGACTCATCATTGTAGAATTACATCGCCGCCAATAGAATGACGACTTTCCAAAAAATGAAGGATTGGTCCCTGGAACTGCTACATATTGCCTTTTGCAGGTGTTCAAAATAAAGGCAATAGTTTAATCGGTTCCATAGATGACCAACTCCTTCGCGATACACCCAATTCTTCAGACTTGCTGTATATCAACAGTGACGTCAATGATAGGCAGACTACTAATTTACGATTATCAAAAGAAACACGAAGAAAAGAGCTTACTGCTGACTGTGCAGTAAGCTCTTTTTTTTTTCTTTGATGGGTATTTGATTTGATTGAAGATGAAAAGTTTTCATCTGTCGTCGATGGACAGATTAGTAACGAATGAAAGAAAGAGAAAAGAAAAAGAAAGACATTATAAATATATTTATTTAATAACTTTTCCTAAAAGTTATCAACAGGAATTGGATGATACAAAAATTGCTTTGAACAAATATCAATTAATTCACTGTGCAGGAAACAAAGAGCTTATATATTACTCAATCCTTTTTCGCTCCCACATAACTAGCAGGAATTTCCGATTGGACAAGTTGAAATTTTATGAATAACTGCAACATGATACACTGCACAGTCAGCAGTAAGCTCTTTTCTTCGTGTTTCTTCTGATAATCGTAGATTAGTAATCTGCCTATCACTGACATCACTGTTGATATACAGCAAGTCTAAAGAATTGGGTGTATCGAAAAGGAGTTGGTCATCTATGGAACCGATTAAACTATTGCCTCTATTTTGAACACTTGCAGAAGGCAATATGTAGCAGTTCCAGGGACCAAACTTTCATTTTTTGGAAAGTCGTCATTCTATTGGCGGCGATGTAATTCTACAATGATGAGTCTGAAATTCGAGCAGACACATTGCACAAATTTCGACTTGTGGTAATTCAAAAAGAACTTGATTAAATTATCACTTTTTTTTGGAAACAGTATCATCCTGCATTCATTCATCAATTTGATAGAAAATAATCCATTTTTTCGACTAAATATTCCTTTTTACTATGCTTGGGCTTACCTTATCAGAACTTCCAAATCATTAAATACGGAAAGAATAAACTATTCCACAGAGATAGCACTGTTTTGTATCCTAACTACCACTAATGGAAATGGTCTAAAATACTTATCAGCAATTATGCCAACCATTCATTTACTTGTAACACACAGAAATGAAACAGTGATATTATAGCAATTCTCTTCAGTCTTAATGTTATACATTGTTGCACAATAGTTCATCTTGGAATTACACTTTCAATTGATCCGTTTTGAAATATTTGCTGATTGTTCGATATTTCAATCATCATTTTACTTATAAAATTAAAAAAGACGACAAACCCGAATTTCTGCAATTTCTGAATGAAATTATTATTTCGAGATATACTATGTACATGTACAATAACAGAAAAAGTGCTTTTTCTTTGATATTCTTGGAGTTTTACTCTTTAATATTGTACACATTTTAATCTGTTTTTTGAGCGCAAAATTTAGGGGACGAAAAGCGAAAAACTTTCTATTTTTTGAAATTTATACTGTATTATAATCTATTAAGACAGGAAATTCGACTAAAAAGAGCATATCAAAATACGTTTTCTCCCGGTTAAAAAAATTGAAATTTTACAATAATTGCAAGATGAAACAATGTGCAGTGCTTAGTTAGCGTGCATTGTGTTGAAAGTGGATAACCGTTGCATTTTAATAGATCTGACAGTATCTTTCTGATCATCTAATTAGTAATCTATCTATCATTGGCATCCTTGGAATGTTAAGACTGATGAGAATTATTGCAGCCTTTGATCAGATCTAGTTACTACCTGTTGGGCTTATTTGATATACGCCTATAAGTGATAGGTCTGGTTTGTCGGTAAAAATACAAAAATAGATAGTTGAAACACGAATACTTCAATCGATGCTTGACAAAGTTTATAAGTAAACTAGAGTGAACTAAAAGTTAGCTTAATTGATGGGTATTTGATTTTCATATTTTCATCTGTCGTCGATGGACAGATTAGTAACGAATGAAAGAAAGAGAAAAGAAAGAGAAAGACATTCTAAATACATTTATTTAATCAGTGCTATCTTTGTGGAATAGTTTATTCTTTCCGTATTTAATGATTTGGAAGTTCTGATTAGGTAAGCCCAAGCATAGTAAAAAGGACTGTCGTGAATTTTCTTGTGAGAGGTCAACTGTTAACCAATATTTTCCAACGGTTTGATCACGGACTGTTGTGTTGGGTTGAATTGATTGTGTTTTGGATTAAGTTTGTATGATTGGATTGAGTTGCGGGAAAACCTCAAACTTGGGTAATTAAACCGTTGTGTTGAGTTGAGTTGAGTTGTGTTCGCACCTCAAACTTGGGTAATTAAACCTTTGTTAGAAGAATTGGACAACGTGAGTTACGTAACAGTTATATACAACGCATGTTAGTGGTAAAATTAATATAATAGAAATGATGACAATGAGCACAGAACCACTAGTCGCTGATGTGAGTAGACTCGAAAATGGTAGTGGTGTGATGATTGATAGTTTAAATAGTAGTAAATGAGTATAGTAGGCGGAGAAAAGCTAGTCTTAATGAGCTGAGTTAAAAAAAACTGAAGATCATAAAAGAAGACAAATCCTTTGTAAAGACAAGCTTGATTTAAAAGGCACAATACATTGCATGTAAGCATAATCATCAAACAAAGGATTTTATGACACAGTTACTACACAATGGCTTTTTTAGTAAAATATTGCTACAGTTGCCTCTTTGTTAATTTATAGTAGGAAAGAGTTTTGACAACTTATAATTGGATGTGAGGTTAGACTACAACAAAGAGATAAGAAATGAATCTAAACATTATGAAATTAATTAGATGGCTCGTAAAGACATTAATACAATTAGATTTATTGACCTACTGCAATTTTTGCGTTATGAATTTCGCGACAAGGACTATTTACTCGAAAATGGATTATTTTCTATCAAATTGATCAATGAACGCAGGACGATACTGTTTCCAAAAAAAAAGTGATTATTTAATCAACTTCTTTTTGAATTTACCGCAAGCCGAAATTTATGCAATGAGTCTGTTCCAATTTCAGACTCATCATTGTAGAATTACATCGCCGCCAATAGAATGACGACTTTCCAAAAAATGAAAGATTGGTCCCTGGAACTGCTACATATTGCCTTTTGCAAGTGTTCAAAATAGAGGCAATAGTTTAATCGGTTCCATAGATGACCAACTCCTAATTCCCACACCCAATTCTTCAGACTTGCTGTATAACAACAGTGATGTCAATGATAGGCAGATTACTAATCTATGATTATTAGAAGAAACACGAAGAAAAGAGCTTACTGCTGACTGTGCAGTAAGCTCTTTTTTTTTCTTTGATGGGTATTTGATTTGATTGAGGACGAAAACTTCTATCCGTCGTCGATGGACAGATTAATAACGAATAATAGAAAAGAAAGAGAAAGACATTATAAATACATTTGTATAATTAATTTTTCTCAAAAGTTATCAACAGGTAAATAAATATCAATTAATTCATTGTACAGGAAGCAAAGAGTTTATATTTCACTCAATCCTTTTTCGCTCCCACATAACTAGCAGGAATTTCCGATTGGACAAGTTGAAATTTTATGAATAACTGCAACATGATACACTATCAATTAATTCATTGTGCAGGAAGCAAAGAGTTTATATTTCACTAAGCCCAACAGGTAGTAACAATATCTGATCAAAGGCTGCAATAATTCTCATCAGTCTTAACATTCCAAGGATGCCAATGATAGATCGATTACCAATTAGATGATCAGAAAGATACCGTCAGATCTATTAAAATGCAACGGTTATCCACTTTCAACACAATGCACGCTAGCTAAGCACTGCACATTGTTTCATCTTGCAATTATTGTAAAATTTCAATTTTTTTAACCGGGAGAAAACGTATTTTGATATGCTCTTTTTAGTCGAATTTCCTGTCTTAATAAATTATAATACAGTATAAATTTCAAAAAATAGAAAGTTTTTCGCTTTTCGTCCCCTAAATTTTGTGCTCAAAAAACAGATTAAAATGTGTACAATATTAAAGAGTAAAACTCCAAGAATATCAAAGAAAAAGCACTTTTTCTGTTATTGTACATGTACATAGTATATCTCGAAATAATAATTTCATTCAGAAATTGCAGAAATTCGGGTTTGTCGTCTTTTTTAATTATATATGTAAAATGATGATTGAAATATCGAACAAGTATTTCAAAACGGATCAATTGAAAGTGTAATTCCAAGATGAACTATTGTGCAACAATGTATAACATTAAGACTGAAGAGAATTGCTATAATATCACTGTTCCATTTCTGTGTGTTACAAGTAAATGAATGGTTGGCATAATTGCTGATAAGTATTTTAGACCATTTCCATTGGTGGTAGTTAGGATACAAAACAGTGCTATCTCTGTGGAATAGTTTATTCTTTCCGTATTTAATGATTTGGAAGTTCTGATAAGGTAAGCCCAAGCATAGTAAAAAGGACTATTTAGTCGGAAAAATGGATTATTTTCTATCAAATTGATGAATGAATGCAGGTTGATACTGTTTCCAAAAAAAAGTGATAATTTAATCAAGTTCTTTTTGAATTTACCACAAGTCGAAATTTGTGCAATGTGTCTGCTCGAATTTCAGACTCACCATTGTAGAATTACATCGCCGCCAATAGAATGACGACTTTCCAAAAAATGAAAGTTTGGTCCCTGGAACTGCTACATATTGCCTTCTGCAAGTGTTCAAAATAGAGGCAATAGTTTAATCAGTTCCATAGATGACCAACTCCTTTTCGGTACACCCAATTCTTCATACTTGCTGTATATCAACAGTGATGTCAATGATAGGCAGATTACTAATCTATGATTATTAGAAGAAACACGAAGAAAAGAGCTTACTGCTGACTGTGCAGTGTATCATGTTGCAGTTATTCATAAAATTTCAACTTGTCCAATCGGAAATTCCTGCTAGTTATGTGGGAGCGAAAAAGGATTGAGTGAAATATAAGCTCTTTGTTTCCTGCACAGTGAATTAATTGATATTTGTTCAAAGCAATTTTTGTATCATCCAATTCCTGTTGATAACTTTTAGGAAAAGTTAATTAAACAAATGTATTTATAATGTCTTTCTCTTTTTTTTCTATTATTCGTTAGTAATCTGTTCATCGACGACGGATGAGAAGTTTTCATCTTTAATCAAATCAAATATCCATCAGTTAGACTACTTTTAGTTCATTCTCGTTTACTTATAAACTTTGTCAAGAATCGATTGAAGGATTCCTGTTTTAACTTTGTGTTTGCGTATTTTTTTTTTTTTTTGTCAAGAATCGGCTAATATTTTCAAGTGATCGATGGTTATGCAGTAATTGATCAGAAATTTGTCAAACATATCATCATCAACACATGTTTTTCCCTCAAAAGGGCAAATTGCAAAAAATGATGAAGCGGGTTACTGTCACACATCGAATGTAGCAGCTACAACCAATGGAAACAATCGGACTTACATACCCAATAACCAGACCAATCACTCATTGCCGTATATTAAACAAGCCAGAAAGGTAGTAAGCAACATTCTCTGGAAGGCTGCAATAATTATAGCGTCAAAAACTATGAATGCTGCTCAACGACGAATTCAAACACCATCTTTGAGTAAGTCAAACTCAGTAAGTAAGTCAAACTCAGCGGTGCAAGCAACATCACAGAAGAGATGCAAATGGATGTCCGGCCTCCAATTCAACGTTCCTGACAAATGGAATTGTGATGGAATCATAAAACACAGTTCGAAATCAACCAAGATTGCTGCGAATGCCCGTAATGAAAATTGATTTGATTAGATCCATTTTCTACCCATCATATATTAAAATTCTCACAGAAGGAGAAATAATAGCTATCCATATGGAAATTGTACAGTCTCATTTACCAGAAAACAGAGAATAAAAAACTGCTCCATTAACCACAAAAACAACACAAAATTCCAACAAATAATTAAACAAATGTAGTACTGCTAACATTGTAACTTCTGAGGGCAATCTTGTTCTTCAATCGGGAATGCGGAAAAATTTCTGAATCACAGTGCTATTTTCTATTATCAATCGTTTCAAATTGAAATGCTTATGAAATGAACGATTTGATGAATCCTTTGCCCAAAATTATACACCGTGTTATCTCCGCTATAAAGCGTGGCATCTACCCAAAATCTGGATCCTTCGATGTCATTTAGTGATTACATTATTGAGTGAAGTTGGATGAAAGATAATTTTGTGAATTAAAAAGTAAATAAGAAATCCCAATCATGGAATCTTTCCATTTATTATCTAATTTATATGATTTAATAACGCATTGATAAACTTGGATAATATTACTTTTGTTGTATTAATAAAATCATGTCAGCAGCGAGTGAATTTAAATATCACAGTTGATAAACTTATGTCATACAGTATTCATAAATTTTGTTATTGGTAAACTATTGATGAATATATAAGCTTACGAATCTAAATATCACAGTTCTCAAACTTCATCATTGAAAAATTAAATTAACAATATGAAATGAATAAGTACTAAAATAAACATGACATGAAGAATTTAAGAATGAAATTAAATGATGCCTACGAATGCTACCAATATTTTTCAGCTCAAAAGATAATATTTAAGAGCACCCTAGCGAAACATGACTTCAGAACTGAGTGACAGGATTTTTGTACTTTTAAATTCTTTATATATATAATATTTTCTAATTAAGCGCCGCATTTCTTGAAATAAAAAGGACAGACCCTGTTTACTTACCGATTCATATCATAATTTCTACGCCCACGATGAACTAAAAATTGATTGGTGTTCTTATTATCAGAATATATTTTTTAAAAAATTCCTCCATCAAATGATCCGATCTTTTTTTAACTTTTAACCATCGCTCTGCTAATTGTAACTGATGTCATCAATAAATATCAAACTATAGGTTACAAAATTGCAAATTAGTTTCCAAATGATAAGATTGATTGCTTTCAATTATATTAATAACACCACAATATTTCTGCTTCTTCACTTTACGTTTTAAAACACAATTTAATAGTTCTTGTTATCAAATAAAAAACAATTATTTAGATAGTAAAGCCCAATATTTATTTTAAATTTTTCATAAAATTTAAATTGCCATCAGTTGATATCATTTTTCGTTTACAATAAACAACAACAGAATTATGTTGTGACAAAAACACACCATCAAATTGTTTTGAATGAAACAAAGCGAAGAATTTAGAACATAAAAAATCAAAGAACCTTACTGATCATATAGTAAAATGCACTGTTTGTATTTTCGAGGTTGTTATCATTTCGGCATAATTATAAAGTATGTCTACTCATTTATCAGTTTATTATCATCTGTAGAAGCAAACGCTATAATGCTAAAAACTATGCTCGTAAAATTTTTATCTAATTTCGAATATGAGATCAACCATATATCGACAAATCTACTGTAACTAGATTACTGCTGCTTGTTCGCTGTTGCTATGCTCACTTGTTTTCGTTATAAATTGTTATTGTTACGCCGAAATTACTGTCTAAAATCACTTATATTCTTTATTGCTCATAAAATTGAGTCAATAATGCAAACATCATGGAAAAAGGTACAGTAGGGATTGACTTTTACATGCTAAATAATATTGTTAACATTTATCAGTTCCGAAACACATGTTTGGTCCTTGCCAGCAGAAACTGGCGAGTGAGCAAACTGTATGGCATTAATTATTAGTCTAAACTTTGAATAATAATTAGTGAATGAGAAGTAAAATTGAAATTCCAAAATTATTAACTATTTTTTGACATAAAGATAGAACTTGCGAGATATATTTGATAAAATTGAATGTTCATTGAGTTTTTCTGATTTTTTTTACATTTGAAAATTTTCATATGATCAGATTATCGAATTATTACATAAGTTGCATAAATTTGATCAAACACTGAAAGATTCAAAAAAAGCGAGCAGATGCGTGAACAACTGTTTCGGTATTCTTCTGTTGTGGAAGGTGTTTTTTTCGTAGGAGAAATCTTCGATTGACTTCCGTGAACAAAAGAATATGAAAATTAATTTTACCAGTCAGTACTGTAAAAAATAAAATTGGGAGAGGCAATAGGTGTAGCTGGCATCTATAGTGATGACTGTTTGCTGGAATTATGGGAAAAATAGTAATGTGCCAGAAATCTTAAATGCAAATCTTCATCTTATCGCTTCTTTATATATCAACAGTACTTTTTTTGGTTCATTTCGCAGCAGATGTGAAACAAGGCGAAAACTCCAGAATGCCCTTTGAGAAAGTAATTACAAAATATTGAAAGTCGATTGAAAATTTGCTTCAAATGAAATTGTTAATAACAGAAAATATATGGTTGGTATTTGGGCGATGTAGTTCTCATTCAAGAAATTAACAATTAAGTATTAGAAAGCTTAAATTACCGACAAAAAAATATTCGAGTTTTGTAAAACTGTTCTCCGTATTCCTTTTTCTTTTTATAAAGATTAACGGTTCAAAGATGACGGCACAGAAGGAGAGTTCCTATTAAGTTTTCCTGAACTCAGGTTAATGATCTTAATCTCTGTTTCGATGTCAGCTGTATTTTTTTACAGTTTATTTAGCAATCGATTGTGAAAGCGAATAGGAATCGTACGAAATTCTTCGGAAGAGTAGTTCTAATTTGAAAAAACGCTTAGATCAAAAAATTCATTTTGACATTTAGAAATCATTAAAAACTTTACACATCATACCTAGAAAATTCCTTGAATTAAGTTTGAAAAAAATTTTGTTCAACACAATTTGATCATGTGAAATTACAAATTCACGACTCAAGCGATAAAATTCTGCCGAGATAAGAACTAAATTTTAGCAAAGCTCATTAAATTACAATTTCCAGTATTTTTTTGCCAGTTTTAGGCTGAAGCTTTGTATCACAATGCTCGCAGCAATATTTGAAACCGAAGAATTTGCACAAGTTAAAAATTATATACACTCTGAATCTGCGGAAAACCATATTTGACAGTTTTAATTCATGCATAATCTAATTTCTTTGTGCTATCAATATATTTACAGCCGCTTTCTATAAAAAATGTAGACCAAAAAACAGTTCCAACTGTTTTATTGGGCAGTTTGATATGCTGTATCATTGTTATCATTTCTTTGCCAACATCACATAGGGTTACATAGTACCGGTAAAAATACCATTACAGTTGTTCCTTATCCTAATTCGCACTGTTATTTTCGTTCCCACCAATTTTAGTAATTCCAGATGATATGATATGGACCTATACTATTAATATTCGATAAAAAAAATCGAATATTTTAAAATTCTATTGGAAGTAATCTCTGCTATAAAGATGCTAATTCATATCTGTCAAACGCATTAATATCTTTACGTATGGTTTTTTTTGTCGAAAACACTGAAAAGAATATAACAAGAAAAAGCATCGGTTTTTCACCAAATGCAATGCCTTTAATATTTTTTATATTATTGATCAGTTTTTCAGCCGAATAGTCGTTACCGTTCTTTATAGATATACAACATATAGTAGTTGAAAACCACTGAAGAAATTACCGTTATCAATTAATAGAAAACGAAAAAATGTCTTATCATTTGTTGATACTTTCCAGATGTGATCTTAGACCTAAAAAGCTTCAATTCGTATTCTAAACTATTCAGTGGATGAATCAATTTTATTTCATTATGTTAATCTGCAAGAATTGAATCGTTGCATGTCTTCCTAATATTTCAGAATGACTAATCATTCAGTTATCGCCGTATTATTTCTATTTGCAAGTATACAATTTGTATTGATATTTGAAACAATCTACGAAGGAAAATTGAGATATCGACTAATGAATTAATGTTTCCTGAGTAATTGAATCACCATAGCTAATTATGCCGTTATTGGCATTGTATTATCAGTAATAATATTTCCATTTATTACACTTTCAATTTTAGCACTTTACACTTTTCAGTTAATAGATTTGTATAAAAATCGTATTCCTCGGTGGATACTGCGCAGTTCAGCTTTGCTGTTGCATTGATGAAAGAAATGACGTTTAATGATAGAACAATGATTTCATCGCCCGTTTCGATATTAACTGCGCTTTACATGATTTATCTAGCAGCACTTGGCAGGACAAAAGAAGAATTGCGGGAAGCTCTTGGAAGAAGTAGTTATGATTTGTGAAATTGTGGAAAAATTAACTCATGATTCAAGCGAAATGCAATAATGTAGACAAAAAATGCAATGATTGGGTATATATAATAAATGATAAAACTGATTTTAATTTTTCAGAAGCTAAAGAAACAGAAATTCGGCAATATTTTGGTAAATTACTGAGAAATACGGTTAATGCAAAAAGTGATCGTTGCATGTTTAATACAGCAAATCGTTTATATGAAACATTACATAAATTCAATTATGAAGAAACTAAACAATTTGCTAAGGTATGATCAATGATGAAAAGCAAAAAATAAGGCAGAATGGATGATATGGGACAATGATTGTTATTGTTCCTTAAATTTATCAATTCTCACTGTTAATGTCAAGAAAATTTGGCTTCATTTGATCTGATCTATGATTGTAAGTGATCATAAAACAATTTTTTTTTGAAGAAATTAATAGTAGGATGTCGGAAAAAACTAACAATGAAATTACAAAACTGATGGAAACAGCTACTGTTAACGCAGAAACAAAAATGTTAGTGCTCAATAAAATTCACTTCAAAGGTATATGGAAGAAACACTTCTTCAGCCGAAAAACTTGAAATGAAATATTTCATGCATCTCATGGCATAAAGAAAAAGGTAAGTATTTCCTCAAATTTTCTGATCGAAAATGTCTAATTATTCATTGTCAAACTGCCTTAGTTGAGTGATTTTGGTGATGAAGTAGAAATAGTAATTATATTACCAAGAATTCGTTTTGACTTACACAACGTTCGTAAAAAAATGACAGGAAGAATTTTGAGCAGTTACATCAAAAACGTTGTGCCAAGTAAAGTAGAAGTAAGTTAAGAAAAATTTTCTTATTCAAATAAATCAATAAAAGTCTTAATCTGAGATGCAATGAATTATAAAGTAATTGTGTATTGTTAATCTCTATTTTTTTCTTTGTAATTTAAGTTTTCTCTTACCGTGAAAATTTGTAAAGCTTGAACTTTAAAAAGCATTCTCAATAAGTTAGGACAGATTCAAAATAAATAATTCGAAATAAAAAAGACAAATTTTTTCTCTTTTCAATCAACTAATGTAAATATGTTTTACTCTATAAAGTTGCTCTTCACTGCAATTTCTGCAAGAGAATCTTGGAAATTTCTTATTATACGAAATTGCAAAAGACGAAATAAATATTGGTGAATCAAAATTGTTTTAATTTCAGCTAAAATTACCAAAATTTGGATTACAACAAGAATCGAATTTGGAATATACTCTGAGCAAGCTTGGCATCACAAATATTTTCAATGAAAAAGCTGACTTCAGTTTACTGATGGTTCAATGTCTGTAAGCAAAATTGTACATAAAGTTTCATTTGAGTTTGCATGACATCATTTTTCAAAACTTACGATTCTAAGAACCAAAAATATAGCTGTTGGCTATATTTTTGCTATCTTCTATCTTTGAATTTTTGCAGGCGAACGAAACAGGAAGGAAACCGCGGAGGCAACCGAATTTAACCCCAACGACAACTTATTTCAAGACTCTGTAACGTTCAGTGTTGATCAACGATTCTTATTTTTTGTTGTTAAAAATTTAAAAACGGTTTTATTGACTAGTCAATGTGATGAAAACTGTTATTTCTAATTATCAAAACATTGTGTTGCCGATTTGCACAATCAAAAGAAAAATACTAATTTTCTCACTATTACTCACCAATAAATTTAATTAATAAATATAGGCAACATAACATATTGAAGCCAAGCACTCCTGGTTTACTTGTCAATCAATATAATATTTACATAGGCATTTTATGAAACTACCAAAAAATAAAAGAGTGAAATATCGCTACTAAACAATTAATTTCAAATGTTCACCATCCAAATCGTTCTAACAGACATGTCCAGAAAACAGTCCAATAGCTAATTATTAGTTGAATCAGTGATGATAATGATAGACGGATTGAAATAATATAAAGATTAAGATAAGAAGAAAATAAAATAATTCATTTTAGAACCAGATACCAAGAATGCAAATGGTAGATAAATTATACAGAAAGACTTTTTCCAGGAAGAGTGATGAACAGATACATGAAAGATAAATCTATTGCAGTTATACACATCAATTCTGTGCACTGTATGCACAGTGTTTCATCTTGCACTTATTTATCCAGTTCAAATTTGTTCAATTCGCCCTTTTTGAAACGCTTCATGATTGTTCGATATTTCAATCATCATTTTAATTTAATAAAATTCGTTTCGAATTTACTGCAAGTCGAAATTTATACAATGAGTCTGCTCGAATTTCAGACTCATCATTGTAGAATTACATCGCGGCCAATAGAATGACGACTTTCCAAAAAATGAAAGATTGGTCCCTGGAACTGCTACATATTGCCTTTTGCAAGTGTTCAAAATAGAGGCAATAGTTTAATCGGTTCCATAGATGACCAACTCCTCTTCGGTACATCCAATTCTTCATACTTGCTGTATATCAACAGTGATGTCAATGATAGGCAGATTACTAATCTATGATTATTAGAAGAAACACGAAGAAAAGAGCTTACTGCTGACTGTGCAGTGTATCATGTTGCAGTTATTCATAAAATTTCAACTTGTCCAATCGGAAATTCCTGCTAGTTATGTGGGAGCGAAAAAGGATTGAGTGAAATATAAACTCTTTGCTTCCTGTACAATGAATTAATTGATATTTATTTACCTGTTGATAACTTTTGAGAAAAATTAATTATACAAATGTATTTATAAGGTCTTTCTCTTTCTTTTGTATTATTCCTTACTAATCTGTCCATCGACGACAGATGAGAAGTTTTCATCTTCAATCAAATCAAATATCGATCAATTAAGCTAACTTTTGGTTCATTCTAGTTTACTTATAAACTTTGTCAAGAATCGATTGAAGTATTCGTGTTTCAACTATCAGAATCGGTTAATGTTTTCAAGTGATCGATGTTTATGCAATGGTTGATCAGAAATTTGTCAAACATGTCACAAATTGGAATTCTTGATTCAGATTCCTCATTGTTTATACATATTTTTGCTCTTAGTAGGCCAAATTACAAAAAATGATGAAACGGATAACCGTCACACAATCAGATAGTTACAATATTATCTGTAAGGCTGCAACAAATCCCATCAATCTTATTCCAAGGATGCCAGTGATAGATAGATTACTAATTAGATGATCAGAAAGATACTGTCAGATCTATTACAGTACAACGGTTATACACTTTCAATACAATGCACGCTAGCTAAGCACTGCACATTGTTTCATCTTGCAATTATTGTGAAATTTCAATTTTTTAAATCAGAAAATCCGAAGATCGCGTAATATCTGAGTTCTTCTTGACAATCAGTTCTTGGTTATTTGTTTACAATAATTTATGAATTAACAACAATACTGATACTAAATCCCAAGTGAATTTTTGGTTAACCGTTTTTTGGTCGCATCAGTTATTTCTCCTTTTAAATTCTAATCCTGTTTTTCCAAACTTTCCAATTTTCCACCGGGAGAAAACATATTTTGATATGCATAATCGAAAAGCTAATCGAATTTCCTGTCTTAATAAATTATAATACAGTATAAATTTCAAAAAATAGAAAGTTTTTCGCTTTTCGTCCCCTAAATTTTGTGCTCAAAAAACAGATTAAAATGTGTACAATATTAAAGAGTAAAACTCCAAGAATATCAAAGAAAAAGCACTTTTTCTGTTATTGTACATGTACATAGTATATCTCGAAATAATAATTTCATTCAGAAATTGCAGAAATTCGGGTTTGTCGTCTTTTTTAATTATATATGTAAAATGATGATTGAAATATCGAACAATCAGCAAATATTTCAAAATGGATCAATTGAAAGTGTAATTCCAAGATGAACTATTGTGCAACAATGTATAACATTAAGACTGAAGAGAATTGCTATAATATCACTACTCCATTTCTGATTTGTGTGTTACAAGTAAATGAATATTGGCATAATTGCTGATAAGTATTTTAGACCATTTCCATTGGTGGTAGTTAGGATACAAAACAGTGCTATCTCTGTGGAATAGTTTATTCTTTCCGTATTTAATGATTTGGAAGTTCTGATAAGGTAAGCCCAAGCATAGTAAAAAGGACTATTTAGTCGAAAAAATGGATTATTTTCTATCAAACTGATGAACGATGCTGTTTCCAAAAAAAAAAAAAAAAAAACAGTGATAATTTAATCAACTTCTTTTTGAATTTACCGCAAAGCGAAGTTCATGCAATGGGTCTGCTCGAATTTCAGACTCATCATGGTAGAATTACATCGCCGCCAATAGAATGACGACTTTCCAAAAAATGAAGGATTGGTCCCTGGAACTGCTACATATTGCCTTTTGCAGGTGCTCAAAATAAAGGCAATAGTTTAATCGGTTCCATAGATGACCAACTTCTTGGGTTACATGAAATTCTTCAGACTTGCTGTATATCAACAGTGATGTCAATGATGGGCAGATTACTCATCTATGATTATTAGAAGAAAGACGAAGAAAAGAGCTTACTGCTGACTGTGCAGTGTATCATGTTGCAGTTATTCATAAAATTTCAACTTGTCCAATCGGAAATTCCTGCTAGTTATGTGGGAGCGAAAAAGGATTGAGTAATATATAAGCTCTTTCTTTCCTGCACAGTGAATTAATTGATATTTGTTCAAAACGATTTTTGAATCATCCAATCCTTTTAGGAAAAGTTAATTAAACAAATGTATTTATAATGTCTTTCTCCTTCTTTTCTCTTTCTTTCGTTCGTTACTAATCTGTCCATCGACGACAGATGAGAAGTTTTCATTTTAATCAGATCAAATATCCATCAATTAGGCTACTTTTAGTCCATTCTGGTTTGCTTATAAACTTTGTCAAGAATCGGTTGAAGGATTCCTGTTTGAACTGCGTGTTTGAGTTTTTTTTTGTCAAGAATCGGCTAATATTTTCGAGTGATCGATGGCTATGCAGTAATCGATCAGAAATTTGTCAAACGTATCAAAAATTGGAATTCTTGATTCAGATTCATCATCATTAATATATTTTTTGCCCTTAGGAGGGCAAATTGCAAGAAGTGATGGAACGGATAGCCATAGACACGTCTCTTGTAGCCATGGAAACAGTCGAACTTACATAGCGATTAACCAGACCCATCACTCATCACCGTATATCGAACAAGCCAGAAATATCGTTATCAAACGTCGAATTTCACCTGCTTTCCATCCAAATCATCCGAATAGACATGCCTAACAAACGGTCCAAACAGACATTCAGTTGATGAATGATCTTCCAATTTCAATGGAATATCAGCGATGACAATGATTGGTAAAACGTAAAGACTGAGATAAGGAAATGACATAATTCTCTTTTGTCGTACATAACAACGACGTCAGTGATAGATAGATTACAAATACAAAAAGTACAGGAAAACTTTTTCCAGAAAATTTAATGATCAGACAAGTAAAGGAGAGTTCTATTGCAGGCACGCACATTTAATTTTGTGCATTATATATTTACAACGTCTCATATTGCACTTATTTGTGCAGTTAAATTTGTTTAATTGGTTCGTTTTGAAATAATGACTTTTTGCATTTTAATCATCGTTTTACTTTAATAATTGAAAACGAAAAAGCCAAATTGTAATCCTGTAATATGTGGATGAATTTGTCACTTCGAGAAATTTTTATATTGCTTCACTATAATGCTTATGTAGACCGAATTTTCCATTTCTGCATTTTATCCAGTGCTGTTCTTTAGTATCACTTATTAAACGTTTCCTTTCCATTCTCTCTCGTTTTTTGTCTAACTTGTTAAAATAATTGAAGAAGGAATTTTTCGGAAGTGTTATCGTGCTGTTTTATTAGTTGTCATTTTTACAACCTTCCAGAAAAATGCCGTAAAGTCTGATCATAGTTCATGAGTGAAAATCAAATATGGCAAACGTAAAATACTTCCCGTGTATGCTTTTTTCAGTTCGGAGATAATTTAATCCCATCTAAATGATCCATGATATGAGGAAAATGGTAATTTGCTCTTCAAGTTGTTTTCCGTATCAAATTTTGGGTTTAAAAACAAATTTCATTCCTACTTTTGCTTAAAAAATCATCGATCATCACTCAATGTCACAAATACATTAATCCACGGTATAAAAAATCCTAAATGCATGTATTACACGGGAAACCTGTATCTTTATTAGTTTCTCACAAATTGTTAAGAATCACGTGAATATATCACGTATTATATATCAGTATACACATATCATATATCACATATCAGTCTTATATTACGCAGATATATCACGTAGACATACTTATGAATGATGAAGTCCTTTACAACTTTTCTTACCAAACTCAAATGAAATTGTTACATGACTAGCAGCTATCAACACCACAAGGGGATACTATATTTATGATAAATCTCCTTTTCATTATTAACATGAATAAAAATTGACCTCGCTACACCAATTCAGTTGATGAATCTAAATCAGACCGCACCCCATGATATGAGATATCACTGATAGAATCCAAATTCAAACTTATCAAAGCATAATACGGGTCACCAGCTTGTATTTGGAACAAAGTATGCAAATTTCCGATATTACACTAATTAATTAGCAACATCGTACAAATCCTGAAAAAAACTACGCAAAGAGTAATACATTAAAGCAAAACGATTGACTAATAATAAGCACCGGCATATAAAATTTCAAAATTTATAATGGAAATTTCGAGAAATAAAATTTGACAACAAAAATTTATAGCAGAAAATATCTTAGGATTTAGAGAGAAATGGAGAAATAAATTAAGTGGAACAAATGTGGGAATAAAAATTGTCTTATATCTGAATAAATTAATATGTCGTTATAATTTAATAGAGACTAATAATATATTCCTCACATAATTAATGACATCCAAAAATACAGTTCTTTAAATTAGCAATTGCAAAATCTTTTCTTGACCAATTGGCCATTTTTGGACAATACAAAAATAGATTCTATTAGCTTTAAAAATAAAACTTTATTCAGAATTTTCAATGTATGAAAACTTATACGTAACAATGTAACATCAAATTACCAGTTTTTTTTCTTTTGCTCCCCTACAATGATGACAATGACCAATGGACGAAATTTTTGTCATTAATTGTCACAGCTGCATGCACACTATGAATCATTATTCTAAACTAACTTTAACGATGAATGGTAGTGATTTTTTGCGTTATCATTGGTATCACTTGGGTATATATTTGTTTAAAAGTCAACCGTATTTATTTCACTTAAAAAATGAAGTCATATATGGCATGAGATTTCAAAGCTGAACATTTACTTTTGAAATTGACTTCAAAAGAAAAAAATTTCAAAAATGCAAAATTTCATCTTCGATCATTCCTTCTCTCATTAAATATTAAATTCAAAAAAAAAATTTTAATTTATGGATAATAAACTATCTCTTATTCTCTACCCATGCACGCTTCAAAATATTAGTGATTCTGTGCAAACTCTTCTACTATTAAATATTTCTCATTTCCAATACCTAAAATATCCCATCAAAATCTTTCAGCCAGTATTTCTGAATAATACTAATAATAATGTGAAAAATCTCTATCATTCATCGTCTACCGTTCATGATGAACAAACATTGGAATTTCATCTCTGAGTTATGTAATACTCCAAATGCATTTCAACTTGAAAAAAGTTTTTCTTTTTTTTTTTTTTTTAGTAACTTTATTAGTATTGCTAAGTTTAACTTGCCATTCGCAAATACTTACTCGTTTTCTAAACTATAAATTCCTAGTGTTCTTTTTTTCAATTATGTAACCAATTTTTTTTATTAATTTTTTATATGAAAAGCTGTAGAAATAATAGAATAATTGTCACATTTGCCGTGAATTTCCATAAACAATATTACCACTGATTAAAAGAGATTTGGAATTGCATTCATCGAAATGTAACTAAAATCTAAACATAATATTTTAATTGATTGCAGTCAGATTGTAACAAAATAAAATAAAAAAAAATGTTACAAAATAAAATGAAAAAAAAAATGAAGAAAGAATTCAACACAAAGGATTGCAAGCACGAAGTGAAACCGATCATCGAGACGGAAAATTAGTAGCGGATCACAAATATGAAACTAACAACACATAAAAATATAAACAAAACATCTGAAATTATTGAAATGTACTAGAAAACAGATATTTCTATTTAGATCAGTATGAAAAATAAATTGATAAAAAACAGACGATACAATGATCAGTTTTGCCTCGCTTTTTCTAAAATTTTATTCCAAAAAATAATTTCAGAAAAATAATTTTTAGTAGTAAAGAGGAAATGTATCGATATATTGTGTTTTTGAATCGTTCAAGCTCTCCTTTAGGAAAATAAAATGGAAAAGTAACTTGCATTCTGTGCGAGCTCCCATAATTCCACGGAAAGTGATAACATTCTTTTCAAAAAGAAATAAATTCGATATCGAATTAAAATGGTTATTTTATATTTTCTAATCAATGTATTGTCCATTTCATATTTTCCGGAGATATTTTATATTATGTCGACTGTATACTAGCAATGATTAGAGATGATTGAAAGAAAGAAATTAATCATTCACTGATCATTTGTTTATATTGGCCGAATTTGAAAAGTGTGCTATTATTGAAGATAGAATTAAATTATTAAATAAACACAATTTTATTCATTGAAGTTTAAAAGCACAAGATAAAACTTTACATAAAAACTTGTTTGGCAACACATGAACTAATTTTTTTTGTTATTTATCCAATCACACAATGATTTATTTACATTCCTCAATTTTCACACACCTACGAATTTGCATATTTGTTTCAATTTAATATATTCATTTTCTATGAAAATGAAATAAAGAAGGTTATTCACATGATACCATGCATTTGTATATTTTTGATATTATCATAAATCAATAAAATTTTTCACGGGATTTTGAAGCTTGTTGATAGCACGATATCACAATATTGTGCTGATGCATGATATCTGATTTCTTGGATATGAGATCATGAGGTCTGATCTCGTTTTCAGGATAAAAACACAATTCCTTTTTTTTGAATCAGAATTCAAACGAATACAGAATGTAACTTTTCCGAAAATTACTTCTTTGCTTTTTCTTTTTTTCACTTTTAGTAATTTCGTTTCGTATTGTTAATATTAATAAATTATCATTTTTTTTTTCTGTATTTGCTGCTTGCTGTAATTGAATTTATACACATGCCGCATTACGTATGGATAATAATTTTTACAACATTATTTTTGTTATGTTTGGCTGTATTTCGGATTGGTTGTAATTTATGTAATAATTTATTCCATTAACTTAACAGAAGAAAAAATCCTGCGTATGATACATTGTGTGCGGATATTTTATCGCTATCTTTCAGAAGTTGTGATGCGGATGCAGTCTGTCATCCATCATTTAGCTGCGAAAATTGAAAACTATTCTTGTTCATGCGACAAATTATTCTTTTTCTTTGTTACTTTTATGTGGATGATTTTCCAACATGCAATTAACCTACTGCACTACTAGTTCTAATTGTACATTTTATTAATGCAGCGCATTATATTTCATAACTAGTTTTGTAATTAATGCGCTAACAATTTGAGGGAATTGTGCAATTCAAGAAGCAATTGGCATATTAAAGCTAGGTAGACAAGCATGTTCAACGTTTGAGCAGAAGTTATCTGAAGAACCATCTAAATATTTGAAAATGCGTTAAAGGCAGAGAAAAAATAATTTGAACCCAAATTTGTAAGTCACGGATATGACTGCCATTTCATTCTCTCTACTTTTCATTATATTCAAATTAGATTTTATATTTTGAAAAAATTTAAAAATGTTGTTTACATTTATCTGTTGTCTCTGAAAAAATTTTTATAATAGCTTATACAAAAAAATTTTTATACTTATACTAGTTCATACAAATTTCAGTTTTTACAAAAAAAAGAAAGAGTTCCTATTTCAGTAGTTTAATGAAATTTATAGTGCTATTTAATTCAAGCAGCAAGCGCTTTGTTTAGAATTAAGTTGGACTTTCAATTCGAATCGTTACGAATTTGATTGCATTGTATTGCTATAAAAATAATTTAAAATTCAAATTACTGACAAAAACAAACTTCGGTTTTGTTCAACAACAAACATCACTAAAATTTATTTTACGAAATCGGTTTCCACTCACAAAAGCCTAAAGTTATTACCAGATATCAATGCCGACAACATTGCTATCAACCTCCGTCCAAAAAAATCTGAGTGCAAGAGGTCTATCACTTCTGCAACAATAGGATTGTTAAATGTTGCAAGCAATCAGCAATGTATTTACATGTATTAAATGTTGAATTAAATGTATTTACACGTATTAAAAATATTAAACGATGTGTTAAATGTTGCAAGCTATACAACAATCTATTGACAAAAAAAATATCGAAGGCAAACTCACATCCACAAATAGCAATGTATCACTGATGTATCCTCCAGTTTGCATTGGGCGCACGAATGTACATAGTGAGCTGGGAAGTGTCATTACTCGCGATATTTTCAATGATCAAGGTGAAGTTGAACCTGTCGTTATCATCGCCCACGTTACTAAGATCGAAGTAATTTTCAACAGCATTGTCATAGTCACCACGTATAAAACCAGTGTCAGCTCCATTCAAAATGTCGTGAATTTCATTGACCTCATTGATCTCAAAGCATAAATCGCAGGCTCCAAAGATTTTATAACTTTTGAGTAAGTTTTATTTTTTTGACTTGAAAAGCCTTATTTTGCTTTATCGTATCGCTCAGTGCAATCATCAAAATATGCGAATTAATGAAAAGTACCGGAGGTAATTTACGCGACATTGCCAGCAATGCGAATATGCCGAGAATGCAAAAAAGTAATGGTAATTTGAAGAATGGAAGATGAACGTTTTTCATTGTTCCAGTCGTGTCTGGAATCAATATCTTAATGAATAAAAAAGCAGGAATTCAAATACAAATGCACATTTTAATGAGTTAAATTTAAACTTAAGTTTCTCGACAATTTCTTAATCTAACGGAAAAGATAATTTAAAGTTCAAAATTTCATTACTTCCCACACTGAATATTGCGATTTCGAATTTTGCTACATTAAAAGAGAAAATTGAATTTGTTGTGGGAAGCTCATTATTAAAACAGTTCATTACTATGATTCATTATACAAATTAAATGTATAATGAATTCCAGATCGGTCTTGCCTCTCTTTTTAAACTGAATAATCTTTATACAAATAAGCCCTAATTCCAAAAAAGACTGGAACGATCAGAAATCATTTTCATCCTGTGCGAGCGCCTATAGTTTCATGAAAAAGTGATGATATTCTTTTAAAAAAGAACTAAATTCGATATTAGATTACGAAAATAGTTATTTGTTATCCTCTAATCCATTGATTATTTTTCATTTCATATTTTTTGGAAATTTTCATATTATTCCGATTATATACTAGCAATGGTTAGGGATGAACGACAGAGAGAGATTGATCTATTCACTGATATATTCACTTTATGTCATATTAACCGAATTTGAAAAGATACAGTGTGTTACTATTGAAGGTAGAATTAAATTATTTAATAAATATAATTTTATTGATTGAATTTTAATAACACAATGATAAAATTCTATACGTTGCAAAGTTGTTTAACAGCATATGAACTAATTGTTATTCATCCGATCGCAAAATAGCACGACATAACGATATCTTGATAGCATGACATCACGACATCCTGATAACACGACATTTGATATTTTCAACATGACATCGTGATATCAGTTCTCATGTTCAACACGAAAATACAATTCTTTTTTACATCGTATTTCAAACGAATAGAACAGAATGTAACTTCTCCCATCTTTGTTTTTTTTTTCAATTATGCTGCAGTTTCCTTGGTATTGTCAATATTAATACATTAATATTTTTTTCTACATTCACTGCTTGCTGTAATTGAATATATACACAGAATACTGTATTAAGTATAGATAATAATAATAATAATTTTCACTGTGTTTGTCAACTTTTTTGACAACTTAGTCAAAAAATCAAATATTTTATAATATATACTGTAGTTTATGATTATTTTTATAATTTATGCCTCACAATTTCAAAGATTCGTGCAGTTCAAGAAATAGTTGGCATATTGAAACCAAGTGGACAAGTTCATTACATTTGGGCATATAAGCATAAGTTATCTGCTGAATTGTCTGAATATTTGAAAATGCATCAAAAGAAATGTGATTACAGGTTACAGCTTAAATTCTTTTTCATTGTACGTTTCTAGATGAGATAATGTGAAATTATTTGATTTGGACAGGTATCAAATAATTTTTTCCTGTCAATGGTTTTTTTGCAGTTTTCACTAATAGGTATTGTTAACTGGACAATGCAAGGTTTTATTTGGATGTAAATTTTTTCAGATGAATCGTCTAGACAGTCATAGAAGATTATGGCCATATGAAGGAAAGGGAATTTACTCAATCAGATATGCTCGTTACATTTGAAATTGCTGATGGAAGTCGCTTTTTCTGAGGTACTGAGAAATAGTCATTAAGCAACTCTTAAAAATGAGCTTTATTTTTGTACAATTTTTCTTGATGAAATTGGGATAAATTTTAGTTAAAAATCGGACATAATTGATGAAATTTCAATGTTCAATACTTTTTTAGGATACAAGTCACTGTTCGATTTATAGTAAGGGAATAAGTGCCCACAAGTTTAGGGAATTAGATTGAATTACTGGTATTATGCTTCATTGTTTCAATCTAGCTGTTATCATTTATTCCGTGATTTCGAACTCGAAAATTCGACCAATGATATTGATGACTATATCAATGAGAGATGTTTTTATGAAGATGGGAATGAAATCGCTTACAGATTCGAACTTATTATCAATTTGAACTTTAAATTTCATATAAGTCATGAATATGGCTGCTATTTTATTTTTTTTCTTTTTGGTATGTCCATATTAGATTTTATAATTTGAAAAAATTTGAGTCTGTTCTTTACAGTTATCTGTTATCTGGAAGAATTTGTAGAGTTTCTCTATCAGCAGTTTAATGACCCAGCTGACCTTATTTTTAGTTCCGATTCATGTTATAAAAGAGTTCGATTTTCAACTGATTGCTTTTTTGGGAGATGGAAAGTTTCCATTTCTCTTGCCTCAGTACTGTCCGTGACAACAAAGTAAAAGACTGCTCGAAATGATAGATGGCCCAAACGGATAAAACGGCTTCTTTATGATGGATTTTATTTGCTTATCACTAAATTATATTACACTAATTATCGAGATATTTTCTATCCTTTTTCATCCATTACTGCATAAGAGTGATTGTAAATGTAAGCATTTTAAGCAATTTTAAATTGATTACATCGTCCAAATTGACAAGAGTTGATAGATCAAAGTGATCAAACGAGAAATCTTACAGAAAAAGGCATTTAATACAAATTCATAACAAAATTTAAATAATTGCTAATTACATGTTTGCTAATTTCAATATTAATTGTATTTTCATCACAAATATAAAAATAATTTGCGAAAAGTACGACAAAATTTAATGGATGGAAAAATTGACGAAAGAATAACAATTCTTGGAAATGCAGCGTAAAATGAAAATAGGAGAAAATTGTTATAAATCATTGAATTTCACCAAACTTCCATCTCTCATTTGACAATATTCTTTAGAATTCATTTAGAATTTATGCAAAAACTTGGAAGAACGCAAAACACTCGAAAAAACGTTGAATTTAATGCAAAAACAATCAACTTTTTTTTTTTACGAAAAATTCATTCAAATTTTTTTTATTTTTATTTTTACGAAAAACATTCACACTTTTTGCATTTCGTGTTTCAATGACTTGCAAGTTAAAATTAATTACTTCAATTAAATCTCTAACCATTATAATTCATATTTAACAAATATCACAAATTGTTTGTGTATTTCTAATCATTATAAATTATTCATATATTTTTTTCAAACACATGATAAATGTTTCATTAATCAGCGAGCCAGAAAATGAACTTTTTTGGTTCATTATATTTTTACAAATCATTCAAAGAAAAATTGACCCAGAATGTTTCATCACCTTTTATAATTTATTTTATCACGTCATCTGTTATACTTAAATCATCTAATTATGGTCAAGTTTTCTTCAGTGATTTGTGAAAGAGGACAGGATTACATTATTGAAATTAATTGAACACATCTTGAAACTGGGATCACAAATCAAATTAATTGCAGACACTTTTAGTTTTTTTGGTTTATGCAAAATACAGATAAACGCATGAACAATACAGGGAATGCTGGTTATAACATTTGATTCAGTTTTATGATTGAAAAATCCGAACTAATTTTCAAGGATCATGAAAAATGTGTTGCTCACTACTTGTAACAGACACGAATCGGATAGATCTTTTTTTTTCGTTTTACATTTAAACTATAATTATGGTATGAATGATTTCCGAAACAGTGAGTCGAAAAGTCATGAAAAGGATGAAATATTCTAGAGCACTGTTATTGACACTTTTTTGTCACAAAATTCTAAAATAGAACGAATTGTTTTTTCATCAACTTGTCCAAAAAATTTCATAATATTCGCTGTATTTTTTTAAACCATCTTTCTGGATTGACGATTTCAAAGTGGCGGTTGGGCGTAGGAAACTCTTTGATAAATTGGTTTGATTGCGAAAACAGCTGCCGTCTTGCTGGATTTTGCTGGACAGGGACAGTAAGCTGCATCGCTACCTGGTACACCAGGTGCTCCAGGCTAAAATATAAATTATTCTTTGAAAATATAATTCTTTTTCTTTGTTTTGGGAAGATAAATAATGATATGATATGAAACATGGCTGTACAAGGGATATAAGTTTTAAGAAAAATTATATACCTCTCCTGGTTGACCAGGTACTCCATCTGTTCCCGGTTCTCCAACTGGTCCCGGTGGTCCTGGTGGGCCTATTGGACCAGGTCCTGGAACTTCACCAGGTGCGCCAGGTTCTCCCGCTGGACCAATTGGACCTGGTAATCCTTTCGGTCCTGGAATACCGCGTCTTCTAATTCCTGGCAATCCTGGTACTCCAGGTGGTCCCTGCTTTCCCGGCAGACCTGAAACAAGCCATAGAATTTGGCTGCTGAAAATTTTCTATAATTCTTAGTACTTTGAAAAATAAACATTAAATATGAAGATTACAACAACGAATTTACCGGCGCTTCCGGGATCTCCGCGTTGTCCCGGTGGTCCTGGTTGCCCAATGGCACCTCCATTGCTCGGTCTACCTGGCATACCACTCGGACCTGGTGGTCCTGCTGGCCCTGTTGCACCCGGTGGTCCAGGTAGTCCAGGTGGACAAATAATGCAACCTCCGCGTGTATTGCTATATATGGCAATACCATCTAATCCTGGCTTACCATCCATACCATCTTCACCTGGCTCTGAAAATTCCGCTAATTGCATTTCAAATTTGATTTTTCGATTTTTAAATGGTAATGCATTGCATATACAAATTGTTGTTACAGATGGGTAATGATCATAAAAAAATGATACAGTATTTGAGTGCTAATTATTAAAATTACCTCCTGGTAGACCGTCATCTCCTGGTGGACCAGGTGGTCCTGATGGACAATTTATAACTTGGCGAGCACATGCTAAAAATCCATTTTATAATTACTTCCAAGTCTTTTTCACAATTTATATCACCATTTCATCAATTCAAATTGCACAATGGCAAAAAATGGCATATCTTTTCGCTCATTCCATATTTATCCCATCCAAAAAATTTCAATCTTTTCACTTAACTTACTTCTCTGCAAAACAATAGCATTTTTGATAGATCTAACTTTAACATACCGCAGACTGCATCACGTTTCTGACGTGGTTTTACACGGAACGGAAATTTAAATGACCCTTTTTCCGATGTAACTGCCTTATGATTCACATGAACACTCATTATCTCTTCCCATGCATCATTTGCTAAAGTCTAAAAATTAGGATATTTAAATTAAATTAAGTTAAATTGGATTGAAAAACTTTTGACTATAGACTATTAATTAAATTATTATTTATCAAATGTTGCAGCTACATATTAATGTGAAATTTACATTACCTTATAATCAAACAATGGCAAATATGTTATTTAGCACATTCTGTCTCAACTATACTTTCTTTTTTTCGCTTTTTGTAATCAGTACGACATCATTTATCATTTTCTTAAGCTCATTACTGATTGGAAATTCCAATTTAATATAATTCATTACAAACACAACCTTAAACTCATCCATATCATCCAATACTTCATAGTAAAAGTTATTAATATTCTGGAATAAGAAACCAACAGTAATCAATGAAACAAGAATAACCAAGCCGCTGGCAATTGATGCGACATTAACAAGCATTTGTGCCGCCATTTCTGAAAAAAATTGATTTTTTTTTTTGAATTTATTTTCATAAACAATTCATAAAAATTAGATATGAAATTAAATGAGGTGGTTTTTTTAATTAGATTTATTTGTTTGTTAGATTTATTTGCAATTTAATTTTTTTAAAAATGACAGAAGAAGGAAATCATTGCCTTATTTGGGTCGTTGGATTATTTATTCTTTCTCACTTTCTTACTTTCTCTCTCCCCCTCTATCTCCTACTTTTGCATAAAAATAAACTTCTGGTTAAAATTTGCATCCAAACAATTTTTCAGAAATTTTTTTTTTAAGAAATTCATATATTTTGATTATTATTTGCAAGAACTTCTGTTACTGTATTTTGTGATGGTTTTGTTTCTAATTGTTTGTAATGACCTTTTCATTTAACTGTTAATCTTTAAATCAATAAATCGATATGATATTATGAAATAATTCATGCTAATACAAACATGCGATGAAAAAAAACAACAAAAACAAAGTTTCTGTTCATTTTTTTTGATTTGAATAAAGTGGAAAAAAAAGAGATTTTAAAATTTTAAAAAAATAAAATGAAATGTGATCGCTTATCGAATATATTTTATCATTAGCATTTAATATTCAAATCGAAGAGAAAAAAATAGCTCTGCTGATGGATGGAAGATGAGAAACAATAAGCTTTTAACGCCCTATGGCAGTTTTATAGGTGTTTTTTACATGTTTTTTACTTTTTGCAAAAAACACATCCATTTCAAAAACTTGTTTTCCAATGTGAAAGCAAAAAAATTCGAAAATTTGATATCGTCCGTCTTTTTTCATACTTCACTTTTTATTTTTTCTTTTCGGTCAATTTCCATTCCTGTTTCCGCTTATCATTACGGTAAAATATATTTCCCATCCTACATATTTTTCGCTTTTTTTTTGTTTCCGTTTTCAATAACACACAATCCGGAAATTGTTCCCATTTTCATTATTTTTTCAGCAATATATAAATGCCTTTTCTGTTTATTAAATTATTCTTTGTTGAGAAAAGCCTTGATTTTTATCACGATATTTCCATTAATATTGCATGATACGGATAAGAAAGCCAAATGAAAGAAATAAATTGTCTCAAATTATTTAGGTAAATTTATTAATCTTTTATCGCAATAAATATTAGTATAAATGATTGTTAAGTCATTCATTTCTGATTTCATTATTCGACAAATGGATAAAGCGATTTGTTTAGAAGTGATTCATTTGTTTTGTTAAGTTGACAATAATATGTAGTTGTGCAACAAGTTTGGTTGAAAAGATTTGAATTTCGAATGTTGTTGAGTCAATCATTAATAATGCATAAATTTGTTTTGTCTCCTTATCATACAGATTTCTATTAATTTGAAAGTGATATGATATGATAAAATGTTATCATTGCGATATGATATAAATCTTACCTTGCGACAAACAATCTCTTAAATTTTTTGAAAGCTTCTTCTTATCACAGGTGATCGTAATTACATTGGAGAAGTGTTGTAAATAATTACATTGGAGAAGTGTTGGTTGAGGTATAACTAAAATAGACCACCTATTAATTAAACTTTTCATTTATTGTAAAGTAACAATTCAAACAAATGAACAAATTTACTGGTTAATTAAAGGTAAGTGAGTTTATACAAAACAACAAAAAGTAAATTTTGAGCAATGAATGATAGTATTTCTGCACATTCCAACTAATTAATTAATTGATTTCTCACTTTTATACCAAGCAGGTTATTTGTTCGAAATGAGAATGCAATAATGAGATATTCATTATTACATTCAGGTTTCAGAAAATTAAAAAAGAGTGATTCTTGTGAATAATTTGAATCGCATTATGAGATAAGTAATTGCCGATGAAGTTATTTGCATTTGCATTTGCATTTGCAATATGCAGGATTTCAATAATCTCCAATAATAAGGTCCAAGGATTTCAATAATTTCCAATAATATGGTCCGCTTTATAAGTGTGACCATACACCGATCGGTGTTTACCTGGATTACATTTTCAGAAAAAAACCTTTGATATGCTCAATAAATTTCAATTGTGAAGAACGAATAAAAATAGTTGAAAATTTATATTTGTTTCATTTTAACTTATTTTCTACAAATTCATTGATTTTATGTCACTTGCATAAATCTATTAAATTCGATTTCAATTTCATATTCTTTTTCAAATAATTTTTCAATAAAATAACTTCTTTACTACAAAGAAAAAAACGTTGTGTTATGCCACTTTTTTTTGCATACATTTTTCAATTAATGATAGAATTAATTTCATCAAGCAAATTCACTGATAAAATATGCAACTTTGAAAATTTCTATTTATTATTTCAATTTTTCTCAACTGAAAATTTTAGGCTGAAAAACAGTTTTGTATTATCGTTATTTAATAAAAAGTATGAACTGTGCAGTGCACATGTGAAAATTTTATAAGTTTGTTAAAATTTTATTTTTATATGAAAATTATTTTTCAACTTCGGATATTTTCACAATTATGAAATTATATGGTCATTATGATTATCTGACTGAACTGATTTATATTCTGGAAATCCTTAATTGCAATAACGATAAAAGAAAATAAAAAGTTTTTTCAAATCTGTGCATTATTTCCTTTATTGTCAAATTTATATCCGAAAAAACTATCGATTTATTTTACTAATAGGTTGAAATGCCACAGAATTGATCGGATCAGTGTTGTTCAACTGATCAATAGTTGATTGATTTTTCATTTGAAACTCTGCTCCATGTACTTTTTTTTGGCTTTTATAACTGAACTGCTTTCATCAATAAATGAAAAGAAAAAAACGTTGAAATTTTTAATTATCATTAAATAAGTTTGTGTTGAGGGACAGGCGAAATTGGTTAATATAGAAAATTTTCCATTAAAAATTAAAAAATTATTTTTAATTGAAAAAAAGTCCGATTAAAAAACTCAATCAAAAATTTTATTTTTCCTGCATTCCATTTAAGAAATCTTTTCGAAGTCATTTTCAACGACAATTATAATAATAGTGACATTATAAATATCTAAAATTCAAAACAAAACCATTTCAATGATGAAATTCGGAAAAAGTATTTAATTATTTTGTAACAAAAATGGTGACATCATCATTTGGTAAACAACTTAATTAACCAGTCATTTACAGATATTTCCAGTTGAACTTTTAAAAATCAAAAAAATCGTCGGTTTGTTAAATATTTCGTAAAATTCAAGTTTACAAACTTGTAAAATAAAAATTTTTTCATCAAGAAGTTCAAAAAATCAAATCAGATTCTTTTTTCCCGTTTAATAAATTAGTAGCTTTTTTTAACACGGAATTTAATAAACTTAAAAAGAAAAATTCAATTTTAGATGGCAAAAACTTTCTCAGAAATATTTCGAGTTGATAGTTTTTTATTTTTGGAAATATAATATTTTTTTTCGAAATGAAAAATTGTAAATTAAAATTCTAATCCATTATAAATAAACAAATGTAATCGTGTTATCTGTTTCTTTCGGAATGAATTCAATGAATTCAATCGTACATCTCCAATGAGATTATTTTCTTTGTTATTGTTGCACTTTCATAACAAAGAAACTGAAATTGGAATTGCTAACTGTATTAAACTAATAAAATAGGAGTAATGTAAGCGCAAATATAAAAATAAACAATAATATGAATATAAACAAAAACAACTTTTTTTTATTTCAAAAAATCAAATTTCTAAAATAATTGTCGGTGGAAGGGTCATAGATTATAGAGTCTATAAACATTGTCCGGAACCCGTTATATAGAATTTCAAACATTTTCCACTCAGTTTTTATGCACGCTAATGAACAAGGACTTACAAATAGCTTACAAATAGTATATATTTTACGCCAATTTTATATTTCGAATAATAAAACAATTATAACATATCTTTTAAAAAATTTGATTAATTTGAATTGTGTAAGAGTTTATGCTCTTTTTCCTTTTTTTAAAATCTATTCCTGAATGACCTTGCATACAAATAAGATCGCCCAGGAACAGGTATTGTCTTTCTTTTTGGGCTCGGCAAGAAATCAAATTTCAAATCAGTTCCTTGCATTGTAAATAACGAAAACGTAAATAACGAAAACGTGGCAAATTTTGAAGGCTTAAAATTACTAAAAAATACTGAATGATTTGTAGAAATCTTATTTCTCAATAATCAAATTTTCACTTGCCCAACAAAACTAATTGATTAAATAGGTATAGTTAAAATGCAATGATTATTTGGTAATTTTTTCGAAATGACTTTTAAGATTTCGAATCGCTTTCAACGTATATCATGTAATAATTGATAGCAACATAAAACATTTGATTATTAACTTCTAGTTGTTCATCATTGATCTATAATAAAGCAAAATATGATTAACCAACTTTTGGAAAATTTATTAAAATTATCAAATTGTAGCAAAAAGAAATGTGAACTATGAAATATAAAAACAATAAATATAAAGTAATCAGATGGACTCCGAGAAAGAAAGGAATTAAAAAATAATCTATTTATTTGAATAATTTAATAACTTCAGTAAATCGTGCCAATCTTTTAGTCAACTTTTTTTTAAAAGTTTTACGTAATTTCCATTGAATTAGATGATAATCTTGCTCTTATGCATTTGAAAAAAAAAAATCAAAATTTAAGAATGAAAATAACAGGTTCCAAAGAGTTCAATTTCATCTTCAGCCAATTGCAAAAATTTATTTCCTCATAGCAAAATCTGTTTCTTTTTTTTTAAAAAATTTAAAAAAAAAAGAAAACTGAAGAAAAAATCAATGAATCAATTATTTTTCTACCTTCAGGTATAACTTTGCAGGTATAACTTTCCTTTTTGATAACAGTATTGAATGAGTAAGAAAAGAAAAAAGAAAATTTAATTTTAAAACATTTCTATCGTTATAGAGATTGGACGCGGTAGCGTTACCGTTACCTGTCAACAGATGTCATCAATATCGCTACTATATAAGCAAATAATTTTTTTGTAGTTTCAATTCGTCTTTTATTTCTTAAAAACATCCTCCTTTTTTTTTGAAAAAAGGAAGAAAACTTTGAAAATTAATTTTTCAATTCGAAACATTGTGTTATTTCTTGTACAACATTTAATTTAAAAAAAGCAACAGTTTGATTTTCAGTTCGAATAAATTAATCAAAAATAATTTAGCAAATTACTTGAGTACTAATAATTAAGAAATATTATTGAATTAAAGTGGTGCAATGGATGCAAGAAATATGAATGAATTAAATTAAATTTGCAATAAATTTAGTTTTGTTATCATTTTAATTCAATTTCATTCTAAAAATTTTAAACTAAAGTTGTTACTGAGCGTAAATTTAGTCAGTAAAAATAAAACTGAATTAATTTTAGCTTAAATTCAGTCAGTAAAAATAAAACTGAATTAATATTATTCTTCTCAAACCTTTTGATGTTTCTTATTACTAATATTAATGAAACCTGATTAGGAAGATTTATACCAAGAACAATAAGTGGTATTAGCCAATGCGACGTAATCGCTAATTTATAATTTAATAATAATTAAGCAGCTTACAGTTCATTTTTAATTTTACTATCATTATTTTTTGGATAGAGATGGAGAAAAAACCTCGTCCTCATTCAATGAAAACAAATGCTTTTGTGGCCATTGTCTTGGCCACTGGTGCTGTAACAACATGTATGATTTCATTCCCAATCATTTTCACCTATATTCAATCATTTGAAAGTCAGGTGCAAACAGAATTAGATCTATGCAAGGTAACACTAACACTATTGACCATTGCTACTGACCGCTTGATCATTGCTTATTAATTATTTCACTGTTGATTAGCAATTTTTTAGTAATTAATTGTTCCATCAATGATTTCTCTAATACATTACCAGGAAAAAAATCAATTTATTGATTGGAATTTTTGAAAAGTAAAAATTAAAACACTGACAGTGAAAAAAAAGGTATGAATAGTATTGAATTAAAAAAACAATCAGTAAATAAATAAATTTAAAATTTTGAAAAATTTTTTACTTTATATTTAAAAAATCTAATAAATGTTAATTTTAGATGCGTACGCGAAATATGTGGAAAGAAATGGTTGCAATTAAAACTGGTGGACAGCATTTAACAGGATCACGTGTTAGTCGTGCAATTACAGTGTCTGCAACGGATGTCAGTATTCGCCAACGACGTCAATTATCGGACTTATGTTGTACATGCCAACGTGGACCACCCGGACCACCCGGTGAACCAGGACTTGATGGTAAGAACAATAATCTGAGCTAATAAACATAAGCATTACACTGAAGACAAACTGGAAAAAGGAAGCAATGAATTTCAGTAGTGTATTCATAAGTCAAAATTCTCTTTTTAATGTCTTCTTCAAAAAGAGAATTTTTCAGAATTTGAAAATTGCTTTTCATAGCTGATCACTTACTGATTAACAGTTAAACAAAAGCTGTTTTAATCAGAAAATAGTCTTTGAACTAATTGAAGAGTAAGTGAATAGGAAAAGTTCAGCTTTAATTAATAATTTACAAATGTTTTTAGGTGCGGATGGTATTGATGGTGTTATTGGTGATATTGGATTGCCGGGTGCACAAGCAATAGAACCGGAAGAATGGTCTCAACGATTCCCAGAACAATGTCCGTGCGACTCTCCTACAGGTCTTCCAGGCAACCCAGGACCACGTGGCCCACAGGGACCTCCAGGAGATGCAGGGACACCGGGTATTGATGGGGCGCCAGGTGAACCTGGACAACCGGGACCCCCGGGACCACCGGGACGAAATGGTAATCCTGGAATGAAAGGCTCTCCAGGTATGCCAGGAAGACAGATACCAGGTGGTGAAGGACCACCTGGGTCTCCAGGATTATCAGGAAGACCAGGAAATATGGGACCACGTGGACAACCAGGACCACGTACGTTTTTTTCAACAGAAATTATATTATAAGTCTTATTTAGCAAATGAAGTATCATTAAGCAATTAATAAAGAATGCTAATTGCACCTACGAATTTTCATTAAACATGTAGAATTCAGCTGGTATAAATGGTGAAACAGGACAAGCTGGCGAAAAGGGTCCACCAGGACCACCAGGACTACCAGGAACACCAGGACAGCAAGGTTCACCAGGTTCGCCGGGTGAGGAAGGACCAAAAGGACGGTGTGATCATTGTCCACCTGCCCGGCTGGCTCCGGGTTATTAAATAAACTAAAATATCAGTGCTTCATTTATTTTCACTACGGATCTACCCGTTGTAAAGATCAGATGATGAAAATTCAATAAAGAATTACATCGGTATTTTTTGCATTTAAATAACTTATAAAAGTTCAAAAAATGAACTGGGCAAATCAAATTCAAGTTTGAAAAATAAATCAAAGTTCATGGTTAAAGTTCAGAAGTGATTGTTGGAAATATGTGGAAAGTTGTCAAATAAATGGTATGTAATTTTTTAACTCAAAGTTCCAAAAAATTAAAGAAAAACAATTTTGCTAATTTCAAATTTCAAATTTTATAAATGGATTTCATGTTTTTCTTTGGTGAATTTTGATTTTTAATTAAAGTATATGCAATTTTCATGCATCAGAAAATGCACAATAATAATCAAAAAATCGCAAAAACATTCAAAATTAATTTGAAAACAAAAATTAATTTAAGCAAAGGATGAAAAAGATAGCCATTTGGAATGAACAAATTAGCAAGCATTTAATTAGAAATGTTTTTTCATGCCAATATTTTTGTTCATTCAGGTAAACTATTCAGAACTTCTGCCGTCATTTCACCGTGAAAACGAAATTTTCCGCATAATATTTTTTAAGTCAAAAAATGGCTTTTTAACTTTATCATTTCTTTAAATCAAATTTCAAATAACAAACAGCTTATTGTTCTAATAAAAACACTGGTAATGAAGAAAAACAGAAAGAGAGGGAGATAGAAGGAGGAAGGCAGAGTGCAAAAATTGAAATGAAAATGAAAGTGATGGATAAAATGAAATAAATATGAAATGTCTGAGTAAGCTATAATTAATTGCATCTGATCGCAGTTGAAATATTAAATTTTCAATTATTTGAAACATTCATTTTCCAATGATTACTTCATTTCCTTCTTTTTTTTATTTCTTCTCATTTTTAAATTTCAATTTGTTCTCTTTTTTTGATCCAAAAAAAAAAAAAAAAAAAAAAATTGAATGTCCCAGAAGAAAAAAATTGCTGTAACAAAAGATTTGAATTTATGGAAATAAAGGAATGAAAAAGTGAATTTTTCTTTGTTTGCAAAATTTTCCGCTAGAGAGATGAAAAAGAAAAATGATCGAAAATGCTAAATGCTCGCAGTTGAATTTTCCAATTTGTTGAAATTTAAGATTTATCATTATCTCTTTGGTTTTAATCCTACTTTTTTTTTTATGCATTTTAAACATTTTTGATAAGTGCCAGATTTTTTGTTTTTGCTGTATGATTAGTTCATTGTACATAATGCATTGGATGATATTTGATTTGAAGATATTTGGATGAAATTTGTCGCATTTGATTTGTAAATTTGAATTATTTCTTCTGCACAGTTATCTTTTTCTTTTTTCAATTTCATACATTCATTTCTGAACAGAAATTTATCTGACGAACAATTCAGTAAATGAGAAATGAATATGTGTAGAAGAAATTGTTGAGAAATGAGAATTTTGTAAACTCGCTTGGAATTAGTGAGAAAAGTTAAAGTTGATCCTTTATGTGATCTTTTCCTCTCTCACCTGTAATTAGTGAGAAAAGTTAAAGTTGATCCTTTATGTGATCTTTTCCTCTCTCACCTGTAATTAGTGAGAAAAGTTAAAGTTGATCCTTTATGTGATCTTTTCCTCTCTCACCTGTAATTAGTGAGAAAAGTTAAAGTTGATCCTTTATGTGATCTTTTCCTCTCTCACCTGTAATTAGTGAGAAAAGTTAAAGTTGATCCTTTATGTGATCTTTTCCTCTCTCACCTGTAATTAGTGAGAAAAGTTAAAGTTGATCCTTTATGTGATCTTTTCCTCTCTCACCTGTAATTAGTGAGAAAAGTTAAAGTTGATCCTTTATGTGATCTTTTTCTCTCTCTAATCCTACAGTAATGTTATTGTAGTAGTATTGCAGTGATAGCCAAGAAGAGTAATAGAAGTAAAAGTAGCAGCAAATGAATGAAGCATTTAGTCATTAAAAAAAAACGAGCAATAAAGAGACTTGAAATCTCGATAGTCTAAATTACATTTCACTTTCAATCTCTTTCTCTCTCTCTCTCTTTTTTTGTGTAACAGTACCTCTCTTCTATTTTTCTTTTCTATCTCTCATTCTCTCTCTACATATATTTCTATCAACTTATTATTACACTAAAATGAATGAAAAAGCTTTTCCAAAAAGCCACCATCACTGTCACTTTTTTGTTTTTCTCTTTCTTCTCTTGTAATTCCCAACTAAATCTGCGAGAATTTCGCACAATTTTAAAATATTAATTTTTATTTTTGAAATTTTGTTTACTTTTTTGAATTTTATCATTTTCTGTTTCTGTATGTAAGAAAAGCAAATAAAATTTAACATAACTTTATTTCTAACTCTTCTTTAAAATGCTATAAATTTGTTTGTTGTTTTAACCATTGTTTATTTATTTTAGAAATAACGTGAAAGCAAATGATTTCAATGAAGAATGACGATATATTACATAGATCATCGTCATCACCATTGTCATCAGTGTCGAATGCAAGTGACAGCAGTGGTCCTTCGTTGTGTCAAGTAAGTATGGTTTCAATCAAATGATTCATAAATGTTCATTTTAAAATAATCATTACATATAAACCTGATAAAATTCGATGATATCAAGCATTTGTTATCTGTTCTTAATCATTATACCTGAAAATGTAGTTTCAGTTTTTAATAATTTTATAAGTGAAACAAAATGAAAAAGGCAAAAAAAAACAATTGATTAAAAAATTATTTTTATTCCTACTCAATTTTCGAAATCAATGGTGATTTTGGTGAGCATTCCGGAAAATTATCATCGTTATCGTTTTTACTTGTATCATTATCAGTGTCATGATTAATTACTGACAGTAATATTATTATTAATTTGCTCTGACTGTGGTGGGAAACATGCATGATTTATTTATACTGATGGATTACATTCTAACTTATAACCTTGACCTAAATATCAAATATTAAAATATCATCATATGTCATCATATTTTTTGTAGATTTTTGAACGTTTCATCTTCAAGCTTTTCTACCATAGTTAGAAAGTAATTATCAAATTTTCTTCGGAAAGAAATAAATAATTACTGACAAATTGGTGACATCCTCATGAATGCAAAACAAAAAGAAATTTTGATTAATAATTTTTCTTTTCAAACCAAACATTTCCTTTTATGACGTTTAGGATTTATTGTTGGTAATTTTTACCAATCTTATGGTTTTGCAAAAAGATAAAGCTATTTACAAAGTGATAAATATTTTGCTTGATTATGAAGAAGTGAATCAAGCTTAATTAATTAAATGAAGCTATTATGAGACTTAATGACCAATGAATTAAAAGCGTTTCTTCGAAAACTTTTCAAAAACCTTTTTTTTCCAATTTTTTGAACGCAAATTAAACTTCAGTAATTTAATTGAAAAAAGCGAAAGGAACGAAAAAATATTAAAAAGTTTATTAAATAATTTGTAAAAGAAAATCATTCAACAAAACGAATTAAATGCATTGGTAAAAAAAATTTGTTTAAATTTCAAAAAATTATATTTGTTCATTTTTTCGTTTCAATTTAATATTAGATGAAATGCAAAATTATTTTACAAAGTAGACAATAATGTTTAAGCATAATTTGATTTATTTTTTCCTTTCCTTTCAAATTTACTTTCAGGTTTGCTTCGAACCATTCCAGCAAAATGTTCGCATCCCAAAACTTTTGCCTTGCGGTCATAGCTTTTGCAATAATTGTATTGCCGCTTTAAAATTTAATTCTGTCTGCACATGCAAATGTCCGATATGTCGTCATGCATTTCCAATACAGTGTGACACAAAATTTCCAATCAATTACAGTTTGCTTGGTTTGTTTGTTTGTTTTTTCTTTTCTTTAACAAAATTAATTGAATTAAGATCGTAATTGTAATTAAGATTAAAATTTTCTTTTATATTCTTTTTTCTTTTTTTTCCTTGATTTTTGGAAGATCTCCATTTTTAATTGTATTGAATTGAATCTTAATTAATAATCGAAATAACATTCGTCATGTTGCTGTGGACGAAGAATTAAACCTTGACTTACAAAAGAAGTTTTCGTGGATTTTCTGATTTAATCGATTTTTAGATCCATAGTTTAATCTAATTGCGATTCGCTGAACTAAATGATTCATTTTTCATCTTTATTTCGTTTATTTATTTTTCTTAATTTTACATGTAATGCAAATCCACTAAAAGATTTTCTTCATCGAAGCTAAACCCAATTCTAATTTATGTGAAAGATTACAACAATGAATTCAGTTTGATATCAGATGGACTAAATTAAAAAATTTTAAATAAATCCAAATTTTAACAAATAATTACGAGTCAAGTAAAAATTTTTATAAATAAAATAAATCGAATACAGTCCTTTCAAATTTTTTGAAATTTTTGCTACAAATCATTTCTTATGCGGAAAATTTTTCATCCACTTTAATTAAAAAGTTTTATTAAAATTTTTATTTCAATATAGAATATAAAAATGTTGCTTATACAAATATTAATGAAATGATAGGAAGCATAATTGCTTAATTAGTGAAAACGATAGAAATTCGACGCATTCTTATTAGCAATCATTATTTACAAAATTTTCAATAACCTAAATTTTCTCACATAATTCCATTATTCGTATACAAATTATTACCAGGCATTAATCTTATCATTATTATGAAATTATGAATGCTATAAATTTATCATCACTAAGGAATTATTATCACTATAAGTATATTATCATCCTAACATTATCACTACTACAAAATGATCATTGATGTCACTTCATCACCATTATTCTATCTTTACCATAGCTAACAACAAATGGAACTTCATCAGAATTTTCACACTTGCGTTGCTTGAACGAATAGATGAGAGAGAGGAATTCGAATATTAGCTGAAATGATTTCAAAGTGAACATTAAATGAGTTTTCGTTCATTCAGTAATCATTGTAACCAACAAAATTGCTAATCATTGTGAATTTGATTTTCATACAGAATTTTCAAATGTAAAATTGAATTTTAATCTATCCGTATGCTTTGTGTATTTTTAATTTTGGTTTCAACATTAAAAATTAGAATTATTTTCCATTCTATTAATTCTTAATTTTGAATTTAACAATATTTCAGTGTTCTACCGAAAACATTACACTTTCCATTGTTATCATCGTTATCATCTCTGAGCTCACTCCTTCAATCAATCATATCAGCAATCACTTTAACCCAATTATTCATCCCTCCTTTTTTCATTAGCAAAGAAAAAAATTCCAGCCAATATAGTCTACAATCTATCCAATAAAATCTATTAATTAATTCGATCATCATTTAACTTCCGTTTATCTTCTAATCTTATTATCGTTTAGTCTTATTATCTCATCTTTTAGTCTGAGAATATATCTGATCTAATCCTTAATCTTCTGGAAATTTATTTGTCACCTAATGGAAGAACAACAAGATTTTGTTGGACAAAAAAAAAAAAAAAGGAAAAAGAAAAAACTTTGGAAGGAAAAGAAGAAAGGAATGTCTTCTCTTGATTCTTGTGTTAACAATTGAATTTTTTTTTTAAATGAAAGGTTATACGAACAGAATGAAATATTTGGAAACGTGTTGACTGTGCGATACTCAATGAATTTAAGCCATTCATTCACAATTCCATTTCATAATCCCGCCGTTACTCTATCCACTGAACAATCATTTGTTTTGGCAAAAAAATAATGTCTTGACAAGAAGATTGGGAACAACCGGGAAAAGAATTGGTTGTAAAAGAACGACAATAGCCATCAAAATTCAATTTATCCTTATCAATTTGTACCTTACTATCAGGTGACTGTACTTTTCTCTTTTTCTTTGCTTATCATTCTAAATTTTTTTTAATTAATTTTTTTCTCAATGATTTTTATACTTTTTTTATGAAAGTTTTATTGAAAACAAATTGACATTTCTTTATTGATTATCATATGATGAAGAAAGAGTTACTAATAGTAATCATTATCAGCAATTCAAATGATTCACTTTTTATATAACTCAATAAGCTGATGCCATATTAGTTTATGTTATCATTATCTTTTTTCCTCAACTGAATTTTCACTCTAGGATGAGGATGAGGTGTCCTGTTTGTATTTTGATCGATTTATGAATTCTGGATTACAGTTTTTTTCCCCTTGCTCTCTTCCTTGTTTCAATTTTCAATAAATTTCGATTACAGCCATTCCATTTTTTTACCATTTAACATTAACAGGATGCTAATGCTATTGCGATATTCTAAACACAAATAACAAAAAATTTTGAAGCGCAAAAGATTAAATGAATTAAAAAGTTTACAAAAGAAATGGAGTAATTCATTTAAAAATAGTGGTGAAGAGAGAAGGAGAGAGAATGATAAAATAAGGCAAAAGTTGAGAAGAGACTGAAAGATTAGTGAAATATTAGAGAAATGATGTATTGCAGAGGACTGAGAAAACATATGAAAAATTAAAAAGTTCTAGCTATATCAAAGATTTGAAATAAAAATTTATGAGAAACAATACTATTATGGAATGAGAGAAAAAAAGAAAAAAAAACTTCACAAAGTACTATTTGTGAATGCGGTAAACATAACAGTATTAATAAAGTTAAAATAGTTGTGCTACGTGAAAGGTACGTGATATAACGGCTTTTAGTTTATTCGTGCCTACGTATAAAGCACGTGAGATTCTGTTTTTAATATAAGGTTTGTTGAGAAATTGCCTTTTTGCAATGTTTTTGAATTTCATATTTGTTCTTGTCTATGTACTCTGCACATGAGATTCTATCTGTGTAATAACACACGATTTGTTCTTATTCACGTGTGGATTCACGTAAGGAGTGAAATTCTGTACAAAGGAAGTTTTGAATTTACAATAAGTTTACAGTAAGTTTGTAAAAATCGTTTTTGCAAGATCAGCTTATAAAATGCTTGAAATTGTTACTGTAAAGTAATATAAATGAAATTTAACTTCAACATTCTAATAAATTCAAATAAATTATTTTTACTAAAGCAGTTATATTTCCATTGAAAAAGTTTACAAAAAGAAATGAAGTATTCAAAATTTCCAATAAAATCTTATATTCTCTTGGAATTATTTAAATTTTAAACTTCTCTCTCTTTTCCAGGATAACTTGTGGCAAAATGTAAATGAAATTAGAGGAGGAGAGAGAGAGAGGGAGAACAAAAGAGAAAAAGAAGGAGACGAAGAGAGAGAGAGAACAAAAGAGAAAAAGAAGGAAACGAAGAGAGAGAGAACAAAAGAGAAGAAGAAGGAGACGAAGAGAGAGAGAACAAAAGAGAAAAAGAAGGAAACGAAGAGAGAGAGAGAACAAAAGAGAAAAAGAAGGAAACGAAGAGAGAGAGAGAACAAAAGAGAAAAAGAAGGAGACGAAGAGAGAGAATGAGAGAAAGAAGGTATTGGACAGTTATAGAATCACCATAGCATGTATTGGTTAAAATGAAATGGTCATTTATTGATTTTTAAAATTTGTTGCTAATCATTTTTAGTGAAGGCTTATTTATTATTATATAATAATAACATATTCAAAATTTATGCTAATTCACATGATAGTACAATATTTAAAGAGGGAGAAAAGAAAGGGAAAGAGAGAGAGAGAGAGAGAGAGAGAGAAAGGAAAATGGAAATATCAGGTCGTAATATGATTATAGTTTATTTAAACATTTCGCATCACTATAACATGCTTATTTGACCTTTTGCATTTTCGGTCATTTTTATCCTTTTTATCTCTTTCTTTTTTTCTTTTTCCTCTCCTCCTTTTTCATTCTCCTTCCTTCTTCTACCTTAATTAGTTTATTCTATTTTTAATATTTTCAATTAATGAATTTGATTCCAATGAATGAGTAAATATTTAAGTGATAAAAGTCATTTCACTGTTAATTTTTATGAAAATTACTAATTGCTGCTTCTATTACACTATTACTGCTGTAGTATTATTTCTACTTTAACAGTTTTACTATTACTGCTATCATCGTTAGGCCTTCAATTAAGGACAGAGTGCTGACACATTTAGGCCTTAGCAGTAATTACCCATGATATTCAATACATAATTGAATATATATATATATATATATATGTGTGTGTGTGTGAGTCTTTTGTATGTATCTATATATGTGAATATTAAAGATAGAGAAAAGTGGACGATGAATTGTTAATTTTGTTTACTTGAAAAGGGGACAATTTAAATGTCCAGTCGCTGATTTGTTTTGCAATTCTCCGTTATCAGCTGTCTTTACATTAAATTTCAACTGTTATTATTATTGATCGAAATAGTAAATTTTAAATGCTCAATAAATTTATTATAATTCTTTAAAACATTTCTCTTTCACTTTAGAATTACGGAAGATAAAAGCCAAATTAGATGAACGCTGTTTAAATTCATATAATAAAAGAAACTATTGTTCACTGTTTGTTTATTCCTTCATTCCTTCCTTCCTGCCTTCTATTTCACAGTGTTTTTTTTTTCAATTAGCTTTAAAATCAATTCCAATATTTTATTTATATTTGTTCAATTAATTAGAAATAATTAAACAAAATAAAAATTAAGTTTATGAAAACGATTGCAAACAAATCTGCAAATATATGTTAAATTCAGCTATTGAATTAATTTGACGGTTGATATTTTTTGGATTTCCTTCTTATTTCTCTTTTTTTTTTTTTGATTTTTCAGTTCAATTAAAAAAAAAGGAGAATAAATTGTGCTGTGAAATTTTTTCTTTCAAACTGAGCCTATGCTATAAATTAGCTAACAATTCTAAACATATACCATTTTGAATTTTAGTTTAAAAGTTACCCGAAATATATTTTGATTTATTATATTATATACATTACAAATTCAAACATTTTTCAACAAACTTTTGAACTAAAATTCAGGATAATATACCTCTACTTAAGCATGAGACTTTATTGTATAGTATAATGTCGTTATCGAATATTTGTCACCAGTCACTTGCTTAGGCTGAAGCTTCACTGGGAAACATAATCGAGTACTTATTCCAATTCTTTCATCACTTTAGTTTACTTCTTTTTTCTGCATCAGATAGTTCACATTGCAATTACCGGTTTTTTCTTTTTTAATTTTATTTTGATTTATCAAATTTTTATTTAATTACCAAATTTTCATTTAATTTTTGCAGCCTTACAGTTCCATTGCTCTTCTTTTCCTCCAAAGCTTTTAATAATTCAAATTAATGAATAATTGAGATTATTATTTTTGCGCTTAAAAAAAAAAAGAAAAAAGTGCTCTTTTAGGAAAGAAAAAATAGGAAGAAATTTACTGCTTAAATAACTAAAATTAAATAGTTGTTTCCGTTTTAAAACTATGATGTCAGTTTTATATTTCACATCCAATGATTTCATTTTTTGTAAATTAGGAAGAAAGAACTTTTAAAAAAATGAATTGGAATATTGAAAAATGGTTAAAATTAAATGATTGTTTTCGATTTAAAATTCATGAATCAGTTTTTATTTTATGTTCGATTTCTCTTTTTTTTATGAAATGATAAAATTAAACTGTAAATTTCAGATTTACTTGATCACCTGCAATCATCAGCTATGACAAGAGGATCGCATGATGTGACATCGCAAAAGGAAACCATCGCATCATCTAAGGGCAGCAAATTGAAATCTTCAAAGATTCCACTCGGATCATCACGACTGTCACATTTATTGTCAAGGATTTCTCGAAAAGATAAGGTATCAACTTTTTAAATATTGCTCTGAAATATCCGAGTGGTAATTTCAATTAAATCTATGAAATGGTTGAAAATATTATTGCAGCATTCAAATTTTATCCTTCATTCCATATAAATATTTAATTTTATCAGTCTAATATAATTCCGATAAAATCGTTTTATAATATATTCTGGAAGGTATCAAATAATCCAATGTTAATGAAAATTTGCACAAAATTATTTAAATGATTGCAACGAGAATCCTGTCATTTATCACTGATGATAGCATATTAATTATTATCATAAATTTAATATAATTTCAACTAATATCAGAATTTTTGACAAATTTAAGCATAAAAAAGAAATGAACTTGTGGAATACAAAATTACTTAATAAGATGCCAATTAATTTCGTTTTTTTCTTTGAAAATAATATTGCTAATAATAAAATGTTTTGCTTCGTTTAATTTCTTTCAATTTCGAAATTGCTATTTCTAACTTTAAATGTTATTTTTCTTGACTCACTGAATTATGCGTTACACCATAAAAAGTTTTCTTTTTCATTTTGAAATTTTTAGATGCTATCATCAATAATAAATGACAGGATTCTCGTTGTAATCATTTAAATAATTTTGTGTGAATTCATGACTGATCATTTGGGTCTGGGCCCAAAATATTGATCATTTTACTGAATTTACTACAAATATTCATACTTTTTTTTTTTTTGTAGAAAATATCAAATAACTACTACGTTCCTGCTGAACCACCATTCACAACAACTCCGGATATGTCAGCAGAAGAAGATGGCGTCGAAGTATCGTATGTTGAGACAGAAAGTGAAAATAACGATTCCGAAGATACTGTCCGGGTTGCTGATTGTGCTAATGCTGAAAATGCATCGAACAGGATGATTTATATCAATAGTGCTATTGTAGACGATTCAACAACATCAGCATCAGCGGAATATAGTGGTAGTTCCACATCTAGGAATACGAACCCTGAGGTCAGTTATCTCTAATTTAACTTCCTGATCATCAGTGCTTTAAATTGTTTTAATATCTATCACTTGTCAACTATCAAATATTTCAAGTGTTTAATAATTTTCCGATAAAAATTAATTAAAATTTATAACTTCCATTTTTCTGTCCTATTTTTTATAAACTTTAGTGCTATCATATTAAAAATTTATAAACTTTTATTGCTTAGTGCTATTGTATTAAAAAGGAGGAAGAAAAGAGCAGTGAAGAAATAAATTCCGATGGAATGAAAATCCAGATTCCTTTTTTGATAGCTTTTTTCCAATATTATTTATCATATCAGTACCGCTTAAAAATGTATGATATTTAACATAAATAGCTTTTTTCGTTTTTCTTATATCTTAACGACTGTTTATCCGTGTCCTTTTTTTTTTTTTTTTGATAATAAATTTGGTGCAAAATTACTTTTCTCATTTTGCTTATTTTATTCATTCATCTGATCTTTTCCAATTCAGGAAAAATTTAACTTTTTCATCGAGAAGAAATCTAATTTTTTCACCCTGAAGAAATCTTTTTAAATCCTTCTCGTCTATCATTTAAATTAATTAAAATTTATTATTGTTGTGTCTAATTCTAATAATCAGTTAATTTTTCTTTTTCATTCTTTTTATTCCTGCATATTTTATTTCAATGAACATTTCAATAATATTAGTTTTTGATTGACTTATTTCACGTATGAATGAATATTTGCTAACGTACGTAGTGGATATTTACTGCTATCTGACGTGAAATTCTTTTAAATTTAAAAAGTTTTTTTCTTTTGATTTTGTATATACACATAAAATTTGTTAAAGTTATTTGTAAATAGAAACGTTTTCCAGGAACAATTGATAAAGAGGAGCATTATCACTCCTGCAACTGATCAACAACACAACCAGTCAACAATACAAACACTTACAGCTTTAGGTGATGATAAGACAAAAAATCACAGGAGTCTTTCGAGGAAAACTTGGTAGATATTATTATTGCAACATAATAAAGGAAAATCCAGAATGAATATTTAGCCACTTTAAAAAATACTTAAGTAACACTGACCAATTCATCGGATTAAATTTTCTCACATAATCAAATTCATTCAAAAAGTTAAAATTCATTTATTCTTTGATTAATTATAAATTAAATGATCATGCATGCTTTCTGCTTTAAATAATAAGTATTAATCATCATCTGAATATTGACTAGAACATTATTTGGATATTTAAGATATTTACTTTTTCTGGCAATCACTTCTTTTTTTTTATTTTCTTTTTTGAAAAATAAAATAAATGTTTGACCAATGAAAAAAAAAAAAACGATGAAATATCGCTTTTATTAGCAATCATCATTTAACGGTGAAATGATAGAGTAATGAATTAATGGAATTTGTAGTATACTTTTGTAGTGTATTGTAGTACACTTTTTTTTCTGTGCTACAGTATGTTTTCGAGCATTTCAAATTTAGAATTATGAATGTTAAGAATTATATAAAATCGAAAATCTGTCATTTACACAGATTAGAGAACTAATTAGTGGTGAGAATTAATTATCTTCTAGCTTGCGAATTTTTATTTGTTACATTTAATTAATAATATTATAATTAATGATTTAAGTATGTTTTATAGGTGTTTTGCTGCTATCTGCATACAGTTTGTAGCATTTTTTGTGCTGAGTTTGATCATAAAAATCTTCTACGATGATTATTTCCATAATATTCGACCAAAACAATCAGTACTATGCTGTATTACTGATCTGATCAATGAATGGTTATCGTTAGATCTAACAAGAGTGATGCAATGCAATGATGATTCCAGTACTTTTCTACAACGAATACAACATGAAGTGAAAGTGTTGATTAATTTTCTTGTAGCACAGTTGAGCTTCACTTCAACCAATTACTTATCGTTAAAATGGGTGACATTTACTCAGTTATACAATGAATGGTTACAAGGAGTAGTGCAGAATATGAAGGAAATTTTGAATCAATACTATGAAAATATTTGGATAAATGTTCTCAAGGAGTATTGTGACATAATTTTGATATGTATAAAAGATGCGTTCATATCTGTTTCAAAATTATTCAAAGATGCTTTAGATTATTTAAATTTAAAACTTGATAATGAGTTATAATGATTAGGATCCAGTAACTAATAATAAATTATGATGCGTTCCGATAATTAATAATAAATTAAGCTATCGCAATTATCAAACTATTTTGACATCTTATTGTTTTAATTATGATTGTGATATCTTCTGTGTCGCATTTGTATTATTCATAAATTTTGACAGGTATGAAAGATAATTGATTGTGCATTTAAAGTTGATGCATTTAAAAAATTGATGTATTTGAAGTACATTTTTGAATTGTATAACATTTTTGCATGGAATGAATAGTCGACTTTTTTTATAAAATTTATAACGAAACAGAATGTTTTTGAAAATTTTATTTTCTAACTAAAGAGATATACTATCATTATCGAATATGAACTTTATTATCAAGTTTTTCTCTCTTTACCTTTTCAGTGCTCCAGATTTTAGAAAAAATATCAGAATATAATTTTCGTTTTATGTTTCAAAAAATTTTTTTTAAACTGCTCATTTCATATTATTCGTTCGTGCTAAAATTTACCTGCCGGAAATTATCGAATAATGAATATACCATTTTGCGTGCATTCTGCCACTTGTACAATTTGCATATTTGAAATGTATTTTTTATTTTGCATTCCTCAATTCATCCCAGCATTTTTATTTTTCCAAAAATTTCCATTCTGCATTTTTTCATTTCAAAATTTATTTCGAACAAAAAAAAGTTGCAAATTCCTAAATAATGCGTTTTTGGAGATTTAAATATTTGCAATATCATTTATCATATCAATGAAAAGTTGTGTCATTTCCATTTCTAATTTTAGTCTGTTATGCCTTGCATTAAAAGGCTCAGAAAGCTTAACCATGTTTACGCATCATTTCCATTTCCAATATTTGCTTGCCATCTTTGCATTCAATGGCTTGATCAACATTAAAAAAAGTCCAACATCACAAACTGATATATTTAAAACAAGGAATTTGTTAAACGAAAGTTTTGTTGTGCATATCTCAAATTTTAATCACATTCCAAATTCTTTCCCAACCATTAGCTCTGCTCTTCGGCATTTTTAAATGGCGATAAATTGATCGGTCTGAAATCCGATCATCGAAACGCTACATTACAACTTACCACTGTTTTCTAGAATTTCACATTTTCGTATATTTTTCTCTAAAATTTTCAAAAATTTCAATTTCTGTTAACTTACAACTATACAAAAGCTAAATTGTTTGCATTTGACTTTGATATTTCTGGATGAATCTGCTATAGGAAGATAAACGATCAATCAAAATATTTCATGAAATGGTGTAGTCATTCGCTGAAATCTTTTAAATATGATAGATAAAAATTGATATTTATACATTCTCATTCCTTTCAGAATAATAAAAATTGATATTTATACATTCTCATTCCTTTCAGAATATGGCAAATATTTAGATTAATTTCTTAATTTTTTAAATTAATACATATTAACTGTTTCTGTATGCCACAGCAATGAAAAAATTCACCTCAAAATCGTAATTTTTTTTAAACCGACCACTTTTGGGTGGAAATGGAAATTTGTATAGTATAAAAGCTAAATTATCATCCATAAGTACGGTGATTTGGTTCCCACTAAGTCGAAAATTCAAATTTGATAAGTTTTCAGGAGCCACTCTAACCTATAATGAACTTTTTTTCCCGACAACAAATTTTAGTAAAAATGAGTTTTTTAATCATCATTGTCAAATCCATTTTAAAGAAATTGCTCTTACAAAAATTTTGAATTGAGCCACAATTGTTGCTATAATTAGGAGAGACATTAATTTTTAAGCAAACAAATTCAAATTTCGATCCCATATTTTATCAAAAAAGTCAACTTTCAAATGTGCAGGAAACATCTCCAAATTTCAATAATTTTTGCTTAGAAAACACCATTTCATTGTTTTTCTCTTTTTTCAAGTATTGAATTTGCAGTGAAAAAAATATTCGCGTCATTTTATTTCTTTAACTTTTTCAACTTGAAAATATTTAGTGATAAAACTGAACTATGCTTCGATTGTAATCATATTTGCATAAAATTATTGTTTTACGCAATTTCATTAATGAAAGGTTCTTAGGTAATAGAAACAACCGAAATTATTAACGGATTCATTCATTGCATCTTCCATTTTACTATTTTTGCTGTGCTTTAATTGATAGAAAGCTCATTAATTTAATTTAACTTCAGTGTTTTGAGTCATAACTCACAATGTATTCTATAACTAAATAAAACTTTTGGAAAACTTTAAAATTTTTTCCGCACTTTGTACAAATCAGTAAATGTAACAGCATATTTGACAATTGTGACAAAATCCAAGAAATTCAAATATTTCTTCATTGCATCAACTAATAACCTAAGCTTTTTTTGCATACATTTGTCAGCACTCTCCCAACTCGAATAATATATTGCTTATTTTTCCTATTTTCATCTCCAAATGAATTTTAGCAAAATTTTTTTCGAACAAAAAATGTGATTTTCTTTTTACTTTGCAAATTTCCAATTGATTATGCAAACTTATTTCAACACTTTGCCTCGTCACCGATATTTTAACATATCAATTTAAAATTAAAATGTTTAATTTTCAGTCAAATAAAGCTTCTTTAATTTTAACAAAAATTTCGCCGAAACGGAAAAAATAAAGTAAAGTGAAAGCTGTTAAATTCAATGAGATGAAGCATTTTCATGCTGCACCTGTTTCCTGTGTTGCACATGCCGACATCTATACAGATATCTTCGAACCAGTGGTTGGTTCAGGATAACGTGTCATTAACTATGTTGTATCAAAGAAATTAGTGCTCTATTAAATCTATTAAATATGATTCCAATTATTGTCTTTTTATGTTAAAATTCTGAAATTAGTATGAAATTAATGAAATAGTTTAAATTAGTATAGAATTAATTAGCATGGAATTAATAAAATAGTCATATGTGTTATAGTAGTTCTTTTGTTTTTTTTTTTTTTGAAATATTTCTCTTTGATTATTGCAAGGAGATCTCTTGTGCTGGGATTAAAAAATGAATAGTCCGCTATATTTGTGCGAATTGCTTATATCACCATGAATTCCACGTCACGTGCATGTATTTAAATCATAGGAATGATTATTGGTGACGTATAGTACAATCTGGATTAATTCTAATGATTTAGCACATACAGTTGTGTCATTCAAGTTGTAATTGGAATGCTTGAATCTACTGATTTTTTTTTGGATATAGAGTTACTGGTCAATTATGATTAATTCCAGTGCATTATATAGAGTTGTACAGCACAGTGTTGATGAGCGATGAACGATCAAACGGACTGGAACGAAACGATACGAATGCGACAAATTGGTAAGTATTATATGCTGTATCGTGCTTTCATGTTCATGTTCGTTATTTTTTGAAAAGTTGAATACAGGAATATCGCCACTTTATGCCTTAGAATGTATCATCCTACTTACGATATTTAATCGTTTCTTTAACTTGGTCGTTTCATTTCCATAATATTGCAAAGCGAATGGCTATGGTAAATTACGAGAACCAATCTATCCTTTTTTTGCGGGAAACATATTTTTTGTTGCTGTGATTTCCGTTCGGTTTTTTTTTTTTTTCAGCTTCTTTGAGACAGGCATTAAATCTCAATCAGCCACTGCCAGTATCGATGGCTGTGGAACCGGTCTGGAAAATACTTATCTTGGATCGCTATGGGCAGGATATCATATCTCCGTTGCTAACGATAAAAGAGCTAAGAGACTTGGGAATCACTTTGCACTTGTAATTTTTTGTTTTCTTATAAATAATAAAGAAATATCGCTTTTGACCAAACTGAAACTATCATTGTTTTTCTCCGGTCCAGATTTTTTTTTAAATTGCAATAAATGACTTAACTTTTGTTTACTGCGAATTTTTATTTATGACTTAATTAATTGGTAAACTTTTGCAGACTTATAAATAGCCATCGTGAAATGTTGCCCGACGTGCCTGCTGTATATTTCATTTCTCCCACCGACGAAAACATTAAAATAATTTGCGATGACCTTAACAAAGTACGTAAAAAAATCTTTAGTATTTTGGGATTCAGGTTTTGAATATAATGGTATTATGAATGCTGAGATTCTAACTTGTATATTTTTTTAAAAAACGAAAGAAAAAGGAACGAGTGCATCGACTTTTGCATTGAGATTTTTTTTTTACAGTGCGCTTTAGATTTAATGGATATAGAATATGGCTATTTATGTCAATCTCCTTGGTTTTTTTTTTCAATTTCTTTATTGGTGGCATAGACAATATAAGGAGCTAAGAGTTGATGTCATTTTAGGGAATGTATGATAGTTATTATTTGAATATGATTAGCCCATTGAGTAGGCCGCGTCTTGAACAACTAGCGTCTGCTGCTGTTTGTGGTGGAACGGTTCAGCATGTTCAGAAGGTTAGATTTTAAAATACTTTCGTAGAATTTGATTCATTTTTGCGTCGTCATCATCATTGGTCATTTTAGCTTATGGATCAGTTCTTGAACTTCATATCATTGGAAGATGATTTATTTGTACTGCGACGATATAGCAGCAGCAATTGTTTTTCATTTTACGGTACTTATCCTTTTGTTGTACTTTTAAATAATGTTAGATATCTTTTTCTATTTAACCATACGGTATTCATTTGCTTTTCGGTCTTTTGCACGAACATTTCAGCAAATTACTTTTTTTTCTTTTTGTAAATGTCGCATAGCTTTCAGCTAATTTTTTTTACCCCCATTCTAACATTTTCTCCGCTGAATTCATTTGTCAGATTTTCTGTCTTCATTTCAGTTCCTAACAGCTTGTAAATAGAAATATTATCAGTCAGATGATATACTATGGTTGTCTTTTTTTAGCAATAAATGATCCTGCAGTGACCCCACAGCAGATGGAAGATCTGATTGATATTATTGTTGATGGTTTATTTTCGGTATGTGCGACATTGGGTGTAGTGCCCATTATACGTTGTCTAAAGGATAATGCTGCTGAACAAGTTGCTGTTGTAAGTCAGTTTGTTGATTTGATTTAATAACATGAACAAACTTTCATATCATTCTATATCGTAGTATTTCATTTTGCCTGTGAACTATAATAAAAGTATCTATGTTGACAGTTAGTGGTCTGCTTCGCTTTTTATATCCAGGAAAGTTTTCGGATGCTTTATAAAGTGAATTCGAAGCTTTCATGCAAAAAATAGTTTGAGATTTTATTTCTACTCTTCTTTTCGGGCGCTGAATCATTTCTAGTGGGGCAACAGCAAATTGAAGTGATATTTAGTTATTGAAATAGTTTAATTACCATTAAGGTTTAAGGTACAAGGATATAAAGTAAGTAAATTAAAAACCATTTTACATAAACAAATGGGACTTAACAAATGCGAAACAATTTATGTATTACTGCAGAAATGCTGAAATGATTTTGCAGCGTTTAGACCAGAAATTACGTGATAATTTCCGTGATGCTCGTAATAATTTGTTTGCACAAGATAGCATTCGCGCTGGACGGTTGATTATTCATCGACCTGTTTTAATCATTGCCGATCGTGGCATGGATATAGCAACAATGCTTCATCATACATGGACTTATCAGGCTCTTATCCATGATTTATTAGTAAGTAGTTCGGCAAGTGCTTAAACTATTTCGTAATTAACCAATCATTTATTTACTTCATAACAGCTAATGTTTATATTACAAACAGAGTGAATTTATGGTATATTTGAATTATTATGTTTACATGAGACTGCGAGATTTCAGCAATATTTTTATAGGATTTGGATCTAAATCGTGTTGTAATTAAAGATAAAACTGGTAGAAGGAAAGAATATGACATGAATTCGCGTGACAAACTGTGGATGGGGCATAAAGGGAGTGCTTTTCCATTAGTGGCCGAAGCAATACAGGAAGAAGTTGAGACCTACAAAAATAGCGAAGATGAAATCAGACGTATGAAGCAGGCTATGGTATGAAGTTGAACGCCTCTCTGTTAATATATATATTTTTTGTTTATTTGAATCAAGAGGCAGGAAGTTAGCTGGTCTTTTAAATTAAATAATAGGATATCATTAATTTAATATCCTCTTCGTTTTACAATCGCTTTTTTTCTAAAATAGTTTGGTTACTTTATATGATTTCTATATACCAGTTTTCAAGCAGTATTTAACACTGCTGATATTGGTTTTCTAAGTTCATGTAGAATTCATTTGGCCCCCTTGTAATGAGATCCTTCTGCATGAATCGCTAGATTTACATTGCGCAAGTGTTTATCACTGCTCAGGGCATATCGAGAGCCGATTAGACTGATCATGGTTGCAAATTAATATTTATCGTAGGGCATGGATGATTTGGAGTCCAACGAGGCCGTAAGTTTATTGAGTGATGCAACAGCTAAGTTGACGTCCACAGTTGGCTCACTTCCAGAATTACTAGAAAAGAAGCGCTTAATCGATTTGCATACAACAGTTGCAACCGCAGTTCTTGATCAAATCAAGCAACGGTAAGTGTTTTATTTCTGTCCATATCATATTTATTAGATTCACTGAAGCTGTATTTTGTTGGGGTGTGATTTTTTTGGATGCATCCTCTTAATTTATTTCAGGAAGCTTGACGTGCTTTTTGAGGCTGAAGAAAAGATAATGAATGGATCACTGAGTGATACAAGTGTTATAGAATTGATGCGCCAGTCTAATGTCCACGAAGATGCTTTGCGAATTATGCTGATCAATTATCTTTGTTCCTCGAATACTTCGCAGGTAACGATAAATTAAACTGTTTTTGTCGACTACAAAAACGAAGTTTAAGAAGCTATATTTCCTGCATTTCTTCTATAATTAGTCAGTAATTAGATTTAACCATATTCCGAAGACATTAGCTGGGAAATTAGATGGTTTAAATAGAAATGATTTGTCAGCTTTGTTTTGAAAGGTATCTGCTCGGCTTTTCGATTTGCAATCAAAGATCAATGGAAGCTGCGTTTGTAAGTGAATGAGTGTGAACGAATAATTCTGTTTTGGTTTAATTCTGCAAATTTATTTGCAGAATGAACTAAAGGAACAGGAAAATTATCTCAAAGAATTTGGCTTGGATGATGCAGCTATCAAATATGTCAAACAGTTAAGGTGAACAGGGATAAAAATATTACCTGGAAGTTTTCTGCCAAAAGAAAATTTTTTTTATCGATGAGCATCTTTCATTTTAGTGGATCTTGTAAATTATTAAATTGCAAATTCTATTTTGTTAGTAACTCTGGGTATCTCGCTAAGTGATTCTTCGGTATAAAAAAGAACGTAGCACTTTCGATGTGTATCATTTTCTCCAAGCACTGGTTGACCAGTATTGCAGTTTTGGCATCTGGTTTATTTTACATTTTTATATGATTTAAGGAAAGAAAGCTGACATGATTGTTGCAGATCAATATCAAATATGAATTTGAATCGAGTTGCAAACGATTATTCAGGCGATGGTATTAAAACAGATAATATGTTTGCAAATTTGCTTAATCGTGGCTCACAATTATTTATGGAAGGAGTGAAAAACCTTGTTTTAAAAAAGCGTAGTCTTCCGCTGACAAAAGTATGTTTATTTAATGGGTTCACGAGTTTGCGGATTTAATTTGTAAATTAAATTATTAAAAATAAGGTGGAAATTTCGTATGCTGTATTGGTCGACGTGCTATTAAAAGTTAAGGCGTTGTTTCTTATCCTGCAATGAAAATAGTGATTTTAGATGGTTGATGCAATTCTTACGGGTAATTTTCAATCTAATGCACGATGTAATGATGCTGAATTTCGATATTACGATCCGAAGTTGATGCATTGCACTGGCAAAGAGTAAGTTTTCGTAAAAATTCTATATTCATAAAAATATTTCATAGATCTTTTGCTGTAGTTGTCCCTTTTGAAGGAATATTACAGTTCAAAATCTTCGATTGATAGAACTTAGGCTATAAGATAACTAATTCTTTAGGCCCCAACGTGCACGTGGTCCACCACAAGATGTTATAGTTTTTGTTATCGGTGGTGGTAATTATGTAGAATATCAGAATATTGTGGATTATGGTAAATCAAAAGGTCTTACAAGGATAACATATGGTTGTACGGAACTAGTCAATCCGAAGCAATTTGTCGAGCAGGTTTAAATTAAAAAATATTGTTGTGTGAAGATTGTGAAGCTGGAGATTAGAAAGTCATATTTTTCATATATCAGAAATGTTTTTTCCAGCAAAGTCAGAAGTACACTTGTAATAGTATAATTAAAGCAGACTTCTTTGTTTTCATTGTTCATATTCGCGAAATATGATTAGTGGATGAAATTTTGATGTAGAAATATATCGGGATTCTAAAATTGTTCATTTTCAGTTAACTCGTCTTGGTCAAGGAATGTCATAACGAAAATATAGACAGTGGCGGTCGCAAATAGGAGTACTCAGCACTTATTTTAAAACTTATTGTAATACGATGACACATAAATTTTTAATTTTGTCATGAGAAATCAGTCGCGCAGTTTAAATCCACATTTAACTCTGGCATTTCAAATTTTGTAGTTGCTCGTTGCACATAATATTAAGGTACCAAATTGCAACTAATCAAATTGAACTGAAGTTTATGGAAGATTTAATTCTTGTCCATTTTTGCCCGAAAATTAGATGAAATTCTAATATTGCAAATTCTGGTACCTCTTCCAGCACTCTTCTTAGGCATATATTAATGAAAGTTTCCAGATGTTCCATTTTATCAAATCTAGGTTGTAAATTTGATATATGGTAAAGAAAGATGGTAATATGATAACAGAATAAAAATAAAAGCAAATTGCTTGCTTGAATATATCAATCTGAACTATGCGAGTAATGAGTAACATAGCAATAAGCGAATATCTTTCATTAATAGAGCAATAAAACAAATTAAAAAATTTAAAAGCACAGAAATACTGCTGTGATGGGATATTAGTAACATTTTCGCATATTTCCCAAAATTATTTCTAAATCCCTATGCTCTTTTAAGCCAAAGCAATTAGTAAAAAAAAAAAAAAAAAAAAAATAGCATCAGAAAACAAAAAAAAAAATAGATGTAACAAATGTTGAGGCCATGAATACGAAGTTGAACTGAGTTTAGCTCCTGAATAAAAAAAACGATAAAAGTAACGTGGAGAATAGGCATCTTATTGACCCACGTGGAAAACGATGAATGCCTGAAATAAGTGATTAGTATTTTTCTTCCAATTATTCTTGTACAGCTAGGGATTATGGAGAAAGATTGATATAATAAAAAAAATAAAAAAACTGCAATTGACCAACACATTTATTCTGAATTTTTTTTATCTCTAGATTTATTCTGAATTTTTTTTTATCTCTGAATTAATACATTTATTCTGAATTATTTTTTTTTATCGATAAAGAAAAACTAGCAAACATAGCATCATCGAGAAATTACAGTTCATTAAAGTATTAGGTGTGTTTTTTTTAATATTAAGATATCTCAAAACTTCAGTTCACAAATTACATCCTTAACCATTTTGCATGTATATCAGGTAATATAAGTGGTCCTAATTCAATTTATATCGAAATATAACACTAGGACGTTATGTAAATCATGCACATTGATCTGGCGAGTGATGCAATTATTATTATAAGACAAAAGTATTCACAATGTGCATAATAACAGTTGCATATTTCATTTTTGCAAAACAAAATTAAAAAATGCGATGCCTTAAAGAAACTAAGAAATTGTAAAGCTGAAGCAAATCAAGACATGGATAGTGCAATAGGTCGATTTTTAATACTGTTATTGTCTATCTATCCATTTCTTCAACCGCTTCCTCTATCTTATTATCATTGGTAAGTGATGGTGAAATTTCCAGTATTTCGAAAAAAGAAAGTTTTGAATTTTATCCATTTCATCAGTAATTTAAAAATCTGTCCGGATTTCTATTCATCATTATCAGCTCTCTCTTTTTTTATCCTTTATTTGCCTTCTCAACTTATTGCTCCACATTAATTACAGCTTCCAACGATGAAGTTCATTCCTAGCTTATATATAATCCATTTGATCTCACGAACACAACAGTGACCCATATCGTTTAGCTTAGACTTTGTCGTACAAAGACAATAGCGCTTACTTACACTCATTTGCTTTATTTTTCTATCCAACGTTTCCACATTAATCGTTACATTTTTGCTTTTTTTTAACGTTTTTTTTCTTAACTGACATATTTTGAGGTCCGCTCAAATTTGATTAAAAGGTTAACAAGAATGCACTTATTATAATTATAATCATGAAATCAAAATGGCACGAAAAAAAAACAAAAAAAAAAGAACTAAATCTTACAAAAAGACAAAATTATAGTTCCGTTAAACTAATTCAAATTTGCCTGAAACTAAATACTAGCTTGATTCATAAAGGATAAAGGATTTCTGATCCTTGATTCTAACCCTCATATGAGAAATTAAGATAGTATGAGTGATCCAGTATATGAGTTAAATGATTTAGACAAAACAGCCAGCAAGTAAACTACATGATTTAATAATCGATTTAATTAAGATTTCAAAAAATGCAATAAGAAATTCGACTAATGAAATTTTTTCTCACTCTTTCCTCATTAAATAATAGAAAGTTTAAATATAACATCAAGTCACTCTAAATAACACATGCATTTATGGAGTAAGTGATACAGAAATTGTTTCTGATACATACTCATATATTTGAAGTGAATACCATTGTTAAGTATTCCTCATACCCAATAGTAATAACACCATCACGATCTGTATCTTTGTCACGAAATGCCGCTGTTAACGTTTGCAAAACAACGCATAATTGGATGAAATCATCGAAATTTACACGATGGGTATGTGTCCTATCAAATTTCATCATTAACAAATCAATAAATCGATCACTTAATCGATAACCTAAAAGTATAAAATAAATAAAAATAAAATAATAAAAATATAAAATAAATAAAAATAGCAAAAGAAAACATATCTACTACTATTAAATTACTTACTACAAACGCTAGCTAAATCTCAAATTACTTTTATAATCTTTTTCAATTGCTTAAGCAAAATAACCAAATTTGAATTTTTTTTTGATTTCTTTAAATATGAAAAAAAGACATAGAAATTCGGAAAGAAATTTTAAAAGAACAAAAAAAAAGATATAGCTATAAAATTCAAAACAATAATTGAGAAAGATGAATGACCAAATCTAGAAAGTGCCATCGATAATTCTCGCTTATCAACATTGCCAGAAGAGTCGACATCAAAGGAACGGAAACACTGTGTCCACTGATTGATATAATCCCATAAGGCAGAAAATTCATTAAAATTGATAGCACCATCATGATCAGAATCAAACATACCTAGAGATCTTTCAATTTAATAGATAATAACATTGCTATGCCCTTTCTGCATTGATTTTAAATCGGAAATGTAAAATAGAATGGAATTAAAACCACAAGTTGAGTTTTCCTCGTTTTTTCGTTTTTTTTTTGGATAGTTTAATTAGCTGTAAAGAAGTTGCTGCAAATTAGACTAGTCAATCCTGAAGCTTCAAATAAACTGTCTTCAAATTTTTTCTAGAGTTGAAACACCCTTTATGAGATTAGAAAATTTTACTTATCATTAATCGGCAAGTTTCAGGATTGAACGGATTCCAAGTACCATTTGATAATGCTCGTTGTAATTCATCCGCACTAATTTTACCAGAATGGTCAGTATCTACACTGACAAAAATATTGTGCAGTGAGAAATTTGGCTGGGCCATTATGAATGCCTGAAATGAAATACGCAAAATTAATAGTTGTAGAAAGGAGAAATACATAAAAATCCTGCGGAATAATGTTGTGCATATGGTGGTGAAATGTCACATGAAATAAACCGTAATTACACGATCATTAACTCTTCGGAAATTCGGCTAAAGTTAAAGCAATAATTCCTGAAGATAATCTAAAGTTTTAAAAAATTTGGAAATATAGTAAGTGAGAATGGTGAAATAATAGTTAATTTTAAAACATTCAGAAATGACCGTTAGAAAATTTGATTGCAAATTTGAAAGTGTCAAAAGATCATACTAAACTCTCAAAATTATACATTTAATTAATTTTATTGGCATAAATTTTTCATCAAATGAGCCCTTACTGTCAATTCAAAAGACTGAGAAAAAAGAAAGCTACTTTGAGCAGTGACAATCAGCACAACAATTAACTAATAAACAATCAATGTATAGATGATGATGATGATAAAAGCGATGATAGTGATGATGATAATAGTAATGATGATGTTTGACGAAAACTAAAATTTGAAACTTTTAAATGAAGGATGAATTTCTGCAATTAAATTTAAAGTAAAAGCAAAAGGAAAGACAGATAATTTGATGCGCTAAAAATAGAGAACAAACAATAAATAGAGAACATCATCTCTCTAACTAGTAAAAGTTCATCGATTAATGTCACAGGATGAAGGACAGATGACAAACTGCGCAACAGCATAACTCTATGCGACATATGCAAAATCTTTTGTATCTGAATAGATATTTGCTAGACATGAAAATTGGCCGATTATCAGCCAATTAAAACAATAGGCTATTCATTTAATTTATCTTGAAATGAGGGAATTATTACTGGGGAAAAAATCATTAGGCTAAAATAAAAGAAGAAATCCATTAATTATATCTTTCAGTTGTTAACCATCCGAATACTAACTACGTAGTCGCTCGTATAAGTTCATAAAACATAAAAATTTCCTTCTGAATTATAAAACTAATTAAATCAGAGACAAAAGAAAGAATCTCCCAAATTTTCATTTTGCTGCACAAGCCATGCTATTGAAAAAAGGAAAAAAAATTTGATAAATTTAACAAAACTCCTCTATATTAGGTCGCTAATAGCGTGTTTAATATTTTTTATTAATTTTTGCAATGTTTTAGTCCAAAAATTATTAACAATTAGTCCATTTAAGTAAAATGACTCACATTATTCTATGCATTCGGATCAGATGACTCATATCACTCAATCAATGAATGGATCAATTGTTGTACTGTGTGAAAATCATAAAATGAATGGCACGTGAAACACACTTCTTTGGAAACAAGTTTTTCAGGCATTTAACACAACAATAAATTTGCTCTCAAATTAAAAAAAAAAAAGAAACAAAAATGATGATAGCAATAACTGCATTACACACAAATATCAAATACATTCACCGAACAGTGTACCATAAAGATGATATTTAATAACAAAACACAGGAGAATGTCACCGAAAATGTAAAGAATCGAATAAGGACATAGTAAAAGTAATTAATTCGCATTAAATAAATGATATCGACCGTGAGAACAAAATAAGCTACCATTGGATTTTTGATCGATTAGTTTTATAAAGTGATTTATTTCAAATCTACCCTCCTATCCCCATTCCTATATTTCTAATAAAACAATTTATTTATTTTGGACTCAAGAGAAATCAGTCAAAAATTGCAGTCATATGTAATAAAGAAAGAATAAATTTGAAAACAGCAAGAGACAAGCAGCATAATGCGCCAATAAGCTCAATTCCTTCCTCATTAATAGAATCGCTGTTGAATTTTTGCCTATATCTTGCCATTCCAATTTATTAAAAGTATTTTTAAGTATGAGTATTGATTTACCTTGTACTTTTCGCCATATATCAGTATCCGACGCATATGTTACATCATTTTCTACAGGATAATATAATAGAATTGAATCATGAGATATATATTCAAAGATATTATTTCTTTTCTCTCATTAAATGGGCTTCTTTAGCTTTGAGCATCGAATCAGCTACTACTTTCTGCCGTCCAACAGCCATCTGAACCATATGTCGCATCGTAATTTCATCACCGCATATGCCTGATTGACTTATACGATGAATTCTAGCATTATTTCCAACTACTATCACCACTGTGTTAGGAGCTATCCGGAACAATTCAGACAATGGATCACAAAGAATTTTTACCTGTAAAACGATTTGTTTTTAAGATCAATTCATCAAGTCCTATGGAATTTAAGACCCTCAGCTTACTTCATTTCTTAATATTTGAAACTATATGATCAAATGATTGTTTCTGCTCTACATAAAGTTATAACAGAGCTCTCAAGGATATCGCTTCCCAAAGAGTAAAGAGTAAGACTTTAAAAATCAGATAAAAACCGATTAGAAATTCCAAATCTCGAAAACTAAAAGGAAAACTATTGATTTTAGGACAGAAGATCTTTTCATTTTCGACATTACTACGTCTTCCATTACAGCAAACTAAAAAGAATTTGTGCTGATTCCAAAGAGGTCTATAAATTTCCAATGGACTCCATTTAATTCACTTTTACTCCCTTGCAGCGAGCACTATCTATTACCAGGTGATAGTAATTTCAGCCATCTAAAACTTCTGGGTCTTATATAAGAAAATTTAAGTACTTACGCATACTTTGAAAACATTTAAAAAATTTTCAGAAAAAAACGAGAAATTAAAGAATGCTTCCTATAACAGCATGCCTGCAAAATTATTTGATAGTAAAAAGGACCCAACACAATAAATTATCAAAAAAAATATTTCACACAATGACAACAATGAATAAAAACACCTACATCTTCATTTGGTGGTTTATAAACAATAAATGTCGATGAAACCGGAATGTCTGCAACTTCAATGTGATGAAACTCCTCACTCAGTCTAATTTTGCAGATATCGATGGGAATATCCTCTTCGTAATCAGTTGAAGCATTGGGAAGCCGCAAATCAACCAATGCTCCGGCTATACATGTACACAAGGCATCACATATGGCCCCATCAACATTTAAAATCTAGAATATAGCTCCTACAGTCACTTGGTGTACTGTAATGTAACGTTTGACGTCACGGTGATAGTATGGTGATAGTATGATAACATAATTTCGCTGTAATTTGTTTCACTTTATGCTATAAATTTCATAGTTTGTTTTTTACATATGAATGTTATGTTTACAACTTGAACGAGAGTTTATATCGCTTAATTGCTTGATGTTTTATGCCTAACTTTTGTTTTACTGCCATTCCAGTACAACAGGAGTATTTCATTAGTGTCTATGACAATACCACGGCCCTGCTACTGCTTTTTTCTCAATTGTTAATGAATGAAGATATAAAAAATCATAAAATTACCATAATATGCAAATTAAGAACCCATGTTAGCCGTCCACCGGCTGTTTTCAGTGCATCTTTAGTACAAAAGGCATTTTGTGCCACAAGTTGATTGACCATAACCACTGCATCTTCAACCAAATTCTACGAAAAACGCTCTCAATTATCAGTTGTACAAAACATTTAATAATATCGTTAACAAAGAAATTACTATAGCATTATTAAGTTATTGGAATTAATTCCGTGCTTTAATTGATTTTGAAAAGTAAAACAAAATCAAACCTACTTTTGGTATATTAGGAGCAGCCTGTATAATAGGTACAATAATGGATGCATCCGAAACAGGTGCCAACAATGCCTCAATATTACATGTGACAGTTGCGCCACCTTGCCGAGCAAAACTGGAACCTGCCGAGCTTTCATTAACACCCATCTAAATACTACAGGATAAATAAAAAGAGCTACTCAAATTCTAATTTTCTATATTCCGCCCGTTGCTCTCTGTCTATTTTGCACAATTAAATTTATGAAGAATCCTCAAGAGTAATTTCGGAGTTTATCAGGAGCAGTATCGAAGTATAACAGTTCTATGGCATAATATCTTTATTTTATGGAGTAATGAGGAACAATTAAAAATTAACCCGTAACAATATTGATCGAAAGCAACCAATTGGTCGGCCATCTGGATAAATTGATTCCGACAGGAACTGATTATAAAAAGCTGTTGGATCGCATAATTTCAACAGATCAGCTGTCATTGCTAAAATTCCATCCATTATTTCCATGACATTTCAAAAACAAAAATTTTTAGGACTAAATAAATGAATAGGAAGAGAAGAAATAATCGCATGGATGAAATATTGCTCAAGCATATCCTTGACTAGATTTACAACTTCGCTAGACGAGATTTTATTTTCATTAACAGAACTTAGAAACATTAAGATAAATCATTAATATATGAACAATAAAAGATCATGTGATCTATCGACGGCTCTATAAACATTTTTCTTTTCAAATAAATCTGAATGAGATCTTATTCGCATAAAATCTTAAACTAATAACATGAAATAATAATTTGGCATAGTCCAATCTCATTACACATGAAATAATAATTTGGCACAGTCCATCATATCGCATTTCTTAATTCAATAACATATCACAGTTTTACGAAAAGTAGCACAATCACAGTATACAACTCATTTAATATGTTTAACATTAACTTCTAATATTATACAATCTGGTGCATATTACGTATTGGAAATATAAAATACATCTTTAACACATAGAAGTGTTATAAAATTTCAATCCTACACAATTTTTATCCAGAAAAGCTGAAACGGAAAACGCAAGCCATGGCAGTTTATCAGTTATAATGGAACAAGAAAAATTTTCATTCAGAAGAAAAAAATTTGTATGACTGTTTGAAGCGAATTACACAAATTGATAGAAACCTATCCTCTTTCGTATTACACGAAAATGGACATAAAAAGAATTTTAAATCAAATGCATTCTCCTAATTCATGCAATGACAGCTAAATAATATTAACAAAGATAAAAACTTCCAAACAAACTATATGAGTAAAATCGGAAGTACACGAAATACTCATTCATTTCTCCCAATAACAAACTTTCGGAACTTTTTCAAGTGAAAGCACTTTATAAAAAGGTTTGCAACCTCTCGGGATTTTACAAAGTTATTCTGTTCTCGATATTTCAAAAGTGCAAGTATTGCATTTAGGTTGCATCCTCACTAACGGGTGTTACAACAAGACTATTTGAGCGCCCATCACCCAATCTTGAAGCACGACGTCGATCATCCTGTACGCTAGTTCCTGGTACATCACCACTGAACAAAGCAGGTGAAGTACACTGCGGCTAAAAAGAGATCTAGTATTATATTCAATAGTAATTCTTTTGTAAAAATACATAACTATAAATGACAAATCTTCATCAAAATAAGCAGTTATTTTTGAAGAGGAATTCAAGTTTTTAAATTTTATTTTCTGGTCAACATTAAATATACCGAAACTGAAGCGCTGTGAGACGAATAGATGAATGGTGGGAGCTGCAACTGGGACGTAGAAAGGCCACGTGGTGGTGAACAGCTCCCACCTTCACCACCGCATCGGATACAGATGTGTCGTTCTTCAAAAAGCAAAACGTTCATTGCTTCTTCATAGATTCGAGCTTCTGGGAATTCAACTTTTGTATGCTTTTTATCAGTCGCATAAACTATCGATGTACAACAAATCTGCAATTTATTTAGTGGTAAACGACTGAACGAAAAAGCACCGCATTCCGGAAAGTGCTGATCAAATCATTCGCTTTCAAGAAAATAATATGTCACATCGCACAAATTATTTCAGAACTATTTTTAGAACTTCAAGAATAACTGCCAAAAAACTCAGTTAAGTAGTAAAACATACTGAGCAGCAATATTATTAAGAAAAAGTTAATTCTAAAAACTTGAATTTGAAAAACCGATCTGGAAGGAAAAAACTAATCCTAATCTGACAAAAAAGAAAAACCCGTTATGCTTACTTCAGCCTTTTTTCTGCCTTGTCCAAAAAATGTCCACTGGCACACTTCTGCATTCTCCGCACCCATATCTGCAAAACAAACGATCAAATTTTTATAGAAAAGCTGTCGGTAATTCAATTTAACAATCAAATATATGAAAGGGTAGTTACCTTTTAGAAAAAGAACGCGATCGTTAAACCGCGTAACAAGTCGATCAAATAGTTCTAAATTCTTCATTAAATTGTCATCCGATTGAGAAGTATACGAATACTTGTTGTTATGCCGATTAATCAGAAGTTTTATAACAGGCTACAAGCAAAAAATTATATACGTGTGGAGTATATATATTATATACTGAATACGAAATAATCCTAAAGGCTTTCTGTTGGTCAGTCCCTCCCTAAAATGCAATTCAACGAAGTGAATGGATTTCCCATCCAATCTCTAACGTTGGGTAATATTTTTAAAAAATGTTGGTACATAAAGAGCATGACCGATCGAAAATTTTACTAAAATATGTTTATTAGTATACTGCACGTGTGTTTTATCATGAAGCAGGACAAAGTACTTCTTGAAACCATCACAGATACTCAAATACTTTCTCTTAGCTAACCAGATAACATGCAGTAGTTTTTCGACTTTACTTTAGATTTTAAAACATTTTATAGTGGTTTATAAGTCATTTAACTGCTGCCTAAATCATTATTAAGTATTCAAATAAAGATCTAAACAAATAATTCACTATCAAACTTTATTTTTATAGAAGAGATAAAATGACTACACAATTACTTTGCTCATCTATAAAAGCAGTGGGAATATAACCTTTGTAGTACTAGTCACAATACGATCACAATCTTTTTTGGTATTAACAAGTGGAACTTTACAGATACCGGCAGGCTCGATGTCTTCTTTTGCTATCACCTTCAACCAATTTTGGCAAAGTTGCACTAATTCCTGTAAATAACTACAGCAAATCTTCCTCAGCAATGAACTAAGAACAAGTGATAAAAGCTCAATCATACCTGAAGAAGATAATACTTCGCTTCGGCCAATATTTCAGCTGTTTCAACGCGACATTCCGGTAATGGAACATAACCATCTCTTAAAAAATTTAAAATCGTGCCGAAATGTTTTCCATTGCGATCAATTAGTACCCAACCATCACTATCAGTTAGGACCTGAAATATCATGACATCACTCAAATCATTAGTTCAGATTTATCCGTTAAATACATTATTTCTCCTGCTAGCAATAAAATGACAAAACAGTGAGAAGTACTTCATTAAACAAAGTTTATGTATATAACAAAAGAAATTTAGCAGATGAAATGTAACTCTGAGAAATTTTGAAAAGAATTAAAAGTTGCTAATAATCAAATATTATATCTGTATTATTAAATACAAAAAGAAACCTCCATCCGACCAGAAAACATAGCACGCAGCATCGAGTCGTGCTTGGTTAAAGTGGCTATTGTTGTCTGATACAATGCACCGCCGACATTCAATTTGATATATTGAGATGGTGATCCGACCAATGCCAATAGTCGTCCATCAACTCCATCCAGATCCGGTGCTTCGTTACTCATTCAGTCAGCTCTCGTAATTCTCTAAATCAAATACATTCAAGATAATAAACACAAATATTCAGAACGACAAATCCTTGCTACAAACTATTCGTAAGCTGTGAAATTTCAAAGTTTTCGACAGTATAGCTATTAAAACCAAAAAGCAAAAATAAATCTCCAATTAATTCACTACCACAAACAGGGAAAAAATACTCATATAACATTTCGCAGAAATCCCTACCAGAAACACGATTATCCCCGAGATTTCATTCGGATGTATTTAACTCCATAGAACCGAACTCTAACGTGGTCTTATTATGACAATTCTTTGTCTCCGCGAGTCATAGTTCTGTATCTAAGAACTTCCATACGTGCTTTTTGCTCAATACATTACTGTTCAAAAATAATTATTGCTAACTGCCGTAAGTCAAATCTTTGGAAAATCTGGACAAATATGTTAAAGATGAACGATACATTTTACCATACATACGTATCACTTTCAACTTGCAGATTCTACGCATTCTTTTCAACTTTACGTTATCTGTTTTATAATGTTAATAACACTTAAATATCTTTTACAGTATTCAATCAAGCGGAATTATTTCATTTGCAATTCTTCTGCACTATAGCTACCTGTTTGAATTTTTTTATCAAATCAAGGGAAAATAAACTCCTTAACCAATAGAAAAATTAGCACAATTTTCGATTTCCATGGAAAAAAAATTAAAACTTTAAATTACTGGATAAACAGATGTTTCAGATTTCTTTATTAAAAGCTGACAATTATTTACAAATGATAAACAACAACAACAACAACAAAAACTATTCATTGATCAACACACATTAGCTTGCTGGTCAATTTAACCAAACAATTTAATAATTAGCATTTTTTCAACATTTAGGCACATATATTCCGCGATCGATTTATATTTCACATATCACAGGGAGCAATTTCATACGTAATGATGCCGAGCCGTAATACGGTCCACGAAATCTTCATCACCACTTGAATCTGCTGGGATTGTAAATGATACCACTGAAAAGGCAGCCATATGTTAGAAATGTTGAACTTTTCAAATTTAACATTCATCAGTAGAAGCTGGCAATCACTTATTCAATATTAAAATTCTTTTTTAGCTTAAAAGTAGTACGATTGATTCTTTGACATTAAAAATTTCCACTTGTATTTTGGTGATACTACATTGACACATTGACTGAGTATCCTCTCTCTCTCCCTCTCTCTTTCTGTTTATAATGTAAATAATGCAAGAATAATGATCACCTTTTGGTTTTTCTAACTCTGAAGGAATACCAAGTGTATTATCCAAATTCAATGGAACCGCAAAGGTTTCCTGTTTTAATTGCCTGCAAAGTTTAAAGAGGATTTTAACAAAAATAATTCATTGCTACAAGCAACCATCTGCCTAATATTTGCTGGATAAGCACAGTTTCTTGAGAAAAAAAAATTCGAAATTAACGCTTCAAACATTAACACAAATCTTTTTGAATTTGAAATTTTCCGAAATGATTTCTTCCTTTTTTTCTATATTTTGCTCTGAGAAGTGAAATATTTGTTAATACATAAATATTTAACAACATTAACTCATAATTTAATCAGTGGAACGAATTAAAAACCAAGCTAGCCAGCCTAATTGTAACTTAAGCCTAGTCGAGGAACATTTCCAAATATCTTTATGATTCAGTTTACCTTTTCTCATTATTTGGTGATTTGTGATACTTCGGAAACATCGATAAATCATGCAATTCAACAACTGTGCGTTTTTCATAACCTGAAAAGCAAATGACCAAATTTTGAAATTACTGAAAAATATTTTTTCTTTTTAAAAGAACAAACAAAGAAATAAACAAAATCAAAACTAAGTTTTAAACTAATAAGCCAAAACTAATAAAAAAAATAATTTTATAAGCCAAAAATAAAAATGAAAAATTATGACAAGAGAATAGAGAAAGAATCAATTAATGTATTACATCTTTATCACCCATATATCTCTTGTCAACAAATATATCATGCCCTTATTATCCATATCATCCTATCATTTATCTTATTTAAAAAAAAAATATCTATAATGAATTTTAAACTAGAGTTAACAGCAAGAGATGAGATAAATTGATGATAAAAAAAGAAATTAAATTTTAATCAGAATTTATTTATTTTTATCACTTTTCATTTTGCCATTATTCAATTTCCAACTACATTTACTTTAACAAACTTATGCTTGTCAGCGACAACATTCATCCCTACTTTTATTTCATCTTCCATGCAATTAATGAATTTCAATCTAACGAACCAGTTCCATGACTTTTCGCTCCATTTGTACGCAATTTCATCGCATTTAAATTCTCGTCTTTGGTACTTTCAACGTTTACTCTTGCAGTTGTGTGTGTTGTTGCTTCGGGGACTTCTTTACCTTCAATTAATCCATTAAATCCTGAATAATTCATTGTGAACTTTGCTATAGCAGCGACAACACGATTTAAAAGAAAAAAATAATAATAACTTAAAAAATTTGGATAAAATCCGATTTTTTTATAAATTTCAAAAATTGCATAAAAACCTTTGTGATATACTGAAGAAGCTATTCGATTTAATTTTGTAATTGTTGTTGTTGATAAGCGTCGTGATAATTCATTAGTACTCAATCGTGTATTTGAAAGACGATATCCAACAGTACTTTGTGAGCTACCCGAATCACTATGTAGCTCTGTGATCGTTGGTGTATGTGATCGAGCAATTTCTAAATCGAAATTTAAAATGAAATTAACAAATGAATACATAATATCAACCGGAATTTGGAATTTTCAAAAAAAAAAATCAAATGTTGAATTAAGTACTAGAAAAAATTTTTGATATTTATGAAAATTAATAATAAAATCTGAATAATATGTATGTATGAGAAAGAGTGAGAGTATACCAAAAGCTCTCATTGAAAAGTCATCCTTCATCATCTGTAATTCTTGTGATAATTCCGCTAATGCAGAACCATATCCATAAATTTTATTCCTAGATGCACCACCTAACAGTTGTAAGCGTTCTTTAAACTCCGCTTGCCATGTTGCTTCTTGTTCATTTGAAACTTTTTGCGCTAACTATAATTTATGCATGTAACAAAAATAATTAAATTTAGGAAGCAATAGAACAAAAGATGAAAGGCTACCCGTAACATTCATTGATATATTTGAAATGTGAATTTTTTAAATTAATTTTAAAATTAAAGTTTCTGGAAAATATGTTGTAAATTGGTAACAAAAAAAAATTAGAATGGAAATAATATTTTAGATGTTAAAGTATATTGCATGGATTGTAAACTAAAATATATTTTTGTTCATTACTGATATATTTGAAATGTGAATTTAAATTAATTTGAAAAATACACAATTGAGAAGATGTATTTTTCAATTCAAGTAATTAATAAGTTTAAATTAACTTCGTAGGCTTAAGTTTAACTAGTATTAATTGTTTCAGTGAAAAAAAAAGAAAATGAAAGACTATCCAAAAAGTTGACAAAAAAAGTTGCTCAAATTTACCCTAAGGATTTAAATATCGCACAATTGTGACAAACAATTGATTAGTTGAATGAGACAAATTAAAATTGACATACTTTGGTTTGCAGCAATGGTAGAATGATTAGTGAAATCGGCAAATTGATATCAACCATAAAATCAATAAATGAATATAATGCTATACCACCAATTTTTTTACCAAGCAAATCACGGACCAATTTAAAAACTCTTGGCCATAGTAATGTCATCTGCTTCTCGAATGCTAATATCATCACTTTGAGAGCTAAAGGAAAAAAAATTTAACTTAAAAAATTTAGAAAAAAGAAAATGAAGTACTACCCAAAAAGTTGGCAAAACCCTAAAAATAAAAGAAGGAAAAAAAGCAAATAAAACAAATTTTATTTTAATTATAACAAAAATTAATACTCAAAAATGTAGCTTGACAGACTGTTTCACGAACGATTCGATGTGTTGTTACAGTCGCAGAATGTCCACGTTCCGTGACAGATACGGAACCTTTGCGTCCGGCAGTATCCACATTTATTGATCCTGCAAGGAGAAACAAGAAAAAAGCATTTTGTATACTTCTTTATTGTTGAACTCGAAAAATTTTAAAAATTTTGAATAAGCGAAATATTAAAATTTCATTTAGAAAAACATTTATAAAAAATTTCAGTTTATTTTCAAAAAAAAAATAAAAAATAAAAATCAATAATCATTCGTGTGCATGGCAATGATCACAATGTCTGTCACTGTCACCTAAATTGTATCAGTTACTACCAGTGGATATTGTTGTTAAACTTTAACATACTCAACAGCTACATTGATCATTCTACATTGATCATCATTCTGTAAGTTATTTGCTAAATTGCTGAAAAAATTTTACCATAAGTATTGGATCCACGCATTAATGTAGATAAATTTGAGCTCGTTAATGCTCCAACACTTTGTCGTGATAATGGAGGATTGATGGCATTTTGCAACAAATTCAAGCAAAAAACTAAATCTTTCGTTTGAAACTGTGGTTCAGCTGTAATGATCAATAAAACTTAATCGATCAGAATTATTTGCAAACCTAAAATAATGGATTTTTTATCCATTCCAAAATCACTCATTCGTTATAGACTGATAAGTTTTGTTGTCGTAAAATTTAAGCATATAAATATGTGACAATATGATTATTATGTAGTATGTTATATAAAATTTCTTACTTTTAAAATTTCGATTAAAAATTAATCAAAAAGTCAATAATGATTTAAGGAAAGAATTTTAATACAAAAATTTATAAAAATTTTAAGTGCAGTTCATCCATTACGGATGAATTATGGTAGCATTTTGCTGATATTGTTCAGTGCAACGAATGACACAGATTTGTTTGAAATATAAAAGTTTTTTTTCGCTAAAATCAAAAAAGTATTTGATTTCAATTTAAAAATGAACAGTAATGAAATGAACTAAAATAAAAATGAAACCATTTTTAATAGTTGCAGCTTGAAGAAATAATGGAATTAAAATATGGCATAGTATAACTTCCAGTCGTTCAGCTGTAGGCCCAATACCTTCACTGCTACATAAATATTCCAGTGAAAATACTGCCTAAATAAATTATAAATTGAAAACAAAAAATTTAAAAACTGAAATTAGCAAATCATGAAGTTCTTTTTTTTAAAAAAAATTGTGAAATATGTAAATTTATACCTGGCCAAGTGCTTGCATTAAAAAAGAAACAAGTTTAAGGACTGCATTGCAAAATGGTTGTGGTGGACAGGAACTATGTAATACGGTAGAAAAAGCCGTATTAATTTGATTGGAAAAATCATCACTTAATGGATCACCGATCATTATTCGTAAACACATCAATGTTACAGACTAAAAAAAATAAGCAATAACAAAAAGTGATAAAAAATAAAATTAACACTTAAGCCATCTTTATTTATTCAATTATTTTACCTTTTTTATCAAAAAAAATTTTAAATAAGATTTTAATTAAGACAATTAAATAATCAAATATACTTTTAAGGGATGTGACTGAGCAATATAAGGATAGGTCACAAGCGTTTGATGTAAACCGTTGAGCCAATTTGTTAATGCTGTCCAATTTGTTCGTCGTCGAAAAACAATTTTTTTGCCGATCTTTTGAATTGTTTTATCCAAGCGTCGTAAAACGAAATTTAGTGTTGGTCGATTACTTTCCACCGACCAATCAGTTACGAATAGGATCACAGAGAAGTATCTGTTAAATTTGGAAAAAAAGTCCACTTAAATTTGGGGAAAAAAAAAGTCCATTTCAAAAATACACAAATAAATTTAAAAAAAAGAAATTGAAATATATTTACAAGCATAGAGTGAAAGAAGAATTAATAATTACTTCTGCAGTCCAAGGCAAGCTATTGTGCCTAAATCATATGGTGCAACTTTCAATAATGCAAGAGCGATTTCACTTAATTTCTGAAATTTGAACGAGAAAGAAAAAACAGTGAAGGTAATCTTTACTAAAATTTTAAGTTTTTCAATTTTAATTCTATTCAAAATTTAGAATGATTACATAAATGTGAATACAATTTAAATTTAAATGAAACCTTTACAATTTATCTTTTATCTTTTATGATTTTCTTTGCAAATTTAATTTTCTCCTTTATGATTTCTTACAAAGAAAAAAATTGCAATTATGTTTCAGGAAAGATTATGAAATGAATAATGTGCACGGTAAATTGATTTGAAGAAAACCTTGGCATTTTCCATAATGATTGCTGAAATGTTTTTTCTCTTTCAATTTAAAATAACGCTACTCACTACGTAACATTTATGATCGAATAATTCCGGAATTTTGACATGTTCAATATTTGAGGCCAATTTCGTAAGTTCCCTCAATCGTGGTTTAGCTTTCTCAATAAATGTAGCAGCTAATACAAGAAAAGCATCACGTGGACGACGGAATATTTCACGCTGTCCTTCTGTATTATCCATACTATCTGAACTAACGACATTCTTCTTTTCTTTTACATTTCTGCAACATTAATTGTTCCACTGGTTTTTTTAAATTAATTGAAACAAATTAGTTAAAAAGACATAAATTAAAATTTCTGTGTTAACATTAAAGAGAAATAAATTAAGATTTTGTATTTTTAAGAATTATAAATTTAAAAATTTTATATCTGAAATATTTTTTACTAAAATATTGCCGGAAAGCTTTTTTAGGCTAATATTTGATCAAAAAGTTTAGAAATCAAAACGGGACTTGTCGTTCATCAACGTTTTATACTTTGTAGATTCTTAATCAAATATGGAATTAATTCAACTTTTAATGGAAATGCCGGTGAAAATGATAGTTATTTTTGAAAATGTAATATAATGAACTAATTTTAAGTTAATTATATAAAAATTTATCCCGGTAATTTAGTAAAAAAAAATTTTATAAAACAGAAAAGAAAGAAACCTACGAGTAATGTATTTTTGATTCATCTTCCATGAAAGTTGGTGGATCAAAAAACTGAGGTGAATCAGCAATGAGGGATTTTCCACGATCACTGACGCTGTTAACAATATCAAAGGTTCGTGTTGGTCCTCTAAAATAATTGTTGATTAGTGAGTGCTAATTAAAAAAATTATTAAATGAGAATTTTTATAAATGAAATAAAAATTCATATTTGAATAATTTCTGAAAAAACTGGCACAATGGTAAAAAAAAACCTTGCAAGAATATCACAACAATTCACTAATGCTTTCATTTCAACGCAAAGTGTCGTATAGATTGATATTTCATGTTTTATAGCTAATATACTGTTACCATGTTCTACAGTATCCTGTTCCACTTGTTTCAAATAATATGGTATCGTTGCTTGCATTACTAACTGTAATGATAGTTTAGCGTAGTTTTCATTAGGATACACGACCTAATATGGTTTTGATTAAGAAAGTTCCCATAAAACTTTTCTGTTAATAAAAAGAAATTTAGGTAAAAAATTTATCTGTTAATAAATTTCTCATTTTTTCTGATATAATCTAAACAAATGAAAAAAATTTTTGTTATTTCCTGCGTTTTTTGCCTTTGATTTTACTTTAAAATACTATAAGTTGAAATAATTTTGAAACATGCATATATTATCAAAAGTGAAAACATTACCAACATCTGATAACAGCGTCGTGATTCAGGCGCAAAAGCGCATACCGTAATGGCGCTTGCTATTGCATCTGTCAGTAAGCTAAACGTATTGGGATCATCACGATAACACAAATCTAGCGCCTTAAAATTACTCAAATTATAGTAAGTAAAGTATTTTTCAAGTTTTTTTATTGAAATGGTCAAACAACTGTTTCAAATTTAATTGAAGTTGACAAAAAACAATTTTCAAATTATTTTTAATTGATCATAGTGACCACCTAAACAAAATTGTTCCACATCATATAGCTGGATGGATTAATTTCACAAATTCAAATGTAATGCCGAAAAATGCTACTGCAAAGAGTTATTTCATTTTCAAATATTTTAATTGTATTGCTTGTTTATTTATCATTTACTTATCGTAAAAACAAAACGGATCAATAAATTTTTGCCCCAACTATAGATTAGCCAACAAAGAAAGGAGTTGAAATAGAGGGCTTTTTCGACCGAATGGAATATGAAATCAGAAAAAATATGAACTAGGAAATTTGTTGGTGAGACATGCAGTGCACATAGTGCGAAAAATCTTTTTCCCAAAAAAAACTTCAAAACATTTTTGCACATAGCAAAATTATAAATAAATTATGAACAAGATTATGATATATAATTGGTTAGTGAATAACAAATTACATTGCAAACATTTTAAAAATTAGCAAAATTTATTGCTTTATTGCAAATAATTAAAAAATTTCAAAAAACTGTCACCTACAGCAAGATAGTAATAAGCAAGTAATGGAATTACCCTCATAATAATATTCAGTAAATATCAAAAACAAAAGAAAATTATGAAAAGTGAAGCTAAGTAAATAAATAGTTTAATTAATTGGTTGCCTTACATATTTTTAGATGGAAAAGTAAATGTTTTATAAAAATAAAAATTTCAAAAAATTAAAATTTATATCGACGAACTTTTAATGGTTTTATTTCACTGACTAGATCTAATACATGAATTGGATCGATCATATCATTCATGTCTTCCATGCTGTGCAATAACTTAAACCAATATTTTGCTTTTACCTGTAAAAGTAAAAGTTTGTAAAAATTTATTAAACAATAAAAATTAAATAAACTTCAAAATTTTAGTTTTTTGTTTTATAGTTAATATCAAATTGTTGTTGTTGTTGTTGTTCACAAAAACAGAAAAATAAACTATCATGGAAAAATGAAATTTAGTAAATAAATAAATTAGCTAATTGATTAATTACCTTTGTAGGATCTACATCAAAATTATTATCCGTAGTATCAAGAATATTTGCCACAGCACCGGCCATTTGTAACAGAAATGGTTTTCGATGAAGAATGTAAAATTGTTTGCAAACATATTCAATAGTACGACAAAGTAATGGATTTGTTTGTCGTTGACTGTAACAACGTAGTATTGTTGGCATTATGAGGAAAAATCCCTGAAAAAATTAAAAGAAAAACAAGAGGCAAATAATTAACACTAATTAAATAACTAAAAAGTTAAAAAATGCGAATAATCAAATCATTTTAACTTTATTTTTTCTATCGCTCTTTTTCTCTTTCTCTATCTCTGTAATATTACTAAAGATAATTTCCATAACTTTTGTGATTGGGCATTCTCATATGATTATTTTTTGAAATTATTTAATTAACATTTTTGCAAATATGATCTCTTCAACTTACTCTCTTTCTCGCTCGCTCTTTCGATTATTAATGAATTTATTTTAATTTTTTTTAACTAAAGAATCTAAATTTGAAAGATCACCCAAACATATTCTGTAATTTATATAAGACAATGGTGGCTTCTGAAATTTTTTCTTAAAAAAATTTTGCAAAAATATGGAGAAAATACAAATTATAACTAATTTTTTCCATTTTGAATTTTTAATTAAAATAAATTTACCTGATTTGTGAAGAGTGTACTGAAATGTACGGCCATTGAGAGATATGTTGCCATACAGCGACGTAAAATTGTCACATTTTCACAATGTAGTAAGGTGACACCATTGATAATATTGATGAATAAATGCAAATCGCCAAGCATAAAAGCATTTTCCATTTTTGCAAACATGTCAGACATCAGCTTAAAATCGAATTAACTTTTTTTAAAAAAACTCTAGTCTTGAAAAATTTTGCCAGATTTATACGAAAAAAATTAAAAGTTTAAAATTTGAAGGTTTTTATTTTTTTCTTACTTTTGTTTACTTCTATAAATATTTGATATTTTCAAAAATTTCCAGAGAAAAAAGCTTTCAGTTTGAGAATAAATTGAAAATATCCTTCTATCAGAAAATTGCATTCAAAAATACGACAAAAAAAAGGACACTGGAAAACTAACCAAACTCCAAACAAATTTATGAATGCTGTCTATGGCATACAATTCACGACCTAATTTGCCATGATACATGCCGAAACATGTATCCAGACTTTTTCGTGGAAACGATGGCAAATGTGTGAATTCATCGTGGAGGAAAAATATTCGTTGTGGGATCTAAAAAATTTTGCATTTTAATTAAATTTTTTTCTTTTTCTACTTATCATTTTTGATATTCATGCAAATACACAGCATAATTAAAATTTGTTTGTTTTCTTTGCTTTATTCCAAAATTTTTTAAAATTTTTTTTAAAATATTTTTCTGATTATTTTTTTAGTACATAATTAAAAGATAAATGAATTTTGATAAACAGAAAAAACTTATCAAAAATTTTGGTTTTTTATAAATTTTCGACAAAGCGTCATCTGAGTTCTCCAAATAAATTCAAATAAACAAATTTTTAGATTTCAATAATTAGTGAATGAAAATTCGACAATATTCAACAAAAATTTTTAGACCTTAATAAATAAAATAAATGAAAGTTTTTTTGGAGAAGGGTGACGAGCGAGTGAGAAAAACGGAATTCTTTTCAGTGCAACAAAACATATTTCCACTTACAACATTTTCAGGACTATGAGCAAGTGCATTGTGTGTTAGCAGTACTTTTCCAATTTCAATAAGTTTATATGTAAATGCTTTTTGACGCATCCGGAAATGCGCCTCATCCGGATTTAACTTAACCAACGTCAACTGGGGATATAACGAACGATGAAAAAAGTAAAAATCCCTGCAAAAAAAAATAATTGAGTAACAATAAGTTTGTAATAATATCCGAAATTTGATATAACCTGTTATCTAGTTAGCACTCTTTTCTCCCAATTATTCCATTTCACTAATTCTCTTGTACTAGAGTACCCGAGAATTCGCGAAATATGAGGAATAATTGGAAAAATTGTGTTGGACTAAGAAATGTTTATTATCAGAAATTAAATTTTGTAAATAAAAGTATTTATATGCAAAATTGTTAAATTAGATTTATTTAAATTTCCGGAAAATACACTATAATATTGGAAGCAATAATGGACCAGATAATATACCGGATGAAGAAGCTGAATCATAATTTAATTAGAAAAGAAAGAAACGAAAAGAAATCATTTTTCATACTCACCGAACATATGATGAAGGATTGTGAACTAAATTTGTTTTAGTATCAATAAGAAAGTGACACTGGTGATCACTTTCAGGTATATTAAAAAATTCCAGGCTCTCCTTCAGTAGCTGTTGAAATTGCGTTTCTTCATGAATCGGAAATTGCGATGGAATTCCACCAGAACCACTATCAGGTCCATGAATAATAATTTTCTTTGCTGATGGAACATTAGCCGTTATCATTAGTGCTTGCTAAAAAAACGAATAAATAGTAATTTAAAAAAAATGATCTGATATAAATTCATATAAACGTGCATATCATTATTACGCACCAACTGTCACTATTTCTTATCAATGAACAATCTTGTTTATCAGTTATCATTCTTGCTTACCAATAACATTGTTATTAATTACTTGTGACTACTGTTCATCAATAATCACTACTACTTATTGTTATTGTTTATATGTCATTACTTACTTATATGTTATTACTTACAATTATCGTTCGTATTTATGAGCTATAATTACTTTTTATCATTATTACTTATCATTGATCACTATCAATTTTATTATCAATTATCTCCAGAGAAATGATAGAATGACAGAAGATGAATGAAGCAATAATTTCAGTTATTTTTCTTATTTGTATCCATCAGTTTGAATTTATCAAAAATCATTGAGCTTATCAGAATGTAGATAAACTTACATCACACTGTTCTTTTTTTAATGTCTGCTTTAAATCCTTAAAATATAATCCATGAACATTTGGCGCAATAAGCCATAGAATACTTAATGCCATTGCAATTGCTCGATCACCGCCCTCACATGGACTACGTACATAATGCATTACAAAACCAAACTGCAAAAAAAAATCCTTTTCTAAAAATTTTTCAAATCTTCAAGAATAATTCCACAGTTTTAAGCTTAAATTAATATTTGGTAATTTTGCATTTCAAAAAAAAAAATTTTTAATTTGATTAAAATCATACTATTGGTTAGAAAAATTGCAGCGTAAATTTCGAAAAAAAAAAAAATTTTAAATTTTTCGAAATAAAATTATTGAATTGTAAATAAAAGTAAAAACTGAGTTAAGCAATCAAGAACAAGCATAAATGTTTCATAATTTAAGCTTGAACTATTCGTTGATAATTGTACATTTACAGAAAAAAATTTCTTTCAAATTTGATTAAAATCAATTTTTTTAATCAGGAAAGTTTTAAAATGTCACACATCATTTGAACATAACAAAACTTACGAAATAATTCATTAATGTGTAAGCAGTTTGACATGGCAGCGATGGAAAATGTAACAACAATTTTCGTAAAAGCGATATTAAATTTTCCTGAAAAAAAAAATTTTTTTCATTTGTGTCAAATGCTAACATCAAAATATGTCGCAAAAAACTAAAAACAACATGTTTCATCATTTTTATGAAATAAATTAAAATACACGAAAAAAGACATTTCAAGAAAGCCTAATTTTTTCTATAAAATGAATTTTATCGATGAAATCAAAATGAAATTATTTGGAATGAAGTTTGAATTAATATTTATTGTCCTTTTTTATCATTTGCTTTAAAATATTGCAGCTGTTGGTTAAATGATAAGTTTAAGTACTAAAGATTAGAAGATGAATGAACTACATGTGCTTTATTGGATAGCAAAAAAAGTTAGTCCAGAAAATCTCAAATAAACAATTGAGTTTTAAATAAAAATATCAGTTTTATCTTTCAAAAAAGAAAACGATTCCTGGATGCATTTCGGAGCTTTTTCTTTTACTCTATTCCTAAATCACTGATCTCTCATTTCACGTATCGCTATTTTTCGCGGAATCTTTTTTGAATATTCAGAAAATATTCGCACTTTTGAAAATTTTTTTATTATTTTTGAAATATCCATAAATGCATTCCGCAAGTTTATTCTGCTATGCTATTCCTAAATGGCCGATGTCTCTAGACAATTGTGTTTTCAGAAAAAACAATCTCTTTTCAGTTTTTTTGATAAAAACAAATTTTTAAATAAATGAAAAAAAATGTCGCCATTAAATCTTTTTTTTGAAAGTAATAACTTTTTTAAATGTAAATGAATAAATAAGTTTACCTGACGTTCACGATTGGTTAATTTTTCTAAAAAATGACGCAAGAACAAAGCTGGATCTTCGACAATACATGACCAAATGATCTTCTTCACAGCATCACTTACTAAAAGTTAAAAGAGAATTCAGTTGGAAAGGTTTCAAACTTTTTACTAAATAAGCTTTTGTGATTTACTCGCTACAACTGTTGCAGTAAAATGAATACCAGATTTCCCGGAACTGTCAAGTTCTACATCATCGAGCATTTCGATAATCACTGGTACAACCGAAAGTAGTGATGATGGAAAAAGTGGTTGTGCAATTGGCATTTGTTGTCGCGCTGATGTTTGATGTACATCACAATCTAAAATATATCATAATGAAATTTTAATTTGAAAAAGAATTGAAAAGGAAAAAGCAAAGCAATAAAAGTTTACAAATGTAAACTTTACTTTTTTTCTTGAATATATAAAGACAAACCTTCGCCAGTATTATCAGCCATAGTTTGTTGTGCTTGATGATGGAATAATGCTGGCTCATATGCTGCTTGTTGTATAATTGCTGTAGCACGAAACGGAAAATTTTGACGTAATGTACTTTCACGTTCATTTGCTTCACGTGCAGCTCGACGTACCATCTCTTGCTTTTGTTTACCACGTGTACGTATCATTGTCATTATTGTTTGACTCTGAAAATTCTCTTTCTTTATAAAAGTTAATTTTTTAATAAAAACGCAAATTTAAAATCAACAAATAGAAATTAATTAATTCCGATTTGTTCAATAATAAATTTGCAAAATAAAAAAGCAAAAGTTAAGTGATACTTTAAGGATTACGCACCGTTGCTTGTTCTTTTTCTTTCAGGCATAACTCCTCAACTTTAGTCTTCATGTGCGGCATCCATGGTGGATCAACAACCGATATATGGCTTTGGCCAACAGGAGGTGATGGTAATGTAAAGTCAATACCTGGTGGTGGAACCTAGCAAAAAACCAAGCATAAAAGTTTGTGAAATTTTCTAAAGAAAAAAGCCAATTTGAAATGAAACACAAATATCACTGTTGTATAATAGTAAGCTTGAAATGTTTGGAAAAATAAATGGAATTCATAAAGTTTAAAGAAACTTTAAAGATAAGTTGTGCGCCGTCTTCCATTTTCAACCAAACATGAAAACGGTTACGCCACAAAGCATGAAAACGTCGCAATCCTTCTGTACGTATATTTGGATCATCATTTAATAAACTATTCCGTATCACTTTAACAGTGTCCTCTGGATTACGTACCGATGATACGATGAAAAGAGATGCTGAAATTAAAAAAATTTTAAATTACGCTTTTTTTTTAGAAATTTTGAAATGCTTAAAATAAATTTTCAAATTACTTAAAAGAAGAAAATTGATATATTTTCTAATAAGATAACTTAAGCAGGATTACTTTTGTTTATTTATAGTAAAAATTGAACAATTTATTTTTTTTTTATTTTATTATTTTATTTTGCAATTATTTCTTCCTTTAAATAACTAAAAGTGCAAAGAAAAAATTTTTTTCTTTACCAGCTGAAGTGACAACGTGTTTGTCACAGTGTATGAGTAAGTGCCAACAGATATCTATGATTTCATGGTAGTGTTCATTTTCTAGTACGAGGCAGCTTTTCAGAAGTGTTGAAAAAGGTGCATGAATTATGCATAACATTTGTGTTGCGATATATGATAGCATTGGTGATGGCAATCGATGTCTCTTTGCTTGGATCATTTTAATCAGATCATCCGAATCCTACAAAAAAAGATTTCAATGCTTAAAGATATCAGAAATAATCCTAAGTACATTTTAAAAATTTATGATAGTAAATTAAATAAATTATTTATTTGTTATTTAATAAAGGTGTTAGTTTTGGTATTAATTTTAAGCTGTCTAATGCTATATCGATATCATTTTGAAAGTAGAAAATGATACGTAGAATAAAAAGAGTGATTAAAGAGAAGAAAGCTCATATTAAAATTAATTAATCAAACATATTCCAAAAGAAAATTAATTAAATATCGTTTATAATATTCACAATGGAGGGAGGGAGAAGAGGAGGAAAAAAGGATAGAAAAGGATTACTTGACAATTATTCTTTCTCGTTCGTCCTTCTCTGTTTTCTTCGATTTCGTTAAGTTTCTCAATCAGTAAATTTCTCAATGCCATTGTTGGTTTATCAGACATTACATTTTGCCGGACAGCAGAATTTTCCCGACGTTGCGTTGCAAGAGGACCGGAATGCTGCTGTGCTGCCTGTAACTTTGATTGAGAAAGATTTGTTTTAAACAATATTACTAGTGATAAATATAATAACAAAGAAAGCAGTACTGTAATTGCTAAACTAAATTTAATTTAATGCAATTTATGGGTTTGTTAAGATAATCAGCCATGTTAACAGTAGTAATCTGCATGTCACAATCAGACTTTCGAAAATTTTTGAACCGCATTTCTCATTATAAACTAAAGCAAACTCTAAAGTTCACTGGATATTATCTTAAAAACAATACTGACACCATCAAAAGCTAATCCAATTTATTGCTTCATTGAAATAACAAGCAATATTTATCACACTAAACTGCTAACTAGATTGCGCTTGATTCTCTATCTATTTAATACCTTATCATACGGTAAAGTAAATGTCATAAAGTCAATAGGATGATATGAATTTTTCAGCAAGTAAAACGTTAACAATAAACTTCTCACATACTTTTTTCATGTTTTCATGACGATTCATCCATGACTCAGTCATTGCTTTACGTATATTGAGATATCCGAGAGGTGGTAAATCTTCACCGTATACTTTTCGAAGTGCTTCTGTTAAGCGACAGCATTGTCGATAGACTCTTTCAAAACACCAGGGATGACAGAAACGTTCATGATTACAAGATAAATTAAATGAATTTGCCATTTTAATTACCACCTATAAATTTTCGTTCAAAAAATTATGCATTAATCTATTGGAGATGTAATGTAAGTCACTTTATAATTCACGTCACTAATGTGTACGCTACGCACATTCTTACTTATGAAAACTTTCCTTAACATTTACTGAATAATGTGAATCAGTATTGATAATATCGCAATTATTGTTCACATAAATTGAATTGATATTTAATTTCATTAACCTATTGCCTTTTTTCTTTTAAATAAATGTTATTATTAGATTACTTCAAATTAAAGTTATGAAGATTAAGTCAAAAAATTTGAACCTTCAGCCAAGGCAAATTTTTAAACATCATTTCTTCTTCTTCATCTAAATTTGTTTGCGATTGCTGAATGCATGATACGGCAGGTCGTGATATGTTATCCTGTGTTGTGGATGGCATCTGCGTTGTCATACTTGGCTTTGATCCATTTTCCGCTAGTACTATCGCTTCATTCGGTTGTTTCAGGCTATCTTGTACACCTTCCATCCAACCTGCAACTGCTGACTGTATAGCAGTTGATTTTACTAAATTATGTGACACTTTTTGAAGTTTTCACTTTAATAAATGATTAATAAACAAATTAAAATTATGAAGTATCGCCTTTTTTATTTTGCAAGTTCAAAGACTAAAGGACTTTAAATTTATTTACGCTGTAAGTCTCGAGAAAAAATGCGCTAACAAGCAAATTAAAAGCAGATGAATTAAATCTGATCCAGTAAAAATTGTGTACTTAATTTACAACTATCTAAATTGATAATTGAATTATTAAATAAAACTGATAAAATAGTAGTGCAAGAAATGTTTTATACAATTGCAATAAAATCAATCAACGATAAAATCATTTCTTAATCAGTTTTCAGGCTTCGCTTTGCCAAACATTTTATTTATCACTTTTCTCTATTCATCCTTCCCACTATCAGATTACCTTAGATCCATGATTTGAATCTTTGCCTAGGTAGTTGTTGAATTAATCGTTGTAGATGAAGAGCGGATTTTGCTTTGTGAGTAGCAAAATTTAAACCATACAATTAAATAAAATTTTCGAAAAAGATGAAAAAACGGCATCTATGTAAAATGTTTCCGTTTGAAATTTTTTTGAAATTTTTTTGAAAATTTTTAAAAAGGAATGAGTATAAAAACTAGAAGATGAAAAAATGATTTTTTCTGAAAAATTTCTGAAAACAGACCAAGATAAAAATCAAATTACAGTTTTCATTTAAAATGAAACATTATTGTCGTTCTGCGTCATGATTTGGAGATTTAATTAAAAGTAATTAATAGAATAAAAGCACTTACTTATTTCACCATTTCCATCCTTTTCATCATCAACTTGCGTATTTCTTAGCAATTTTAGATTTCTGCAACATTTTTTAGTTTTATTGACAGGTCAAAATTTGAACTAAAATGTTTGAAGTGATAATTATTCAAATGAAATCATTTGACTAAGTTCAAATGAGATAACATGCATGCTTTGTCAAAATAAGAAGTTCAATTTATTTTTTTTATAGCATTTAGTGTTGTTGTCATTAAATGAATTCTAATTTTAATAAATAATAAAACAAAGTGCAATTGAAATATGAAATGAATTTTTTAAAATGTTTGATAATAAAAATGGGTTAATTGACTAGTCTGCTGATGAATTCGTTTGTTTTTTGAAAAAAAAAAGTCAATTGAATTATTTCATAAACAACCAGAAACAATCATTTATTTATAATTTTCGAGTAATTCAATTCAATTCATTTACTTTCAATATTCCAACATTTCGCACATTATGCCTTCTTCAAGAATAGGAAAGTAAACACGCATATACTCCTACTAACCTCTCCCAGTAACATATTCCTTAGTTTCTAAAATTTTGAAAGTACGCAAAGATACATAATTTGAAAATGAAATTAAAATTATTGAAAAAATGAATGCAATCATTTCGCAAGCAGCGCAGTAATTAAAGTGATGGAATTAACTGATGTTTAATTAGCCATTTAAATATTTCATACTTTATAGATCGATGACTTTTCTCATTCAGTTCAGGCTGATGCATTGATACATTGGATCGTGAACCGTACTTGAACAAACGTTGACGACCTTGCGCTAATCGTCGAGCTGTTAAAAAAGGAAAAATTAAACAACGAAAAATTTCAATAAAAAAAATTAAAAAAACATTAGCATTAGAATGAACATTATTTCCCATTTGAAATGAATTATAAAAAAATGTCAGGTTTTGCAAGAAATTAATCGAAAATGAAAATTTTCATTTTATTAAAGAATTTCAATTTTCCACAGACAAATTATATATTAATTTGTGCAATAATAAGCATATAGCAACAATGTAAATTTAAATCAAATGATTTTTTTTCTAGTGAATTTCTGGATATTTTTCTGTTTTTTATTAATGACAAAAAAAAAATATTTTGATTATTCAAAAATATATCACTGACAATTTTCAAATGATATATTCTACGCTTAGTGGAATCAAATAAAAAAAGTAAATTTACCGTAAGTGGTAAAATTTTTTTTACACAGCAAAATGAAACTAAAGTGAAATTTAAAAAAAAAAGAAAAATTATTAGTACATTCATAATATTACATATTCAGTTGCAATAAATGAAAAAAAACTTTGATTTAGCAGAAAAGTAAATAAATAAATTTAATAAACAAAATATTAATTGATTTATTGAAGAAACAAACAATAGAAGTAATGGTTTAAAATTCACTTTTCCGTTGTATTTCTAAAAATATACCTATTATAGAGGAGATGAAATATTATAAAATGTTTTTAAATTTGACTTACTTTATGCTTCACTTTTTAATTTGAACTAGAAAAAAAATCAAGATTTCCTAGCACAATTATTAAACAACGAAATATTCCGGAAGTTACTTTAGAAGGAAAGATTGAGCAAAATTATTTCATATTGCTGAATCAATCAGGAGGAAGGTTTCGAGAGAATGATTCTTTGAATGAGTGATCGGAAGGGAAAGATTCAAAAGACACATTTCTAAAACACTTATTATATTACACACATAAAACTATGTAAACCATAATATATCATCATAATCTGCCGGATAATTGAAAGAAAAAAAGGGAAAAATAGCTCAATGAATTTTTAATTTTTGAATTAAATGAAATTTCAAAAATCAAATGAGATTTCAATTTTCAAAATTGAGAAATTTCAAAACACAGATTAAATTCCCTTCCTCTCTCTCACCATTCTTTCTCGCTCTGTACAAAAATTTCATTTTTATTGTTAATATATGTATGGGAAATTTAACTCTACAAAGTTTATTCCTCAAAACTTGATTTCGGGATAATTGCAGTAATGAATATTGGATTTACTGGAACAATTAATGTACGACAGCATTTCAAATGTGGACATTTTTCCTAGATTTTTCTTCATAGCTTGAATGCTTTTTATACGCAAGATCAATTAGCAAAATACGTCGTTCAACATCGATGCAATGCGTCAAATTGTCACCAATTGGATCATTAGCACCTACTGGAGAGACAGTCACTTTACCACCGAAACAATTTTATTTATTTCATTACGTTTTAATACTTGTTTTTATGTACATGTAGTGATAATGATGAAGATAATGATAATGTCGATGAAAGATGATTATTTTTAAATTAAAGTCAAATTCGTTAGTTATTGTTCCCTCGCATATCAAAATATGAAGGGATCAGCTGATCAGTCAATCAGCATATATCATTTGTATTATCATAGATCAGACGATGAAGAATGAACGCTTTTAAACTGATTCAAATTAGCAAATTGCTTTTCTTTTCTTGCATATCAAAATGAAACGATCGATCGATCGATCAAACAAACAATCATTGCATAAAATTTGCAATCATCATAGATCCGCTCATAATCGAACATTAGATGCAATTAAAACTGTACATGTAAAAAAAATTCTTTCAGCTTAAGCAATAATAAGATGATTTTAAGAAATTTTTAATACCGTTAAAATATACAAACCTTTTTTAGTACTTTGTTTTATGATAGCATCTTCGATATGTTCATGTGAACTTCGTGATGAATTTTCCTCATTTGTTGATGAACTAATTCGACGACCATCTTCTGCAAATTACTGTTATATTTGGAAGGAAGGTAATTTTATTAAAATTAAAATGATCACTCAAATATTTATAATTTTTTAAAATAAGTTTATGAAATTAATTTTGTTATTTCAAGTTATTACTTTCAATTTCCTAGTGCTAATGCGATCTTTATTATATTTTACTGGAATTGATGAATGTGAAAATTTTTACAGAAAGTTAAAGCTATTATTAAAATATAATTACATAATATTAAAATAAAATTTAAAGTAGTGACAAGAAAAGGAAATGAAAATCTATTTACGATGAACTGATAGGTTCAGATCCGTAACACTTTGTATGCTGCTTGTTCGTTGCTGTTTTGTGCCGACCATATTTGAAAGAATTGACCAACGTCGATTTGTCATTAATTTATCAAAATTCAACATATTTGCACTGGTGACTTTGTTAGCTTGACAACGCCGCATTATCTGGAAAAAAAATTTGCCCGAAATTATGAAATTAATATCAAAATGCATTTGAGATTATTGAAAACTTTTATAGTAATTTAAATGTTACAAAAATTCAATTGCTTCGTCACTTAGAAAACTGTTATGTTATATAACTGTCAATTATTCCAAACAGAAAATTTTAAACATTACAAAAAAATTGATTGCTAAAAAAAAATTTTATGTTTTCATTTTGTTTTTGCAATTTCTTGATAAAAAGAAACTTTCAAATAATTTAAAATATTTAAACCTGAAATGTTTCTCTTAAGAAGGCGGTAATTTCATTGAGTAAAAGACATGCCAGAAATAGAATTGCTGGTGGACAATGTTCACCAGTTTCATCATTGACGATTCCTGAAATTTTTTCAAATATTTTTTCAAAACAATCATTAGTGATTTCACTTCAGCTTTCAATTATTTCAATCATTAAAATTTGAATATAAAAAATTCATTTAATTTTTAATTGTACCAAAATGAAAACCTTCATCGAAGAAATCTTCTAAGTTCTCTTGTATAATCAATTCACGTCGATTTAAATTAGACTTTTTGGATGATGCTTTATTACGCATCCACCCATTAGTCTCCATAATTTTATAAATTCGTTCACCAAGCTGAATTGTCTTTGTTAACAATTTAAAATGAGTAAGTGTTAAGACTAAAATTAAAGACTGAAGAGTAATTTTACCTTGCTAATTAATTCCAGAAATTCCCATTTGATGAGAAATTTTTGCAACAATTGGAAAAAAAATTGAAAAATTAGTTTTAGTATTGTTGATTATTTTAAAAGTAAAGTGCAGTCAAAAGTTTTTCCAAATGGCTAATTACAAATGAAATGATTGACTGAACGTAAAGAACTTGGTTTATTTGAATCTTTATATTAATTTTAAAAATAGTAAATTCAACAAACCTGACATCCCCATTCATAGAAACAGCATGCAGCTGCACGTTGCATCAAATGCATTCGCCGTGTCGCACTTGGCGTGCCACGATATCCAAAAGTATTTCCAATAGCAAGTGCATTAAATTGATGACTATTATTGGACCGTATCCATTCAGGCCAATCACCTAAATTTAAGCTTATGAAAATTGTTTTTCTATTTTTAAAATTTGTTTCAAATATTTTTTAGTTTTAGATAATTCACATAATTATACCTTTATTGCATCGATGAACAAAAAGAGCGCATTCAAGAAGAAGTGAAGCTCGCGCAAGTACAGGTGATTTTAAATCCAATAATGCTGCTAAAAGCGGTGGATCTGGAAAGCTTCCCGGACGGCATGTTTCAAGGAAAAATGAAAAACGCCGTACACCATCTTGGATACCGCGCAAATTAACAAATTTACGCGGTGGAAGGTTAAGGTACACTCGTGATGTTCGTCTTGGATGTAAAAATTCTAGAATCAAAATAAGTTCGTTAAAATTATTCTTATCCAATTTCGTACTTCCGAAATAATTAGCTAATTGAAGAAATAAAAAAATCTTTATTTCTTGTAATTTAACAACCATTTAACCTCCTAACAATTGAAGCTGAAAATAAAAAAAAGTGTATCATAAGAAATTAAAGTTTGAAATTTCTAATTTTAAACCGTAAATTAAAAAGCTATTGAAGTGAGAAATTTGAAACTTCAAAACCTTGCTTATCATCCATAGATTCCGTGGATTTCTGTTTTGTTATAACAATTTTCGACGAAGGTGGCTTTAGTACTTTCACTGAATGACGTTCATCATGCATTGAAAGTCCGTTCTGAACGAACATGCAGTGTATATTTAAAAGAACAAATTCAAATTTAAAAACTAAACAAAATAAAAAAGTTAAAAAAAAGTTCGCGCGAACTGTGCAATATATTATAAATTTTTGATAATTTATAAAATTTAAATTAATACTTCGAAAAATGTACTAGTTTTAAGAGTTGTTTTTGTTTCAAAAAAAAATAAATTTACACTGGCAAAACTGTTAGCAGTGGTATTCCCCTCCAATGATGATAAATTGCACTGCAGCAATTTTTTTTGGAGAAACGTTAATAATTAATAAGCAAGCAGGCTAATCTGACGGATCCGCTATATTTTATTCGTCAAAAAAAAAAACCATTTCATTTACTACATCAACAATAATTACATCATTTAAGTAAACAATTCATTAAATATATTCAACATAGAAATAATATTAATGCTGAATTATTATAAATGCGTGAAAGAAAAAGGACACGCAGGAAAATGTACAATTTTTTTTTTGCTTAGTAAAAATTAATATTAAATTAGTGAAAATTGTTTTTACCTGATTTTTATCATCATCATTCATTTCAGTATCTGAACCAACATCATCGTTACTATCCGGTCGGACTGATTTTAGCAAGTTCAGAGCTTAATGAACATTGATAATATTTTAAATTAAATATACGGTAAGAAGTTCGAATTACTGAGTCGTCGAAATTTTTGCTTTTCACAAATTAATTTAAATTTAAGAAAAAAACCAAACGAAATAATTTGCACTTCATTATCATATCATTCTTAAATTTCCAAGAATTTAATTAACCAAATGAATTATTATTAAATCACAACAACTGATAAAATCATTATCTTTACTTAGACTGATGCAGTTTTAAATTCTTAAATTTTAATGAAATTAAGCTACATTTTCGCAAGAAAAAGGAAAAAAGATTGTATTAATTAAAATCATTATTGAAGTTAACGAATCATCTCCACCTGTGCCAAGTAATTCTACTTCTCGAATTCTCTCAATTTTAACAAAGCCTGGCTAAAGCAAGGAGAAAGAAAAACCAGGGCTTTTGTTAAATAAAAAAATATAGCAGTGAAAAAAATGTTAATTCTCATATTGTCGAATGATTTTATTTTTCGACACTGATCTTATAATTTGTTTTTTTAAGGTTATCAAATCTAATATCATTCACAAGTTTCAGTTATATACTAAATTTTCATTTTTATATTTTGTTAAAAAAACAGAAATAAATATAAGAAGCAAAATTTGCAGTGATTTTCTTTTTTAAAATATCATTTACCAAAATGAAGTTTGCCTCCACTTCGTTTCTTTCCAACAGGAAGAGGTAGCAGAGGTGAAGTTGATAAACTTGTATTGGTCAACTCATCAACGCCTTGGGCATTTCTTGGAGTGGATGGTGAGGAATCTAAATCACTTTCATCGGTGTTCGAAACCTATAACTCTGACAAAAGTTATTCATTGGTTAATTATCTATAGTAATCAGCAGTAAAAAAGTTTGCTGTTCATTTTTCACATTCCTAATTTAAATACAAAACTTGAAATTGAAAAATTTTATCGCAAAGTGTTTCGCTTCGGTTTTTTTTAACGATAATAAATTATAGTATCATTCAGTTACAGTTTTTCTAACTTTACAGTAAGTGCTAAAGGAAAACTATGTTTTCATGTCATTAATTAATATAACACACATCATATATCTACTCCAGTACACGTAACTGAGGTGTATTGTAGCGCTAATATGAGCTCACTACGTTGATAACACATGGGATAAAATTAAAAGCACAGTGGAAAAAAACATAGGAAAGTTTTAAAAATAGATATCATTAAATCATTAATATGATTAAAAATTTATTTCAACTGATACTTTTTAATTTAGCATTAAAATTCAGCGTAATTAAGTTATAATATTCATGCAAGAAATTAACAAAATACTTTTTCGCGTTTTTTTAGTAAGCCTCTTCGGAGTGAAGCAGATTCACGTGTAAGCGACAATGCTAATTTATCATTACCACTTGAGAGTACACTTTCGTCTTCGCTGTTATTTTCCAATTTTAGTTCAATTCTTAAAAAAAAAAAATACATTCAAATTTTTGTAAGTTACAAATTTTACAAGTTTCATGCAAGTAAATTGCAAGTGTGCAAATTGCAAAAGTACATCATTTAATAAACAAACAAATCTAAACTTTTTTTAAAATGAAATGGACAGCGAGTTATTTTAAAAATATCCTAATTTGACTCGTGTATTTTAAAAAGCACAAAATTTTTAATTATAAAGTGTTTGCTAAGAGTTACACTAAATGCTATAATACTGTAATATACAGTAACATACAATGAAAACTTTTAATTAATTGACTAGTGGCTGATTAATAACTTCTTGTTTTCGTTTCAAAACTAAATGATAAAAACTGACTTAAATTTTCTTCAAATTTTCTATTCTTTATTTCATTTCTAATTTTAATATTTCGAACGCAAATTCTTATGAACTGCTATTTTTACATCAATGCTGCTATTGATATTGCTGCCTATCAAATTGAACAGTGTGATTAGTTTTACTTAATTTTAATTGTAAATTAAAATTTCAAAGAGTAAGGAAATGGAAATAAACGAAATAAGTAAGGAAATGGAAATAAAAGTAGCAATAATAATTGAAATTTCACAAAACTATTTAAATAAAAAATGCTATAACAAACATTCAAACATGTGAATTTTTTTTAATTAATTCAAATGTGCCTTGCATATTTATGCATGTGTCTGTGCATGTGAATATGATGTGTGCATGTGTCTGTACGTATTCAATACGTATGTGTGCATGGTGCATATACTTGTATGTGTGTAAATGTGCGCAAATGACTAAACTAAACAACATTTAGAAACATGCCACTCTTCTTCAATGTCCTTCGTCTAAGGGAAAATTTTTCCGAAATATAAATAAATCAAAAATGGTGATATGATAAAGTTAAAAAAAGACAGCTTAATTTAAATGTTTTTGCTTATCTTTGAAAAATGGAAATTTAAACAAAATTTCATCCAAATATCTGCAATTGAACTAGACTTATCCGAAATAAATTTCAGGAATTTCTAAAATTAACTGAGCAAGCAATAATAAATTATAGGTGCAAAACTTATTGTTTGCAACTGATAAAGTAAAAAATAATATTATTTATTTGGTGTATGACTTTCAGATTGTTATGAAATTTATTTATCTGATGCTAGTTCAAGATAACTGGGTAACTTTTAGGCAATCCGGTTAATTATGAATCAAGCAAGAAAATTGCAATTGCTTGCATTAATCAGTTTTTTTAAAGTTTATATCAGTAACGGTTAATAATTAGGATGTAGAAAATTATATTTTTATGAAATGATTATACTAAAAATTGATAAATTAAATTTGACAAATTAATTTTACAGTTTTCAATTTCACTTCAAAAACAATTCTGCAATAATGTTAAATGAAGTGTTTGTATTTTAATGATCAAAAAAAATTGAAATTGATCTGGCAATTTGTAAGTAAGTTAATCAAAAATTTAATCAGTTCAGGGCTTGTTAATTAGGGTGAATAAGAGTAAATTTTGTATCGAAAGGACAGTAAAGAAGAAATGTGTAATGTAATATTTTTTTACTAATAGAATTACTCGTTGTCATCGTTGCTTGCGAATTTTGCATTTCGTTCGCACAGAAAGATTTCAGGAAGTGGAAAGAGTAAAGATGTCCGACGGTAAGGATTCCGCTGTGACATGTTGCTACAAAAAATAAAAATGAATTGTTTATTTATTTGTTTGTTTTTCTAAACTCTTGATTCAGTGATTTTTTTTTTTTTTGATATCGGATTTGTTTTCTGCCTTTTCGTTTTAAACTTATAATATAAAATTTTTTTGCAAACTCACGCATCGAGAAATTGACTTTGATTTTCCGCTGGCTGACCATCCAATAAAGCACTTAAGCCAACACGTCGAAATGAATTACCATGTTTCTCTTGAATAAATGTTATAAACAATCGTATATCCTGATATAAACTCTGAAAATGTTACATCGAAAATAATGATTATTTAAATAAAATAAAGATATTGTCTTCCTACAATAATTTCAATTAATAATTAAAAGTAACAATTAAAAAGTAATAATTAAATATTTTCAAAATTTCACTTTGACAAAAATAAGGATTTTAGTTCTTCAAATATGTAATTGAAAATAAAATTATTTAATCTTTTTTTGAAGAATAATAAAAATTAGAATCTTCCGAAGTGATTTTATAAGCTTAAAAAGCTAACCATATTTTCCGGTTGTAAAAGTTCATTCATTATATTCATCAATTTTGATACCATTGGTTTAAGTGTAGCTTTGATAACTTTCCCTTCGATTCCTTTCAAAGCTTCATTGAAATTATTTTTATATGAAGGTATGGTCTTTTCTGACACGGTAGTTCGACGACGTGGTGATGAACTGCTTCGTTTACAATGAATTCCAGCTGCAGACATTGTGCTTTATTTGGAATTGATGCAAGGATTTCCAGGAAAGAATGTCTTTCAGGAGAAAAAATAATTTTTGCATAATGTCAAAATTTATTTTTAAAAAATCTTAAGCTGAAATTTTATTAGAATGCGAAATTCCTAAAATTTATTTGTAATGAATTTCAGGGTAAATTAGGAAGTATAGAAAGGGTACGTTGAATTAATCTTAAATAATAATAAGTCGATTCCTTTGCATCCTTTGCGACTAAGTCCGAAAGCATATAATACTAGAAACTCTAAATACTTAGGTTGAGGTTATTAATTAAATAAATAAGTTGTTTACAGCTTAATTAAATAAATAAGTTGTTTATTTATTATTAATTAAATAAATGAGTTGTTTACAGCGATCATTTTCGGATAATCCAAGTAATTTTGAAGCAGCAAATCTGGAAAAATACTTACTGATTATGCCACATCTACAGAAACCAGTCATTGAATGTAATGTGTCAATGAGCATTTGTGCGTTAAACTCCTCAACATTGCTAATTAATAAATTATTAAAAAATGTTGGACTGATGCGAGAAATGGTTGCAAGAATTGTTCTTGCTTTAATTCTCAAGAAATCACCATGCTGTGAGCGTAAACCATCATTACATCCATATGAACAACCTAACCAGTAATTGGTGCTGAAAAATTTTTTCCGGATTATTTGTTAAATTTTATAATGCTTATTGAACAAGAATAACATTGCACAAATACCTTTCAACAGAACAGAGTAGAAGCCGCACAAAATTGTTACTAACAAGTTAATTAATTAAGAGAAGTATGAGTATCGTATAAATTAATTGAAAAATGCTAAAAAAGGTAAGCTCATGAATTAATTAGTGTTTACTGCTATCGGAAGTACGGACAGAATAAAGATAACATTGAAATACCTAAGTACTATATCAACACAATCATTGAAAAATGATTGTAATTCCGTTTCCGGCATTTCCAACAAACTTTCGCAAATATTTAATGCTAATTCGTAAATTCGAACGGTGGAACGTCGTTCCATGACAAATTTAACTGCTTTCAATAAAACTGCAAAACTGATTTGTCCATTTTGTTCGATGAAATTTGTACTGCCAAGCGCCTAAAATAGAAATAAAATTTATATAATTCAGTAAGCCAAAAAAAAATCAATGATTTAACATATTTTTAGTTTTCAGCAAAAAATATGTTTTTTAATCTAATGAAACAATATTCAATTGTTAACTTTGTGTTATTGTAACATTTTATTTTATTTTTCAATCGAAATTTCAATTGCAAAAAAAAAGTTAATTTTTTTTTGGAAATTTAAAATTCAGATTTTCTACTCATTTAAACAATGAAATTTAAATGTACGAATTGACGGGGTAGATTCGATGAACCTCAGGAAAAAATTTTGGAGTGTAGCAAAGTTCATTGGTAGTTTGTTGTTTAGGCAAACCCGTTACTGAACCACTTCTTGTATCATGTGTTGAGAAGCCATCAGATGAATTTATTACTGATGGATAACTTCTGTAAACAAAAACTAATCATAAGAAGAAGTACTTAAAACGGAAAAGAAAACGAAAAAAAGCACGGACAGGAAAAGAGTTTTATTTTATACATTCATTTGAAATTATTCTTTTTCCTTGCTTTATATTATTTTAAAATACCAATTATATCTTTTGTATTTCGAATTAAGAAATAACAATGAAAAACTTCAATGCAATAAATCATGAAAGATATATCTTTTTTTCTCTTACCAATTTTCTTACCTTTTTCGTTCGGAATTTTCACGACTGCTACGACTTTTGACAAAATTTCCCGATGTCATCAGATCGGCTCGTCGTGCTAAAGCCATTGTTTGTAGCAATGAATCAGACGAGATGCTACGTCGTCTAAAAATTAAACTTTAAAAATCATTAATGGATTTGCACGAATTGCAATTGGTAGAACAACGATGTGTTTTTTATGTTGGACAGAGCAATGATGAAGAATGTCTTCAGGCAGGAAGCATTAGAGCTTTAGGCTTGGCTAACTTTACTAATAATCTTAAGATTTAGCAGTGAAAGAAACGCGTACTTCTTGCTGAAACGTACAGATGGGATTTCCTCCCTCCATTTATTAGTTTTGCATTTTTCTAAATTTTTTGCAACATCTTCCAACTGCAAATCATTCCAAACTGCTGGACGAAATTGAATTTCTTTTAACATTTTTTGATTATCCTAAAATTTTTAATCAAGAGCGATATAATAAAAAGTTGGAAAAAGGTTTAAAATTTTAATTTCTATAATATCAACTGTTAAAAGTTTATAGCATTTTAGAATGTAAAGTAATTTGAACCATTTTTGTGGCAGCATATCGTTTCAAACGTCGTATATTTGGCATCGAATTAGCACGTGAACATGTGCGATATGAGTTTCGGTAAATTTTAATCTCAAATAAACGATGCAACAAGTATTTCATTGCCCAATAGACACCATATTCAGCCCAATGCTTAATGAAAAGACAGCGTATGACAGCCACATCCATATATGTGGCTTCTTGTGGATCAACAAATGACTGAAAGAAGCAAAAAATCACTTCATTCATATCCTCGTATCTCCTCTCTCTTTATTTTAACATTTAGCTAATTTAAAACTTATTTCACTAGCAATTTGATTGTTTAATTGCTAAAATTAATTTGATCAACAATTATGAAAATTTAAATAAAATTTAAATAAATTTTAAATAAATTTTTTTCGTTTGTTGAACTATATTATGGGAAGAGTTAATAATTTTAAAGAAAAAAAATTTCATCTCACTTGTTGCTGATGTTCTTGCTGCATACTATCACCATCACATTCTTCTGCCGAATTATTTTCTAATGGATCAAATACTTTCGATTTCGGTTCAATGTTTTCCTGCACCAATGTGTTATCGGCTGATGATAAAATTACTTTTTCTGTAAAAGTACCACTAATATATTTATTAGCAGATGAACCTTTTTATCATCCAGTGTACAGAATTAAAAGAAAAGGTAAAAAAAAATAAAAACTGAATTTTGAAAATTAACAGTAGCAAAAGGAGCGACAAAAATTTCCAGTTTATCAGTACTTTGTTTGAATTTCGGTGAAGCCTTTTTAGAATTTACATAAATAGCCGGCGAGTTAATTTTAAAATGTGAAGCAACTGAATGATTATTGCATTTGCAAGCATATATCATTGAACCATTACCATGCATTACTGAATGACAGTTTTCACAAATAATCTGAAAAAAAGTGTTATTTAATAAAATGAAATAAAAATAATTAATTAAATATCTTGGTAATGCAAATATGTTAAAAAAAAAAAAAAATGCGGCTGTAACATTATATGATATTATGAGTTACAACATTTTTTTATTTGAAAAATTGAAAACAAATTAAAAATGAAATTACTGGAAAGAAAACAAATCAATCATTTTGGTATTTGGAATATTCCTCCCAAAAAAGAAAGAATACTCCAGGATTTTCCACGGAGAAGCTCCTAAAAAGTATTGATTTTAAAATTCAAAATTTAAAAATTAATTACTTCACAATCACTATGTGGAATATTTTCCGATGACACGCCGGAACATATTTCTTGCAATGCTACCAATGGTGCATTTTTTGTAGACATTCTCGTATCATCATCTTCATCGTCATTCATTGCGTTGCTAAGGGATTTGTCATCAGTAAATTTCAATGCATCATCAATTTCTGTCATTCCGTGTTCATGAGCTAAAAGTCAAAAGAAGCGGAAAATTCGATAGTTACTTAAAATTGACAAGTTGTTGATAAATGAAACTTACTTTTTTACGCTAACAAGATTTGCAATATTGTTTTTTTTAACATTCAAAAATATTGTGATAAATTTTTGTTGAAAATTTACTAAGTTAATTTGATAACAAAGAAATGTTATTAATTACTGAAAGATAAACTTGGTGATTTCTTATCAAATATCGTCATATGACTTTTTGCAACTGTTCGTGCATTATCATTTCCACAATAATCATTAATACCTCGGATCATTGAATTTGGCTGCTCCACTTGTAAATTATTTGACTGCTAAATGTTTAGAAAATGTGAAAAAAGAAGAATTTCGAAATAGTTTTCAAAAATTTGAAAACTATTTTTATTATCAAAAAATTGATCAAAATCCGTTATTTACATCCTGGTTTATTTCAGCTTACCTTTTTTGGAGATAGAATTCGTTGTTGTCGTTTTTGAGGATTAATACCTGAGATAGTTGTTGTTTGAATTGCTGACATTCCATCTATTTCATTGTTATGCTGCCTAATCAAACTAAACGGGACTGTTAAATAGGAACGAGCTGGTTTGGGAGGTGGTGGTATATCGGTATATGGCGTAAGATTGGCAATTTGCGCCGGAACATTTGATAAACGCCTAGTTTCTTTTGTATCACCTGAAAAAAAATTTTTACGATTTTGATTTTTTTATCAAATTAATAACCAATAATTTTTTTCGTCCTTTAACACAAACTTAAATTTGCATTGTAAAAGAACGAATTTTTATTTTATAAATTGGTACTATTTTAATTGGTAATATGTTACATTCATTGTATGAAAAGTGTCAACCTATACCAAGATATATTCCTTGAGCTGCAGAAGATTGCTGTATTTTCTTGGTAATAGTTATGAATGGAAATTGTGTGCGACGCTGTTTTACGGGAGCACAAAAACATAACACATTTGGTTGACGATACTGCAGCACTATTTGTTTTAGAAGATTGAAAAAAACAGATGTTCATTTAACATTACTATTTTCTTATGAATTATAATAATCTTTCACATGAAAATTGCTAATTGTATTTCAATTAAAATTATTAATCAAATTTCAGGTAAGTAAGGAAGGAAAAAAAAGCGAAATAATTTTTTCATACCTGCCAAAGTGACTGCCAAATTTTTAAGCCACTTTCTAGACGAAAATTTGATGTGAAATCGTTCTCACCAATGACATTTAATAAAGGAACAATCATATACACGAATGATTGTATACTGCCAATCGAAAATGCATACTGTCGTATGGCATGTACAAGTAAATCGGTTGAATTAGTCTAAAATTGCAATTGTTATTTTATAACTAAAATAAAAAATGCATTTGAAGAAAAAAAATGTTTGCAAAAAAAGCAATAAGTTAATTTTCAACAAATACTTGACAAGAATGTGATATCAGGATTTGATAAAGCGTATTGATCCGATGAAAATTCATTTGAGATTTTGTGACATTTAAAATGAGATTATATCAGTTTATTCAATGTGAGAATCTTTTTCTTTTCTAATGAAAAATTTTTTAATTGTAATTAAAAAAGCAATTAAAAGATAATATTGAATCAATTGGAGACAAAACTTCAATTAATTGATCCATCATGAAATTCATTTTCGATCAAATTTTTCCACCGATTTTTGATTTAGTATTTTTTTAAACGTATTTAAAATTACTCAGTCAGGTAGAAATATACTTTACGGTATTGTACGATTTCATAATTACTTATATGATATTTGTTGAATCCTAATGACTTGATTTTTTTTATTTTATTTTTTATTTCATTCCAAGGTAACTTTAATTTAAACCGCAAATTTTAAGGGATTAGTGCAAATGAAATAGCGAAAAATAACTGTATTCAAAAAATATCCTTTGCCGCGCATAATGTTAATTCACAAAAAAAAATTTTTAAAATTAAGAAATGAATAAAATGAAACCTGTTTATTTTGGGATATCATTTTGAAGCAGTTAATTTAGGAAAAAGTGTTATCAATATTCCATAAACATTCATTATAAGAGTATTCTGCGGCGATAATTATTTTGTACTATTGGAACGTCATTTGCCGCTTTCTTTTTGTTTACAACTAATTCATCTATTTGTCTCATTGAGGGAATTATCTTCTTTTCTTATTTAAAAAATTTATAACTTTAATTATCGAATTTTTTATATACTTCAAAGAAATTTTTTAAAATTTTCACTCATTCTTAAGTTTATTAAAAAGTTTTAAGATGTTTTATGTTTAAATGTTCAATCAAAGCAAAAGGAAAAAAAAATGTTGCTTCCTCCTTTTAAGTACTGTTTAATTAAGTAATGCATAATTATTACAATTAGCAAATAATGTATAATAATTAAAGAAGTAAGTACAATGAAGTATAATTAATTTAACGAGGAAAAAAGTTGTTGCTACATTAATTGCATTAATTAGCAAATTACAGCAATTAAATTTTCATTTTTTTTAAAACTATGTAGATACAGGAATAATCTAGGCTTATATTTGGAGTAGTTTAAGCTTATTTATTATTTATATGTATGATAGCTTCTATAACACAGTGGTTATTTATTTTATGATTCAATCAATGATGCTAATTATTTGAAATTTCGAATTTTTGAATTAAGAAAAATTAAGAATAGATAAACTGCAATACTTTTCTACTTTCAACATCATAACATTCATTGGCTGCATCAAGAAGAAGCCAATGCAGTATGTACAACATTTTTACCAACGATCCACTGATCGGCGAGCCATTCCGACCTGTTGCTTCGGACAATAATGCTGCACAACACTAAATTTTACATAAAATTTAATAATATCTCCTCTTCCTCTTTTTTTACGAGTAATTTGTTATAAAAGTGGTATGCTACGTTTTCAGTGTTATTTATGTTCTAATTTTTCAAATAATTTTTAGCATTAAATTCTACTTATTTGGCATACAAACAACAAAAGTAAAACTTTGTTTACTTACCTGTACAATGTGTGGAAAGGTTGCACGTATAAAACGCCAACGTGAAACGGAACTAATAGCATCGGAAAGTGATGGACTAAGTCCATGAAGAATATTTTGTACAACAACCCGTTCAAACGTCTACAAAATTGATTGACTTAATTTTGTTAAAATGTGCGTTTCAATCAAAAACTGATAATTTATCATTTCTATTAACTAACTGATCAAATTGTTTCATTTAATTCGATAAAGTTTATCAACTAATGAAAAACTCAATAAGTATTTTTCTAAAGATGAAAAAGAAAATTAAAACTATTATAATTTTGATGTATGTGATGTACTCATTGCCCATGGGTAGATTTTGGTTTTTTTCTTCTAATTTTAGTTTACTGTGTCACATTCTGGAAACTTCCAATCTTTTTTCATCATAATTGATGTACTTGCGTTTTTTTATTCAATTTAATTAAGCCTTTTGTCTGAGAAAAGAACAAAAAGCTACTAACCACAACAACAAAAAATAATAACAGATGAAAAAGCAGACAACAGTAACAAACAACAACATTCAACAACAACAACAACAAAAATTTAGGAGCAAACAACAACAGATAATAATAAATAACAACAACAAAACAAACAACAACAACAATCAATAAGAACAAACAAGTACAAGGAAGAACGACAAAAAACAACAACAACAACGAACAACAATAATAAACTACAACAAAAAACTATTCAATTCGCAATATTCAATCCAAATTTCGCAAATATGAATCATTTACCACGCATGATGCTTCATGAAGTTTGCCAATTTTCGCACCCAAAAATGGACTGAAACTTGCGTTATTTTATTAAAAAAGTTAAATTTAAAAGAATAAACAAAAATGCGAAATTCAATTTGATTCTATGATTTTCAAAATTCTAATCATACCATCTTCATATATTCTTTCTCTACATTTAATCCATTCAAAATTAATAGTAAACAATATAGCGAAAAAAAAATAGAAAAAAAAAAACCCATGCATAACAATACTTTGTTTGTCTCCATAAAAATGTTTGTATTGGTAGTGGAATTGATTCCAATTCATTTTCATCCTCGTTAACCGATGATAACTGATCCATCGATCTGTAATAAAACAACAAAATGGATCTTGAAAAGACAAACGATTGAAAAACATTGATTAATTGGCTTGTTTAATATTATAGTTTCCATTTTTTTTCTTTCATTCTCTTCTTCTTTCTCACCCAAGCATTTATCACATTTTCTTGAAAAAAAGTTTCTTTCTCTCACTTCTTTTTTGTTGAAAAAGTTAAAAAATGACATCAGCTGAAATGAAAATAAGAAATAAATTTATAATTGTAAGATAATGAAAAAAAAGAAATTATCCATTCGTAATGAAGAAAATATGTGCAAATGAAATTACTAAAATGTGAAATGCTTCAATTTGAAAAAGAATTTAAAAATTAATTCTATTCTTTTAGATTGGAGAAGATGGTGAAAGGAAGAAATCACGAAAATTGATTTTTATTTCTCTCTTCTTCCCACCTTCCTCTAATCTTCTCTTAATTGCATTTTCACTTCTTTTTTTCCTTCTTTTTTTTTCCTGTGGATGGTAATGAAAGAACAAAATTTTAAGAAATGAAAATTTAATTAATGAAATGAAGAAAAATGAGAATAAGACAAAAAAAATAAGACATAATATCAGAACGTGAAATAATAATGTAACAGTTGTAGTAGTAGCAAAAAAATAGCATGTGTTGTATGAAAATCACTGAATGAAAGTTTTGCTTCCATATAAATTAGAAATTAAGTTCAAAGCAAAATTATGTAAGGCGAAAAAATTAAGTGACTTTGCTAATGCATGCTAATGTGATGCTAAAGTGATGCTGATGCAAATTTCACACAGATTACAAATTTCATTATGTTAATTTCAAGTTTTTTATTTGATTTCTTATTACTGTTAGCAGAAAGAGGCCGAAATTCATACATTTTAGCATAGCAGAAAAAAAAATTACTTGAAGCAAACATTGTGTCATATTATTGTTCATATTATTGATTACGTTTTATATTAGTTCAATAATATATAAATTTCGACAAATATATCCAATTAACCAATTCTGAGAATTTTTCATATGAAAGCGCTATCATTAATTAAAATTGTGAAACAAAATAAACAATTTATTTGTTTCATACACAATAAAGTAATTATGTACATTAAAAAAAGAAAAGAAATTAACTTTCCATTTCCGGTTCATTTGAGTTTCATTCAATGATTTTTATTAAAATAACTTTTATCCAACAATAAATTCGATTAATTTTCCATTCAATTAAAATTGTCCATTTTCAGTCAATTAATTTCATGTATTTAGCAAATGTTTTTTTTTTTTTTCAATTTTACAATTTAAATTTGAAATAAACAAAATTGATGACTTTTCATCTTTCGAACAAACAATGATTTCATTTGCCTATAATAATAGCTCTTCGTCTTTTGAAGACAAGCACACTAAATTAGTTCCTTTAAACGGAATTTTTAATACAACAATGGGTTAATATCAAAAGAATTTCAAAGATATTTTGTAAAGTAATGAAATTTTATGATCAAAATATGCTTTTAAAGCATTAATTTTAATCTAACAACATTTGCTAAACATCTGGCTAAAATTTAAACGATAAAAATTTGCTTGAAATAACTTCAGTCTAAAATAAATTTTGAGAAAAAAAATGAAAATATGTTGAATTATATATTTAGAAAAAATTTTTCAAGTTTAATAAATAAATTAATCAAAAAAAAAAGACATAAACGAACATACCGAATATTACTACTTCGAATTGAATCAACTGTTATTGCAAATGGCATTGGTGTAATTCGTTGAACTGTACCCTGATGCTGATGCTGTAAGTATCGTACATGCATTTTGATCTTATCCTGATCCTAATCCTTGTATCGTTTTAATTTTAATTCAAATAAATATTTGTTTTAACTATAGTAATTAATTGATTTTGCTCGAATTAATGAAATTTCCACTTGGTTCACTTTTCAATTATTTTTTGAATTTCATCATATTAGCAATGAAATAAGTGATTAAATTTGTGAAAAATTCTATTGTAATGATATCAGCCAGAAGCAGAAAAATATGAATGATAGTGATAGGAATTAAATAAAAAAAAGAATATGCAGTGGGAAGTATAAAATATCAACTAGCAGAAATGATACATATTTTTGAAGATTTACTGCAAGTGACAAGTGACGAAAATCAGTATCAATTTGATGATGATATTAGATGATAATAATAGTATTAGATGATTATGGTAATAATACTAGATGATATTGATGATGATGATAATGATGATGATTATGATGATAATATTAAATGGTGGTGATGATGAAGACTTTTTTAATATTGATATACATATGTAATTGGTATATATATATTTCTATTTATATCTGTTAGAGAGAGAGAGGGAGAGAGAGAGGGAGAGAGAGGGGGAGAGAGAGAGATCTAGAAAAGAGAGTGAGGATGAATGAGAGAAGAGGATAGAAGAAATGTTTTGAAAAAGATTAATAGGAGAAAATGATACCGCCTTTCATCCATTTTTGGCTCTTTTTAAATGCAATTTTTTTTTTTTTATTTCTTTTCTTTTTCTCAGCTATATCATTGCTAGACTAAACAAATTCAATGCCAATTCAATCATTTCTTCAAATGTTTCCCTTTCTTCTCGCTCTCTCTCTCTCTCTCTCTCTCTTTCTCTCTCTTTCTCTTCCTATCTCTTTTCTTTCTGTTATCCTTTTTTTCATCAACTTTTTTTTCCATTTCTTTGTTTTTTCAATTTTACTTTTAAGAAATGACAATGGCACATTATAGTCTATCATTGATTTAAGAAATGAAAAAATTAGTTGTGAAGATAATACTATCATTGAAGAAGCATTCTCTCTTCCCCCTCTTTTTCTTTCTTTCTCTTCATTTTCTTTTTTCTTTTCAATGGCAAATGTTTTCATGGGAAAAGCATGAAAAAGGAGAGAGGCAGAGAGGCAAAGAGAGAGGAAAAGATAACAGATAGCAGTGCAACCAATACTTCCTTCCTTTTTCAATTTAATTTAACAATTTTGTAAAGATTTAAAAAATAAAAATTAATTTCTCTTTGTAAAATATTTCATCACAAAAAAGGAAAAGATAATGTATCATTGAGAGAGGGACAAAAACGATGGTTGAAGGGAATATTTCAAATTTATGAATTTTAATTTAATTCTTAACAGAGGTTGGGGAAAAAAGTAGTAAATTCATTGAAATATATTAATTCCTTTGTCAATTTTAATTTTAATTTTAAATTATTCTTGCATTATAATTTATTCGTAAATTTTGAGCTGAAATCGTCATAATTTGAGAAAGATACAAATGCAAATATATATATATTTCTTTAGAAGTTCTTAAAGAACTTTATATATATGCTATCATTATTCGGTGCGGAATTAATTCTGGTAGTTATTCTAATTTAATTTCATTTGTGAATAATAATTAGTTTTTGTTTTTGTTGGATGAGAAAGGATTCAAGCAAATAATTATTTGGCATAATTTTGATGAATGAAATTTATTTTATATTTTTTGCGGTTTAATTGAAAATTAGTCAAGCACTAATGCACATTTGATAATTGAATTAGAATGGATGGGATTAATTAATTGATGGGAAAAAAGAATTTATATGCTGCATTGCAATTATACAAATTTGCTCCTTTTTTCTACTTTATTTTCCACTAGTTTTCCAACGTAATTGATGAGAATTCCAGGCTAAATAGAGTGAAGATGTAGGCCAATTTCCTATCGTATCTTGGCTCTGTTAGGTTTTTCGATAATTTTGGCTCTGTTGAGCTAATCCATCAGCATAAATCCATGAAAGTTGGAAAAGCAACCTAAGTCTTTCCTCAAGTTTGAATAATAATGTTGTTTATGGTGATGTTGTTGCTGCTGCAATATAAATTTTAACATATCATATGACATATTCATAAACGACTATTTTAGCATTGTCAAAAAATAAACTCAATTGCCGATGAAATCATTTGAAATGAAATTTTCCACCATTCCGAAAACATTAACATTCTCGATTCGAGCTTTTAGCAAAAATTTCCACATATTTGTATGTCAATAAAATTTGACGCAATTCCTCCCAATCCATTCATTCTGTATTAAAGGCATAAGAAAGAATAAAGTTTCTGTCCTCGTCGCTCAAAAAAATAAAAAAAAGTGAGGAACTGCAACATTTCAGGACCGCGAAATTTCTAAAAAAAATATTATTAGTATATTTTCCGAAATACCGAATACTAGTGTTTTCAGGAATCCCGTTCTCTTCCAATTGTTTGGTTTTCCGTAAATGAAAACCGGTTTATAATTTCGGTAGAACATATTTGCGACAAAATACTTCACTTTCCACAATTCTGTTCATCATCCTGATTAATCCTATCTACTGCTAATCGAGAAAGATGTTTTATTGAAAGAAAAATTTTAAGTCATTAAAATAACTAGTTTTCAAGAAAATGAAAATTTTTCAGTTATAATTTTTAATTTTAATCTTGTAAACTTAGAATTAAAATCATTTTTAAATGAATTATTGTTGCAAGCAGTAAAATTAAATAAATCGATGACAAAAAACAATGAAATATTAAAATTTTTTTTTATTCTTAAATTTGATATAGTTAATTCATTTCAAGTAATTAAATTCAATCCGTAATTTTTAGCAAAACTTTATAAATAAATCATTTTACTAGAAATGTTTAGTGAAATCCAAGTACAACTTATTCAAATTACTGGTTCGAATAAAAACTTATTTTCAGATTAACTTTGCATGCAGTACTGTTATCAAGACCAAAAGCTGAAAAAATTAGGAAGAAATTAATTCCGATATAATTCGGCAGAAAGGAATGTAAAAAATCAAATTAACAAAAAAACAGAAACAATGTTGTTTAGAAAATTAGGATCTGATAATACAGAAATAAAATTATGTAAATTCGGTGCAATGGAACAATGGAAAATTGGATAATTTGCATTTTTGTTTGATCAGTACCAGTCTAATTGAAAATTTGTCCTTGAACTGCACTTTGAAAAAAAATTCACTTTTTCTTTAAATATGATAAATTTTCCTTCTAATATCTTTAGCGGTTTTTCGCATTATTTTGCTAAAATATTTTAGAGTTCTTTCAAAAGTGACAAAATTCGTCAAAGTTAAAATTATTCAAATTTTAGTAGCAAAAAAGTCATTGAAATGTCGAAATTGCGCAAAGTTATCAGAATTTCAAAAAAAGCCTGAAAAAACCTTCAGCATTAATTAAATGAAGAAAGTGCACTGTTGCATTGCCTCTCATAGTTCTTTATTCGGTAAGTCAGCTCAATTTTTTTGAAAAAATTTATTTTCGTTTCCTAGGCATCCATAATAAAATTTTACTTATTGTCATAGCAAAAAAAAATTTGAAAATTCAATTTTTTCCGTAAAAAAATAAGCAATTAATGTATTAAAAGTGAAACTGAAAAGTTAGAGCTTTTCTTGGGGTTGATTTTTTTATAAGCTATGAAAAAATTTTTTCCTTTTTCATTCTCATTACTATATTTGGTAGCAGTTTTCTGTTTTTTCCTGCTTTTCCGTTTCCTCTCTGTTTACTACTTTTTTCCATATATATTTTTATCTTATTTTTTTGGAGGGAAACCTGCTGTCAATTTTATTTTACAGCAATAATTTCTCCTTCAATAACTGTTCAACAGAAGTTATTTTCTGTGCTATAATCAGCAAAAAGAAAAAAATTTTATAGTTTATGTAATTCAGTGAAGATTCATTTATTAAATTTTTCAGAAGAAAGTTTTTTAAAATTCAGTTCAAAATGCATTCTCCTTGAGTGTTGCATCAGTTGATTTCCACGAAAAGTTCTGAATTGATTTAAATATGAAATAAAATTTTTTGGAGCTATTACAAATCACTGAGTGTTTAATTAATTACCGCTCAATTAAATTATTTGCTTCATAATGAATTAGTATGCTCTCAGCACAAATTTCTTTCCATTCTTGTACACTTTTATTCATTCTGCATGAAAACATTCTGTCAGATAAACTTGAAGTATACATACACTAATTGTTAGAGCACTTACGTATGAGTTAACTAAGTTAAGTAAGGGGCTAAGTTAACTAAGTTAAGTAAGGGGCCACAGATTACTTTTATTCGAATTTTAATTTTATCTCAGTGATAACAAACTCAGCAAAAAAAAAGTAAAGAAATATAAAAAATGAATTCACAAAAAGTAAAAACTAAGCATATTTAGGCAAAAAAGTGGTCAAAACATATTTTCTAACTTTCTAAGATTTTTAATTTTTGCCTTCAGTTTGAAATGGCAATGTTTGACAACAATAGACTTATTATCAATGACAACTGTCACTCATTGGAACAAAACAAGCAAATGCATATACTTTTAATATGATGCTAATTTTATTACTGAAATGCTTTTTCATCAATAACAAACTCACACAAATGGTTGATTAAATAAAATGTGAAATGAAAAATAAAGCTTCGTTAAGTTTTCACGCTGCTACCTTTTAGTACAAATTTCAAAAAATTTTTGCCGTCATTGGTAATAATTTCATTATAATTTCAATTGCTTCTATTTCAACTTCCATTATTTACGTTGTCGACATTTAATAAATAATGTAATATGCATTAAATGTTACTGCGATATCGAAACTCGCATGCACTGTCCATTTGACTACTAAAAAAAAAAAATAAATGCTTATTTATATTGAAAAATTTATAGATCTGGAATATGATACGGTAGAAGCATAGACTATTTGAATATTTTTATAAATATAAAATGTCAAAAATAACTGGTCTTTTTCAGTTGAAATTGGTTAAATGTATTGGTAAAAAAAGTTTCAATCGGGTTTAAAAATTTTAATTTGATTTGAAAATGAATTTATGCGACATTTTTTGATAGCAAAACTTCAATATACAATGAAAAATGAAATTTTTTAGAAATTTAAAAATTTTTTTCTCACAAATTATTATCGAAAATGAAAATTGACAACGAACCAGTGAGAGAGACAAACAACGGAAAAATCAATAAAATTCTTTTGAGAAATAATGTTTTATTTAAAATTGCAATAATCAATAAATAAACAAAAGCTCTTGCAAAGTATCCTTAAATATTTGAAATTACCCGAAGGCATGAAGAAAAAATTCCCACTCTCATGAGGGCTTAATTTGAATCTTTCAAAATGCAAACATATGAAAAAAGGCAATTTAAAGTATTTTCAGACATTTTTCTTTTTCAACTGAATTAAGCTAATTTTACCTTCATTATTATTGTTTAATTAATAATTAAAAAACTTTTGGGTAGCATCACTGCAATCAGTTATTAAGTATATTAATTACTGGATTAGTATGATTGAGAAATTTAACAAGAATGTCATGAAATGATTCTGATCATTTTTAATTAATGACAGCTTTAAAATTGTGCAATTAGGACTAATTAACAACTATTTACTAACTCAGTGTATTGTCACTTGGTTCTACTTTTGATTTCATTAAGTAATTACCAGTAAATATTGTCTTAAATGCTTTTAGGCTAATATTGCATCACGAAATAAACAAACTAGTTTGTTGCGTATTTTCCAAATAACCTAATGTGAAAGCTATTTTGACAAAAGTTATCTACAGGAAAAAATTGCAAATTAAATCTAAAAAAGTTGAAAAAATTAAAGAAATTTTAAAATTTTCATGAAAAAAATTGAAAAATAAACGAAGAAGGAAAGAACTTTAACAAAACGAAAATTGAATAAGTTTAGAATTGAAAAGAAATATAAATTAAACCTAAAAAATTTAGAAATTAAATTTCCACGTAAATGAAGGTGACAAATTGGGAATTTAAATTCTTTTTGTATCTTCAAAATAAATCTTTGAATCCCGAAGAGTTCGAAAGTATAAAATAATTACAGCTTATGGATTCATAATGTGACCTATTTGTCCACCTTTAACCTTTAAGCAAATTCAACGTTTTAATTTCTTAAATTAGCTTTTTTTTGAATTTTTCTTTATTAAAACATTACACAGATGAATCATATCAAATCATAATATCAATAAAATTATATGCAATTTTAAAATTTCATTTGTTAATTAATTGCTGCAGCAACTCGAATGATGACTGATTAATTTTAGAGCTAATTATCATCCCGAAAATATTACTTACGACCAAAAAGGAACCGAAAATTTTTGAAAAAAAATTTTTCCTTTCATTTCGTTCAATTGAGATAACTGGCATCATTAATTAATAATGAGAGAAAATTAATGCGTTTTTTGCAGTTAATTGTAAATGACAGATTAAATTAATGGTGTTCTTATTCAAATTTAATTATTCAGGTACCATTAATTTAATCTTCATTATATTATATAACTGTTATTAAAATTGCCAATTGGATAAATGGAACCAATTATATTTTAAACGCGTATTTTTACGATTCTTTGATATTATATCAGTGATATAATATCTTAGACCTGGCTTCTCAACCTAGTTTTTACTCGTAAAATTTCTAAATTATGCCATAATGTTGCCGTAAAGTTAACCAAACGTAGTTTTTAGTTAACCAAGAAACCATGCCTCTTTATAAATTAAACTAAAAATAATTTCTTAATATTTAATGATTAATTTTTATTAGTCATATTTTTTAACAACTAAGACATCATGCGAAGTATATTCCTATATTGCGTATTTATTCAAGCACTGGAGGAGGCAAGCAAGGGTCAAAAATATGATCTAGAATATAAGGCCTTCGGGCTATCACTTATATGAAAAAAAAAATGTTTTATTTAAGAATAAGTAAATTTTTTTGTTATTTTCTGACTGCTTCAATCTGAAATTTTAAATGAAAAATATTTCAAATTTTAGTTGGAAACTTCCGAAATTATATAACGCATGAAACTTCATCTTCTAAGAAAGCAATGCAATATTCGGAATTATAAAAAACAATAAAAGATTCGGAAACTTTAAAAAAAGCAACCAAATATCCTGAGATATTTAAGAAAATAATTTATTGCTATGAAATAGTTATGGGATGTTTTTTTTCCGTTATTATTTCTTAAGTATTTGTGATTAAACTGAAATAATACTTTCGTTTTCCGTTATTACTTTTCAAGTATTTACGATTAAACTCAAATAATGCTTCCGTAAATGCTTGTTTTTTAACAAAATGATAAATAATCATCGATTGGAACGGCATTTCCACTGGTAAAATAAAACATAAAATAAAACGTTCTAAATTGTTCTAAACCTTTTTTTTCCAATCTTTCTGTCGAAAAATTTTATATGTCAAAATTTGTAATAATACTTGAAAAGTTCCCTAACACTTTTATTACTTTGCTTTTGTTTGCAATGAAATGATAAGATTTTGATTAAATTCAGTAAAATTAAAAATTACAACTTACAAAAATTACAGTACTTTGTAATTGAAGGATAATTTCAACGCTACTGGCAAGAAAAGTATTTCGGTGGGAAAAATGAAGTGGTAAATTGTTCGTTCAGAAGTTTTCTGCTCCCTTAATTAACTGATGGCAAGAAATTCGTTTTTAATATTTTAATAAAAAAGCAAGAATAAAGATTTTGACATTTTTCATTAATTAATTAATTAGTAACATTGAATACTGCCAAAAAATTGATGTTACTGAATTTTATAATTTATAATATATTTGGCAAAGAAATTTCAATGTTTCATTTTAAGAATTGAAAAAAAATGAAATGAAAAATGGAAGAAGTTTAAAAAGTTGAACATTGCATGAAAATGGTAGGCACAAAGTTTACTTTGCAAAGTTTTGTGGCCAATTTTTCTTCCTTTGGGAACAGAACAAAAATTTTACCTTTCAAAAAAACGAAAATGTTTGAAATCAATTGATTAATGCAAATAGAAGTGAAAAAAATAATTTCCAATTAAAAAAAATTAAATCATTTAAATTTTAATAGCGGTGCAATCATTCCTTTCTTGCTATTTATTTGATTTTAAAATTTGTGATTAATTAAATCGTTTTTCATTTTTAAATCTTATCTTGCTATTACTGTAGACATTATTCAGTAAGAGATAAATTAAAATTAGTTAGTGGAGAGCTTTTTTGTTGAGAAATTTTTGAAGTTTAAATAAATTAAAATAATTTAAGCATCAATTGTTGGTGAATTTTCAAAATATTCCACTGAACGAAAATAATTCTATGAGATGGTATATGTGTGAAAGAAAAGTGATTTAAAAAGTGATTACTGATAATTTCAAATACTTGTATTCTTTTTCTTTCTTCCCTCTCTTTTTCTCTCTCTTTCCTCTTTCTCTTCATTCTGCTCTAGAAGACGAAATGATAAAATGGAAAGATTGGATTTGTTGAAAGGTAAAAGAATGAATGATAAGGCAACTATCGTGATAAGGATGGGAAAATTGAAATCTAATGAAAAGGAAAAAGAAAAGCAAATTTAAACAAGGAGAAGAAGGAACGGAAGGAAGAAAGGAAATAGAAACATATCCGTTGAGAGTGAAAACTTCCAACATTTATCAAGTAGCGATTGGAAAATATTTGTTAAAAGTATTTCCTCACCCCTTAAAAAAATAAAAAGAAAAAATTCATAAATTTAAGTCAAAAATTTATCAAAAATTTAAGAGCAGAAAGAAAAAAGAATTTCTTCAACTTACTGTAAAAAGAATCAATTTAATCTTTGAACATGGAATGCCTAATTTTTCATTTTCTCTTTCACCAGTACATTATCACTTCATTGAATTAAATTCTTATATAATTTATTATCAAAAAAAAAACAGAGATCCATCAGAAACAGCATTATTAGTTTATTATTTTTGATCATTGTGAAATTTCCGAAAATTTTCATAAATAGTTATATGTTTTAAATTAATTAAGCATAAATAATTAGTCATTCTCCAAAAAATTTTCATTTTTCTCTGAAATTTTTCGTTTATTTTTTCCAAATTCCTTTAACATCCAAAAAGAAGAATTAATAATTGAATAAGTTATAGTAATTCAACGAGGAATTATACATATCGGAATGTATTCAAAAATGCAAACTTTCGAATAAATGAAAATAATATGCAAATGGGAAAATTTCTAATTTGAAATTCATTAATTTCGTATTCCATCAAACTGAACATATATGAAATAAGAAGATTGTTAATTGAAAAAAATTAAAAAGGAACGATAAATTATGAAAATGTGTCACTGGTTTGCAGTGAAGAAAGATGGAAAGGAATGAAATGAAAGTCTGAAGAGGCACTAAGACTGATGTGAGTACGTTGAATGTTTTAGACTTTTTAGACCCTTTGGGCTTCATCATTAAGAAAATGAATTTAGGATCTTTTCTGGCGATTGTCATGGCTGGGCGTTCTGTTTCATCCCCTTCCACTCATGATAGTTAGTTGTCAAAAATGAAAAAAAAACGACTGAAATGTTCGAAAAAATTCTGCATGCAGATCTTCCTGAATATATTCATATATTTACATATATCAGTGTGGCTCTTGTCTTTTTTAGTCTTGTCTAGTTTTGCCTGCTTCGTCCTAATCAAGCCTACTATATTCTAGGCTAACCTAATTGCGAATGCTTATAAATATCCTGTTCTTGATTGTTGTCTATTCACTTTTCTCTTCTATGACAAAAGCTCATTTATGCATCACTTGTTTGATGAAAAGCTTCAAATTATTGTCCTTAATACACAGAAAAAAAAGAAAAATTAAAACGAAGCTTTTAATGCAATTCGACGAAAATATTTTCTATTATAAATACACACATACACATACATACACACATGCACACAAAAACATGCATTCATTTACTGTAACTTTATGACAGTCGTTATCAGGGATCATGAGATTAAAATCAGGCAGGAAAGATTTAAAAGATAAACTATCGGTCATTTATTATTTAATCAATAAATTCATGTATTTATTAATCCACTTAGTTGCTTGTTTATTTGCATATTTTAAATTACACTTATTTATTTGCTCATTAATTCATTCATTGGTCCAATCATTTGCTTATTCCTTAATCATTCATACTGCAGCATTTTCATTTAGCATTTTGCAGATGTGCAACACATACGTGTATGAATCCAGTTATTTCAAGTTATATATGAATAAATGTATACGGTTAGACATTGAGACCCCTGATTGAATTAGAATTTAGAAAAAAGGAAAGGCTTCTCTTTATCCTATTGAAGAACAAAAAAGTTATCAATTACATACTCAATCGAAAAGTTTTTTCCAACATTACTCTTTTTAATATTACTCTTCTAGTTATAAGAATGAATAAAAGAATGAAATTGAAATTTCCCCTTTTTTCATTCATATTTATTCGTATTCAAGTAGAACTTGAAAAGCCTTTTGGCAAAAAAAAAAAGTCGTCTTTTAAACGCAAAATGGAAAATCCGTAAAGAGAATAGAAGATTTTTTTTCTCGAAAAAAACTTGTCAAAGTGAATAAGGAATTGCTAGTTTTTAAACACAGGAATGGCAATTTCCGAATTCCGATCCAGATTCCGATTGTAAAGATTTTCATATTGTTATAAATAACTTTCAGTCAATGAATACCATCAGCATACTAATAGTGCAGGGTAAATGCAACTCTGGATGTTTAAGGATATTACAGATTTCTTTAAATAATTTATTAATGAGAAACTGATATGGAGAGGAAAAGAACTAATTACAAGATTAATTCAAGGTTTTTTTATTCCAAGTTATTTTTTTAAAAACTAGGATTTTATCGATCCAAAAATTTTTCCGAATTTAATCTCTAATCGATATATGAATTTTTTAATGATGAATTAACTTTATCGATCTATGAATTTTTTAATTTTTTGTTTTATCAAAAGTTTTCTTGATTACATATGTTATATTGATGAAAAATATAAATGTGCATAGGATCTGACTCAGTCAATTTATTTCAGTTCATTTTCACTAAATTTCCCAGCGCTGCTTTATGTTATGACTACAGAGATAATTTGAGGTTTCCTAGTCCATGTGATTGATTTATCCATGCGCATCATATGAATTCTCTAGAGTTTTGAATGCACCCAAATTTTAGCTTTCCGAAAATTTCCAGACTAAATAGAAGTTAAAATGGAAAAAATGCGAATGCAAAACGAACTTTTCAAATGGGGCAGGTAAATTTCATTTTAATTTCAACACAATGAGAACATGAAATTCAAGAAATGATGTACAAAAGCACCAATTACAATAATTAATAAATTAACATTTCCATTTCCTTCTTTTCATCAATATACGTAACAATAAGAAGAAAAAAATTTTTTTGCTAAAATTATTTATTGGCAAATTAAATTTCTATTTTCTATCAAAAAATTTTCATCAGCTCTTTGTGTAAGCTAAAATAACTAAAAATAAATTTCAAAAAAAATTTCAAAATTATAATTAAATGAAAAAAATATATGGGATTTTTAACGATGTAAATATCGATTTGTTTCATATATTGTAAATATTACAAATGTTTGATCTAATTATTCTATCAGAAATGAGCAAAAGTGAAGGAGAAGGAAAAAAAAACACCGAAATTGCGAAAAAAATTGAAATTCATATATATAATTTGACCGTTGAAAAAATATAGCTATTTATATCAGATCAGATTCTGAAATTATTCCAAAATATAAATTAAAATTAAACGCCTAATTAATTGCTTAGCAACGCATCAATAACCATTGAAATGCATTAAAGCAAAACAATTACGCACAGTAATTTTTGACTACATTATAATATATGTTACAAAGTTTATCACATATTCTATTTTATCATCAATTATATCATCAGAAATGTGATCAATCAATTCTGATCGATGCGATCAATTGATCAGTTTTATTTTACTAGCAAATGTAAATCTATTGGTAACTATGTAAAAATTATACAAAAAAAATGATAAATGGATTTTTCAAGGGACGCTTTATTATCTTAGCACCTAATTCTTAAAAAATTCATTTTTATTATCCTATCATTTAATTCGTAAAAAATTCAGATCATATTTGTAATTGATTAATGGTAATCATAAGATAAGAGGCTAAAGTAAACTGAAAATTGTTATCATTGTATCTTTTGTTTTCAAACTTTTCCCTATCATAAAGTCCATCAATTATGCTTAATATATTTATCCGCTCAACTATTAATTTTTTATTAAGCATAATTAATGACTTTGTAATTAACTTAATGAATTTTTCAGTAAATTCAAAAAGTATGAAAAAATTTTAAAAAAGATTAGATGAATTTGATGATCAGTGATAAATACAAGTCGTTTACTGAAATGAACCAATTATCCGTGATGTTTATTTCCAATCAATATATTTGACCTGAAAATAAAATGATATTGAAAAATTTTAAATCGAAATTTGAACTTAAATGACAGATTTAAAAAAGTTAACATAATAAAATGCTGAAATTAATTGATGGATTAAAAAGTTGCAAATAATAGCATGTGTCAGAAATAACAATACACTTATGATGCAAAATGTTTTGCCGATTTCCGTAAGTTTGTGAAAATTCCGGTACGATTTTGTGAACGATTTTTTGAATGAGCTTTTACTGATGGCAACACTGCTCGTTCTCTACAAACAACACCATTCTGTGATATTTCTGCACTTTTTGCTCGTCCTATAATTTTAGATTGTCAATCAGGAAATAAATCCGGTCATTTTCTCACACTGCTATCGAATTCAACATTTTAAATTTGAACATTTGTTTATCATTTTGCAAAAATTTCAACTGCGTTTTTCTCTCAAAAATTATTATTTGTAATACGATATGTAGCAGAAACTTGATGGATTTAATAACTGTGCCTATATTTTAACATACAAGAGGTGATCAACTATTAACCTCTTGATGGCTGTTTGTTTTCAATGGTTACTGCAATAGTGTTCTTGGGTTTATCAATAGAATATGACCGATAAACTGATCGAGATGTATCATAATCGGTATCGCTGCATTCAGCTTGCGCAATTGGCGCTTTTCGTTCTTTTACTAATTGCTTCGCAGTACATATAGCATTATTTGATGATGATCGACGAGCAGCACATGGCAAACGACCATTTGCAGCAGCAACAACGCGTCCATTTGTGTTCGAAAGCGGTGCTGGCATAGTTGTTGTTGCTGTTGTTGTTGTTGCAGTAATCGTATTGTGTGACCTAAATTTTTGACCAAAATGTATTTTTATGGAATTTTCATGAAAGTGAATTTATATACCAAGTGTGAAATAAATTGAATTCAATTAATTTTCAATTTTTTCAATAATAATCGCGAGATATTATAAGAGTTAGTTGTTTGGAAGTTGGTTACTTCGGACATTCTGCAAGACTCCAAATATTAGACTAACAAACAAAAAAAAATTTTTTTCACCTTTGTCTCATTTTTCATATCTAATTAATAAAAATTTCGAACTTTTTGAATTCGACAAAAAAATTAAACGCAAAATTTGAAACAAATAGAAACAAAATAATTAGAAACAAATACTTTAAATACTGGTCAATATTAAAAAAAAAAATTTACATAATATTTCAACAGAACTTGTCAAAGTTACTAATTACCAATCATAAACTCTTTCAAAGAAAAACAAAAAATTTTTTGCAAAATTTTAATTTAACAAATTTACTTTCCCTGTTTACTTATTTCAATAGAACAATTATAATTTATTTCATTTCATTTGAAAAATTATTTAAATTTATAACTTTTATCGATAAATTTAATTTTTTACTTCTTGGTAGATCGATTGTGCTGTGACCGTTTCACATATGTTCTATTTTGTTGTATCATTTCGTATAACTTATTCCGATAGTCATCAATGCTTAGCTGTATATGATCCGGTAGTGGTAACAGAATATCGTAATTTAATGCTGGCTCATCAATTGGTGAATGAAATTGCAAAACATATGGATGTATTAGACATTGATCAACATTGAAGCGTTTATGAGGAGCAAATATCAGCAGCCTAAAATAAAACTTATCACAATTATTCAACAAATATTATTTCTGGAATAATATTACTTCATCATTTCAGATTCTGATTTGATTAAAGTTTTCTTCATTAATTCATTCATATTCATACAGATTGATTATTTTAATGAATTCATATTTAAATGATATGATAAGTTTCGTTCACTAATATAATACCGGAGTTGGTCTAGATTTTTCTATTCTGGTTTGGTTGTAGTTTTCTTTAAATTTATTTAATTTCATTTTTATTTGCAATGAACTGGGATCGAAATTATATTTACTAACATCAGGAATTAGTCTACAATTTCCTATTGGGTTTGAATAAAGTTTCCTTTGAATTTATTTAATTTCATTTACCATTCATAATAAACTGGGATATTTTGTTTGAAGAGTTTATTATGTTTACTAACATAACATCGGAATAAATCTAGAATTTCCTATTCCGGTTTATTAAAGTTTTCTTTGAATTTGTTTTCATTTATATTCATATTGTTATGAATATAAAATCTAGGATATTTTGATTTTTAATTTGTTCCTCATTTAAATTTCATTTTAATTTTTGGATTTCCGTTATTTTTTCCTGCTAAATATTCCTCACACTTTACTGGCTTTTTCTGCATTTTAAAAATGAAACGAATTTTCTTTTAAAGAAAAGAAAAACCAATGAACACTTTTGAACTAAATCAATAGCCTGAGGATCTGAATTGATCAAATATAAATCCAGTGGTCGTTGTGGCCTTCGTGGCATCTTCTCTAATACTGATGACGCATACTGCGATCCGATACTTTCGATGTCTAACTAAAATTATTTCAACTATCTTGATCTTTTCTTTTAGCATTTTAAAACTTAACTGAAATATATTTTCCCCCGTTTTTTTGTGCAATTTTAGTGATAACATAAAAAATGTAACAAAAGTTATCAAAACTAAGCATAAATTGATGATGTTCAAATTAACAAATGAAATAATTTGATGACATTGAATTTTTAGTATTTCATTTCAAATTAAACCAAAACTTTCCCTTTTTCTTTGTTTTTCTATCATATTTTTTCAAAATATTTTAAAAAGTTTCCTTCGCTTTCAAAATTCGTTATTGATAATATTTTTGAACAAATGACAAAGTAATAAAAGTTTTGTTCTTTTTTTTTTTCAAAAACAAATTTAATAAAATAAATGAAAATACCTTTGATGGCCTCTGTATAGTGTTCATAATTCGCTCAATTTGATTAATTGTTGAAGTGCCAGGAAAAAGTGCATGGCCAAGAAGCATTTCAGCAAGGATACAGCCTAAACTCCACATGTCTACACCTTTCGTATAACATTTTGCTGCTAATAAAATTTCAGGTGAACGATACCACCGTGTTGCAACATATTCCTAAAAAATTTGTAAATTTTTCATTGGTATCTTTGCATTTTGCTAACTTCTTACAGTAACTATCTTAAGGAATATAGGCCTTAATCAAATAGTAATTGCAAATTTACTTCTTAGTTTTTCCTTTAATTTTCTTTTTATTCCGTCTAGTATTATGCTTGATTAACTTCAAATATTTGATAATAAGTATTGGAGAATTTTAAAAACACAAAATGGTAAATTTTGATGTTTAAATTAAAATTTTACTGTTAATTCCGGCATATTTTGTCCTTCCGGATAGTCTTCGATATCGATTTGCGATAGAGATCTAGCCAAGCCAAAATCAGCTAATTTCACGCGACAGTCAGCATCCAGTAATATGTTCGAAGGTTTCAAATCACTGAATTTACATTGCACACTGATTCAGTAGCAAATAATTAGGCAAATAATTAATCAATCATTTCATCCATTGACATACTTCATCAAAACTAATCAATTACTTCCAATCTTCATTTAATGGAAAATTGTAGCTAAATTTCAGTTTTTTCTTTTTCAATTTCACCTCACTTTTGTATTTATTAGTGGAAACTTTTGTCGGTAATTAATCAATAGTAATTAAAATATCTGTAAACTGTTGAATTTGTCTAATTCAAAAAGTAAAATATTGTTATCAGTATATTCACGATTATTCTTCAAATTTAACATTACTTGCTCAAGGTAATGGACTTTACGATCACCTTATCTTATTGTCTAATTCAATAAATAATCTTTGGTTTATCTTAATTGAACAATAATAGTTCCTTTTTTTGAAAATATATCAGATTGCTGCAATAATTGCTGCCTTTGTGCATTTTAATATTTTTCTTTAATTTTAATTACTCTAAAATTTCATTATAAGATTGAATAAATTTTAGCTAAAGTCATTATTTTTTTTCTAAATAAGCTAATGGGCAACAGTAAACAATAGGCAACTTCTTATTAACCGAGCGATTTCGACATACTTTCTTGTTTCTTTCATTGCAATGCTATTTTCAAACTAAAGTATGCTATGATTAAGACACAATGATTAATTAATTTATTGTCTATTTGAGGTTAATTATCCGAAAAATAATTAATAAAAAATTTTTTCCATCAAAATTATCCGTTCTTTAATTTTATTTGTTCGATGAACGATATTCGTTATTAATTAATTTACGAAGACTCAAAAATTTTTCATCTATTGAATTTTCCGATAATTCTAAGCCTTTTGTTTCACTGAAATTGTTTTATCTGATAAATTTTTATTAAAATTGCTCGTTAAGCGAATTTATTGAAAAGATTAATTTAAGATTTTACCTTAAATTGCTTTAATTTTTTTTAATGTTTAGATTTGAGCAATTAATAATAACAGCTATATGTCTTATGTTTGTTAACACTGTCAATTTTTCATAGAAAGAACAAATAATATTATTTATTAATAACTGAAATGACCTACACCAATATGTAAAATGAAGAATGATAAATTATTAATATATAAATAAAATAACTCCAATAATTAATAAAGAATTTCATTTTTCCTTCAAAGAATATGATGAAATATGGTTTTATGAGTAAAGTAGTATTGATATTGAATAATGAATTAAATGGAAAATCAAAAATATGGATAAGTTTCAAATAAATGAATATAAATGTTTCATAGAATAACAATATAATTTATACATTTTTATAACTCTAACATATTTACTTTCTTTAATGATAATAATTTTACCGCGCAGTGAAGTGTTGCAAAGATAGACATTTCAAACATACACACGAGAAAAATCAAGTTTTGCATATTTGAATTTATCAGTTAATTCCATATTAAGTTCTATTAATTACATAATGCTGATTATATGTATTTTTAATTCTGAATCTTGAGAAAAAATAAAAGCAAATAAATGAATATTTTTGATATAATTAAGGAAAAAATTCTAAAAATTAAAAAAATAATTATTTTTTTGAAAACAGTTATTTTCTGTAACTATTTTTTAAAAAAAAAGAAAAATCAGCAAACCGATGTAAAACATTTCCACTGTGCAGGAATCGTATAGCTCGAAATAATTGGCACATAATATACTGTTTATGAATATCTTTTAAAATTGTTAATTTTTTTATAACATTATGCAAATCAGCTTCCATAAATTCGAAAACTAAATAAAGATCCCTAAAAATTAATAAAATTTACATATTTTGGAAATTTCAATGTTAAATTCAAATACAACTTTCAAATAGCCAAATAAATCTGCTGAAAATAATCTTTTTTTTTTAATTTTTAGATAAATAAATAAGCATTCATTCAAAGACGTTGCGCCAAATTATATTCATTTCCTTCTTCCAATAATTTCAATTGCTCATAAGTCATTTGCTTGTGTAAAAAGCTTAAATTGCTTTCCAGATAGTTAATGGTAATTATCTTAAAGGAATAAAATTTTATGTTGAAATATAAATAAATAAATATATCTTTACATTAATATTCAGACAAAAATCGATAACTGAAAAAAGTATCATATTTAGATTCTTTCTTTTTTCTTTGATTTTCATCATGGAAAAATTTTTATCATGGAAATAAAAATTAAATTTAAAAATTAATTAAACATATGTTTTTTTCTGCAAAACTAGTTTTTCATTTCAAATCATTATGATGAAACAATCCATTTGAAAACGAAAAAAAATTATCAAAATATTATTGCAAAGTTATAGTTGGATAATAACTCTTTGCTATGATAATAAGAATTGATAGTTTCAGCTATGACAGTTAACTATGGCAATAAGAATTAAATTTAAAAAACTGATCAAACACCAGTTTCATAACAGGTTTTAAATTTTGCCCTCTGCAATCATATTTTGATTTTGAAAAGAATAAGTGGTAAAAAATGGTTTAGTTTTTTCATTTCTCATAATTTCTGCCAATTTTTTAATTTTCTTACTTAAAAAAATTATTTTTGGAATTTTTTTCATTTTGCTTGTTAATAATAATTCAAATTTTTGTCCAGAAAAATTGAATCAAATAAATGGGATTTTTTTAGGTGACATTTCAGGTGAATTAGCATACCTGTTATTATCAGCTTTAAGAACATTGTACAATTTGATGATATTTGGATGTCGTCCAAATTCTCGCAAAAACATCACTTCTCGAAATGTTCTCTGAGCATCAGTTTGATTCCGGAAAGCATCAAAAATCTTCTTCAGTGCTACCGTCTCATTTGCTCGTCTACAAATGAACACTTTTTTAAAATTCTCTTTAAAATTAAATATTTTTATGTTTTTGCTCTTTCTTACATTTACTGCTAATTTCTTTCATTTACTGCTAATGTCGCAAAAGCACTTTCTTAATTTCTTTTTAAAATTTCATTTGAAAAAAATTGAAAGAGTTTTGGAGATTTTATTTAAAAGAAAATTGAAAATTTTCATTTTGTTTCCTTGTAATTTCTCAAATGAAAACTTTTTCTGTTTAGTCCTTTTTTTATAAAAATATTAGTTTGTGAAAAAGAAAAAAAGAAATCAGCCTTACTTATCGATAGCTTTCCAAACGATTCCATAAGCTCCTTTGCCGAGACGTTTATGCAAGTCGTATCGTCCAATGATATGAGCGTCAACGTCTTCAGACATTGCATAAATTAATGGTAGAAAATTTGTCTTATGACGTAAATAGTCTATATTAGAAGATAAATTTTCACAGTGTGAGCAACAACAACACGTACAACATGAAATAACGTTATTAGTAGTAGTGGTAGTAGCAGTCGCTGTTGCTGTTGTATTAAAATTTGAGGAAGTAATACAATTTTTTTTGTCAATATTAATTAATCTCCAACGATTCCGTCTGCGTTCTTGACGTAACTTTTTTTCCGTTGAATAAGACGTATGATTAGATTGTTGCAGCGAGATAATATTGTTGATATATGTTGGAGAAAAAGAATTTGCATGGACGAAATAATTTCTGGAAATGTTTGGTTTTTTGTTGTTTTGAAGAGACAAAAAGTGAGAAAGTGAGACGGAAAGGAATATGCCACTAAATAGCAATTTGAGCCAGGCGACAATTATAAAAATGAGGAATAAAAAGGGTTTTTTTTTTTGCTTTGTTTCGTTAGTTAATTGGTGGGTTGGTTGATTGATTGTTCAGTTGGTTGGTTGATCGATTTCTTGATTGTGTAGTTGGTTGATTTCATTTTGTTAATGCCAAATTTTGTGTTATGGAAAAAAAGACTGGTTGCAATCAAATAACTTCCAAGTTATTTATGAATTAATGGCCTATAAGCTTTTATAATGTACATTAATCATTCATGTTTTATTGGATGATGTTGCTAGCGATAACAATGTTTGTTGACAATAACTGTGACGATTACGATGATGATGTTGACGATAATGACGATATTGGCTACGATTAGCATACAGCTGAAGCTTTACCTAACTTAAATGTGATATTTATGCTGAAATTTCATTCATCCTGAAATTTGAGACAATTATGCTAATAGCGAGTCTCTTTTTTTTCGTTTTTTTTTCCTTTAAACTACTCTTTTTTTGAAACCTGAAACAGTAAAATTTATGAAATAGAAAGAAATAAATCTGAAAAGCAAACGAGTAAAACCATAAAACTGAATGGATATTGGGATTTGAAAGATTTTTTATTTGGATTATTATACAAAGTTACCTGTACAATAATAACTAATACAAATATTCCCGATATCTATAGACTGATCAACAAATCTCCAGGAAATTATCTACTGATAAAACACCCACGTAAATTCACGCACACAAATTTACACATATCAAATATGCAAATGTGTATATATGTATAAATAGATATATGGACACATGGGAAGTTGCACATGATCCCTGAAGCTTACCATTCCGATTCCGGTGACTATAGCAACCATTATGGGAACACTCAATATCGCAAGCTTACATATAGATGTACTTTGCCTATCACAACATTCATCGCGTTGTCAAGCCTAAATTGAAGAGGGTCAGAATGCTATTTTTATCGGCTAACCTGATCAGTGTGCATCCTTTTCTCTTCCTCTCAACATTTGGTGCATTTCTTTTAAACTCCATTTTGATTACCTTAATTGCTTTCAAAAAAAGATGAAAATTGGAAAAAAAGAAACATAAATTATGCACTAAATGTTTTATTTATAAGCTAAATCAATCAATAAAATGACAATTGAAATTAAAATGAAAAGACTTTAAAAAAACAAATTTTAAATTTCATTTTAAAAGTTTTCAAATTTAATCTCAATTTATGATTTTAGATTTTCTATTGCTCCATTGCTTCGTTATTTCGAATCTTGCATTTACCCCATGTTTTTTTTTTCACTTATTTCGTTTAAAGCGAGGAATTTGAAGATTTAATCTCGTAGGAAGAAGATATCTTATTGATTAATTGGTTGACTAATTGTGCCAATGTAAGATTTGGTTTTTTTCTGAATTAAAGAAATTACTAAATAAATATTAAAATTTATGATTTGTTTTTAAAAGTAAAACAGACTGAAATTTAAAGTTTTAGTGTTACCAAAAGGCTTCCATTCCAATTTCAATTTTTAAGCCTTAATATCTTTCACTTTAAAAACATTCAATCGATCAGAGCAAAAAACTGTTCTGATTAATGCAGCAGTGGTAAAAGATTAATTTCTTCCTCTCAATTATTTCAATCGCTAAGTTTACGTATTTAATGTGAGACTGTAGCCGTATAATGTGAGTTGCACACATTATAAGCATGAATTTCATTCTTTCACATCTAAATTAATAAATGAGGAGGATAAGTAAAGAGCGAAAAGAAATACATTCACAATAATTTTTCGATTTTTTAGAACAGGATTAAAAGAAACATGGATATTAAAAAATTCCAAAAATTCCAAAGAACTGGAGGACGAAGCGTTTGTTGTTGTTGGCGTGGCGTTGAATATGAAATTCAATAAAATTCAATACGTCCTTGGCTACAAACTTGATTGTTGAGCAAAAAGCATTTAAAATTCATTGTCATGGAAACAAAAAATGACAAATGTTTGCTAGCTGAAATTTGAAATTCCAATCATTTCATATTAAAATTTGTATCAGAAGCATTTCCCGCCTCAACTATTTCATTTACGTTTAACAATGCAACGTTATGAAGAGCGTTTGATCGCAGTTTTAACCATTTGAAAGCAAAAAAACATTGAAGGATTGAAGTCAAATTTATTGCGGTAAATTTTTGCGTATCCATACTGCACTGAATGCACTGATGATTGATGGTTGATAGTTGATGATGATGATGATGATTGGTGATTGATGATTGATGATGACTGATGGATGATAATGATTGATGAGTGATGATGATTGATGGTTAATAACTGATAGCTGTTGATAATGGTGATGATGATTGATGATTGATTATTGATGGTTGATCACTGATGATTGGTGATTGATGATTGATGGTTGGTGATTGATGGTTGGTCGTTGATGATTGATGATTGACAAATGATAATTGATGGTGATGATGATGTTAACGATGATAATGATGAGGATGGTGATAGCGGAAAAGTGAAGAAAAGTTTTTTTTGAAGCCATTTTTTAACAAAAAAAAGTTGGTGAGAAAATTTAATGAATAAATGTTGGATGCAAGGAGGCAAAATCCCAAATTTGTAACTTGACCTCAAAAAATATTCCCAAAAAAATGTTTGCTGCCACTGAAAAACAATTATGATAAAATTTCTTCATACATTTCTTAAACACATACGTTTCTTCAAAACGAGCATCATGATAAAATGATAAAATGAATGTTTAGGTTTTTAATTGAAAATTGTGATTGTGGCAGAGTTGTTTAACCATAATTTCTTTTTCAATTAATTTTTTTCTTGCACTAGTACCTTATTCTTAATTAAAAGGATTTGAAAAAAATCTACTAAATGATGGAATTTGACAAACAGCTGATATTGCAGCAGTTAGATTTGAATTTTTCAACTGCTTGTCAAAATTTACAAGACAGAAAAAATTGTGGTTAAAATTATGGTTAAAGAAGTTTTTTTAGTTATATTTTTAAAAATTACAATTTAAAAATTACAGTATTGAAATGTTAATTAATCATTTACAGATAATCACTTAATAATAATTTAACTGTATTATGGCAATGTTCATTAATCAATTATTCTTATTATTTGTGTCGTGCGTTTTTCAAATAATGTGACTGCGACAATAATTTCGTTGAATTTTGCAATTAATGATGAAAGAAGCACAAAAGAAGTTTTTTTAGTTATATTTTTAAAAATTGCAATTTAAAAATTACAGTATTGAAATGTTAATTAATCATTTACAGATAATCACTTAATAATAATTTAACTGTATTATGGCAATGTTCATTAATCAATTATTCTTATTGTTTGTATCGTGCGTTTTTCAAATAATGTAAGTGCGACAATAATTTCGTTGAATTTTGCAATTAATGATGAAAGAAGCACAAAAGAAGTTTTTTTAGTTATATTTTTAAAAATTACAATTAGGACGCAACGAGAGAATTTCAATTTTTCCAAATTTCTTTCCATTATAGAAATTCAATCAGATAAATTCGTTTTGTTTTGTTTTTTTCCATTCCAATCGTTGGTTCATACAAAATGAAAGTTTTTGAAATCCAAATTTTTGCCACTCCGAAAAAAAGAAATTTCAGTTAAAGAAAGTTATAAATGAATTTAAATTTTTTTTTTACCAATCATTGATTAACTTTTTGTTAATATACTGAATAAAATTCTCTTTTCTTGTCTCTCTCTCTCTCTCTCTTTCCCTGTCTTTCTTTCTTTCTCTTCCTCTTACCCAAAATGAAAATTATTTAGGTATGACGCGGGAGATATAAGAGAAGGAAAATAATTACACATTATTTCCAATATTCTTATGTAATTAACATGAAGTCTCTAAGAGAAGGTAAAAACAATTTTTATTTTTCGAAGTTTTTTGCGAAATTTCAAGGATTAAAATTAATTTCTTATTTAAGTGTTAAAATTAAAATTTCGTAATTGGAAATCAATTTGAATTGATATTTTCAAATGAATATTCATTAATGTCATTGCTTATTATTACTTAACAATACTCGAAATACACCGCTTTCTAATGCTAAATTAATGTTTGTTCAGCTAACAAAATGATTCACTAAATTAATTTGAAAGCATTTGGCAGAAATTTTAATTGTCACCACATAAAATAGATTCAAAAGTAATTGCGCCAATTTAATTAAGGAATTACTTCGCAATTAAACGAACCGATTAAGAACGACAATTCATCATCATTTCAAACTGATTCGGCATTTTATAAGAAATGACGATTTAATACTTCTATTATTTCTTTCTTTTTTTTTCAAATCATTAGAAAATTTACTCGAAAAAAATGAAACGGAATGAATTAATGGCAAAAGGTGAGACTGTAATTAGAAAAGTATGTTACAGTTTAATGACTTTCAATGAGAAATGTGAGATGGCAAAAAATGAAACTGGAATTACGAATGTATGTTTTAGTTTTAGTTTAATTAGTTTCAATGAGAAATATGCTTTCCATATTGTTCCTATTTTAGTCATTGCAACTAACAAATGTTATTGAATTTGATTCAATTTTTTTTTTTCAAAAAAAATTTGAATCTGATTTTCAGTATTCGAACGAATTACAAATAATATTTGACTATGAGTTTTTCCATTATTTTAGCAACTTTTTGAAACTGAATCGTTGATAAATCTTTTTTTGCAAACGTCTGAAACCATTTTTTGTCGATAAGAAAGTTTGAGATTTCTGAGACCTGCAATCTTGTATTTTACATATAATTGTTTTAATTTGTGAGTAAATATTCATTATTTATTAAAATTGAAATATGTTCTTAATTGGAAATTAATTGAAAAACCAACAAAGAAATTTTTCACTTGTATATCCATTGCGACAGTTAGAATTGTTCCTTGCATCCCTACCATTGAAATAAATTATTCTGGAGTGAAACATTCAAACTTCATTAATTGGTTCTAGGCTTGAATTTAATATGCGTTAAAAATGTATATTATGAGTGCTCTTGTCGCTGTATATAACCATATTGCATTTGCTTGATTATCCGCCCGTTCTCTATTAAATAAGTTGTTGCAAAATTATGCAATATTTTGAAAAATTTTTGAAATTTCTTTTCAGCCATGCAACATTTTACAGTTCTCTAATTTCAATTAAGCATCTCATTATTTGATGCGGCTTAATCTAATTTTCATGAAACATTTTGCAATTGTCCATTTTACGCGACTTTCGCTTTTATCAAACATTTTTTTTTTTTTTAATATAGTGCAGTTGTCTATTTTATAAGCTCTGGAAAAGTTTTAGGAAACTATAAAAATGGAGAAAAGAATCTGGACTTATAAAACTTGTTCATTGCTAATTTATCTGCTAATTGTGCTCTTAAACGACACAATTCGAACAATCAAAATTTTCATTTGCACTTTTTTCTTGAAGTATTTATTGCAATTAATTGGTGCAATTAATTAAAAACATTCTAAATTATCCCACATGATTTCACTGATCTTTCTTTTTCTTCTGCAGTCATTTTCCACATTTGCTTGCTCATATTTTTCATTTCTTTTCCAAAAAAAATATTTTTGAAATTTATTAAAAACCGTTTAAACAAATTTGTTCTATTCGTCAGAAATTTCTTCTTTTTTTCCCTTAAAATTCGTTATGATTTAAATAGCTTCAATAGCGATCTGTATTGAAATTCATTCATTTTTCTTCATGTTATGATAATAAATCATCGGTAATCGATATGATATGGTTACATTTAAATAACAATAAGCATTCAAAATCTATTATTCAGCAACTTGAAATTTTATTTTTAGATTTAAATTAAAAAACTTGATTGATTACAAAATTAATCGATGAGGGATGTATTTCTTCACACATTTGACACAATCTACGGTTGTCAAAGCTGACGAATCAGTTCAAAAGAAAATTTTTTTTTTTAAATAAATTTAGAACTTAACGAATTTTACAACTTTTAATAAATTTTTCATTTTTCAACAGATTTTATTATTTTAATAGGTTTTTTTTATGACAGTCGTTTATTACTGCAAAAGTGATTTATTGTTTTCTGCAATATTATATTCAATGGGAAAAAACTAATCGCTCGTTAAATGCCTTCTTTCGGCAAAAGCTAGCAATAGTGGTAGAATGCTTAATTAAGTTCGTCTCACTATGCTGGACCAGTATAACAGATAGGATGGAGCCAGGAAGGATATCAGCAAAAACAGGAATTGTTATTGAATCTTTTCATTTTTTTCTTTTGTTTATTGCCCAGGCATTAATTTTAAAACACATGAAAATATTCAAAGAAATTGCTGGCCAGAAGTTAATTGATAATTGAAAAGATTAAACTGAAAATAAAAAATGATTATATGTGTATTGATATCAAGAAAAGAAATAAAAAAAAAAAAAAAAGTTCAAGTTTTAGAAACCTTTGTCTTGCGACACTATGTTGCTCTATAGACAACATTCTACCATTACCAGATGTAGCATAGTTTGTACTAATTTACTTTGTATTAGTGCTCATTCTACTTTCTGTATATCATCTGCTTCGCGCGCAGTGAAGTTAAATTCTATGTCTACCAATCATACATTACATAATAATCAAGCAACAAAAGCGATTTAATTAGTATCGTATCCGAAAGCAATGCTGTCAATAGAAAGTGACACCCATTTTCAACTATTCGAACCACCATTTCACCGTCTCGTATATCATCATGCTACAAAATGTTGACATGTTAACACTGAAAGTGTCAAATGATTTCATTTCATTTCATCTCATTTTGTTTATGCTTCATTCCCATTTTATTTTTCCTTCATTTTCATTGCATTTTGTTTTCATTTCATTTCTTTTTTTCCGATTCCAATTTCACTTTCATTCTACTTATCCTTCAAACAATGTGATACCGTGTACAGGTGCGATAAATGATTTTTCAAAGAGATAAAATTTGAGTAATTATATAAAAAAGAAAATGAAAAAAATTAGCATAAAAATTAAATTCAAAAGGATAAGAAACAGAAATTTATTGGTTTTATATTGGAAGTTTATATTGAATTTAAAACAATTCACGAAAAAGAAACTGGCCAGAAATAATTTCTCCGGAAGCTGGTTTCATTATTTCCGGCTACCGTTCTCATTATTTCCAATTGCTGTTCTCATTTAGAAAATAATTATTTCAAGTTCACAAGAACTGTTTGATTTCAAAATTAATTCTGTTATTAACGGTGTTCTAGTTTATTCAAAAAAATTATATGATTGCAACAGTATGAATGCAAACAGCAATAAGAAGAAATTTGTTAATTTCAAAAAAGTAAAATAAAAATAAAGGAAAAAGAAAACGCTAAAAAATTTATTGAAAAAAAATGATTTGAAAATCATTGCAATTCAAGTAAAAATTTGAATTTGAAGATAGCATAAGGAAATGTTTGTGAAAAATATTTCTGGCTTTTTTGTTAAATGTGAGTTCTTGCATCTCACATTTTACGATCTTACACTGTGTGATTCTCGCATTAGTCAATCGGTGCTTTCTGCAATTTTTTTAAGCCTTATAATTTTCAAGTCTTAAATAAACTTAATAAAAAGGTATTATTTGCAATCAGCAGTGAAAGAAAATAGCCCAGTATTACTTCATGCCCGTAAAACAGAAATTATTGCTTGTTGTGCAAATTCGTGACTTGTTTGGAATCTGTCATTCCTCATGTTTATTTCAAGCAATTATCAATTAATGACGAAGCATTGAAACTAAATAGATATCGATGAAATAAAATTGGTTATGGCAAACATTAGGATATGGATTATATCGATTGGACTGTTAAGTAATTAGATAAATATCATGAAGTATAAATATTAAATTATACAAATATCAATCAAAGAATTTAAACAAGGGGAATATCGGTTTTAAAATTCAGCGAACAACAAATTAGATAATTAATTCGATCATAATATAGTATAATTTCAATAATAAATTTTATGAATCATTTAGAAGGCAATATGATGAAATGTTTGTTTATGGCTTTTCTAGATCATCATCATGTGACACCAATTTTGTCCCATGCATGTTTACAAAGAACACGCGTGAGATAGAAATATTGTTTGCAGTATTTCAACAAAAAAAATTTTGCAACTTATGACAATTAATTGCTCAACTGATTATTTACGTTACTCATTGGCGTTGAACAGCTTGTTTGGTTGTTTTTTTCCTGGTTTTTTCCGTAGTGTAAAATTTTTAACTGATTGAAATTTAAAAGTGGAATAAAATCAAAATTATTTTAGAGTGTTGTTATTTGAAAGCGAAATGTTTAAGAAGGCTAAAGATATTGCTACGGATGCCGTGGATACAATTAAAAAGAAAACGGAAAAAGTAATTCATCAGGTTCGATTTTTTTTTAATTTTGAATTATACATCTGAAACAATTGATGCATTTTAATTTAGAATATTAATTTGGTAATTTAATTTCGCAATCATTAAGTAAATGACAACTGAATAAGCATACATCCATACATCCAGTTTACTAAATGAATTGAAATATACTTTTAATTGTATCATGCGATGTTAATTAATTAAAAACTTGAAATGGCAAAAAATGTTTTTAAAATTGGTCTTCACTCTTGAAGTAGTCTTCACTCTATCCTTTTATGTTTCAATTAAATTAGATTTTGAATTAAATTCCGATCACTAAAAAATTCTTTGATGAACATTTCAGTAAAATATCAATGCAAATGCTAATTTATTATATTTTGCGAAAAGAATGATAAGTTAATACTTAAATTCAATATATAAAATGACAAAAGAGTTTCAGTAGATATTTGTTTGCGCAGCAAATTACTTCACTTTCTTCAAGTTTGAAATTTGTAAATCTCTCTTTCAGATTTGAAAGTTTTGGACGAAGCATTAGCATTTTAATTTCAGGTGAAAGGTGCTAGCGAAGAAGGATGTCAGCAAGCGAAAAAAGCAGCAGATGGAGTAACTGACAAAGCTGATGAAATACTTGAAGAAAGTGGTAAATTATTAAAATTAGACGGAATTAAATGAAATCCCTGATAATTGTTGCGTAGAAAATGAAACTGATAATTATAAATGAGTCAAGCGGAAAAAAGAAATCTTTCATTGAAGAAATAATAGTATGAATGGACTAAATTTCTTTTTTCCCTATTCTTCCCAGTTCCGTAATGATGAGTATATATTTGGGACAGGAAAAGGAAACGATTAGTAAGAAATGTAAGTGAAATATTTCAGTTTTAATTTGATCAAATTTCAGGCGAGAAGATTAAAGAACTCGGAAAGAAATTGTAAGAGAATAAATTTTTTTTCAGTCATTTCGAACGATAACAATTTTCATTTTTTCTCTATCAAATTTTCAGTTAATTCATTTTGAATATTGTTGTAAGTTTATTGGCAAGCAACTACTGTAGCTGTTTCATTTTATCTGTCATCAATTTCTTCTTTATTTTATTTTGTAATCATTTGAAACGAATTGATTATTTTTAACTTTAATGAAGTAAAGAATTGTTATCATCGATTTATAATATCATTTGTGTTTGTTTTGAGTGTGGTATGTATTTTTTTTTTTTGAAATATTGTGAGGATTTATTACTTTTATCAGTTAAATAAAAATGGTTGAAAATTCATCACGGTAATCACTTAATTGGATTATCTAAAATTTACCAATAGCATCTGTAATCCATTCTTATCCCAAGGAGGAAATTCAATTTGCTGAGACAGAGATTCATGTAACAGATAATTAAGAAATCAAAGTTTGCAAAGGGTTGGGCCGAGCCGGTGGTCAAAACTGGGACCTCTCACGCCCGAAGCGAGATTATACCAATATTTGATGATTTACCTATTTATCATTTGAATAATAGTGATAATATTCATCAAGGTAAACAGGAATAGATGGAGGAAGAATTTCCAAACTAACCGAAATATTTCGAGAAATAGAATTATCTGATGCTATCAAATTTATCAATAAATAATTGGGTTTTCGTGTTAAATTCCAATAAAATAAAAAATGTCATAATCACATGAAATGCTGGTTCAAGTCGTTGTTCAAGCCTCGCTTTTCAAGATTATAGATGTAGCTGATATTTTCATGATAGATATAAACTGCAGGGACTTTCATAACGACAAATTTTAACGTCTGGATAAAACTCGACAAAACGTGAGAATTACTACATATTTCTGACGAAACTCGACGGAGCGTGTAAGAGCTCCTACGTTTTCTGATGAAAACCGACAAATCATGGAAGGGCTACTACATGTATCTGACAAAAGTCAGCGAAATGTGCGATTTTCGGGAAAGCTAAAAGTCCTTGCCGTTTGTCGTCGATAGAGATTTATTTGGATTGTAATATGTATTCACACAGTAGTATTAGTTTATAACATTAAGAGAAGTTTAGACACACAATAATTGATAAGCAGCAACAAAAATGAGTTATACAAATAAATAACTTGATTAGTTTTAACTTCGATGATAATCGATTGACCTTTGTCGATATCTTTTGTAAAGAAGTCTTTTCATCCACGTTGGAGAAACTGTTGCAGTAACGGATGAAACAAAGAACCGTCTAGAGAGTTTTTGATTATAAAGCTGGCTGCATGTCATTTTTCCATACTTACATCCACGATTGGAGGCAAATCTCCGGTAAGCTTATCATAGAGTATCTTATTCATAACTTTGCACAAGTACCGAAATTTCTTTGTGATGTCATTCCTATTCTTCACATCACCTTAATTTTGTAGAACTTTGACATTTATTTTATTTGACAATTTTGATTTGATAATCTGCCATCACCAACTATTGCACGTTTCTGACGGTATTCCCATAGTGCACTTTGCGACGCCTGATTAACGTAAAAGACGTGGTATCTATTTGTTATCATATACCGTTCAGATAATGTAGGTAAGTTAATGTATCATTACACATGTTCACAGAGAGAGTTCAAACTAGTCATCAGCACGGCATCGAACCTGCATTACTAACTGGACGAAGTGGTTTCACCAGTACACTAATTAATACAACACTACGTTCTCTTGATTTATTTTTATAACTTGAGAATTTCAAAAAATTTCCTGAAAAATTTAAATCTTTTCATTATGATGACATAAGTGATTCATATGATACTTCATTTCAGATCTAACTCTAACCTTTCCCATTAATTGATGCAACTTAATTTAAGGTCCACTCTAATCTTTCCATTTGTTGATGTGGCATTTTTGAGTTAACAAAGATTTCCAATTTCTGCTTTACAAAAATTACATTTATTTTATTAACAGTAACTGATGAAATTTAAAACTTCATCAAATAAAAGTTAAAAAATACGTTAGTCTTAAAAATCGAAAGTAAAACATAGAAAGAAAATCGATGACATTTAAAATTATTCTAATTTTAGTAATTCAACAATTTTATAAATCAATAAAACACAAACTAAGAGTGTGCAATATTTGAAGTTATTTAATTTAAATTTATAGAATGAAAAAAAATGAGAGATTCTGACTAGATATGTTATAGAAATTGGTTAATAAACATTTTATAATTTCGTTTACTTTTTTTTTAATTTAGCAATGTTAATCTTTAATAATTTTAAATTTGTTAAAAAAGTTGAATTTAAATAGTTTCAAAACAAAGTTTGTTCACCGCAGAAGACGATTAGATATATTGAGGTCTGCGTAAAAAAGTAGTCAGTATTGATATCAATTTTCAAAATATTATTGAAGAATTAAAGATGGAGGATTGAATCTTGAGCTTTGATCCTTGATCTTTGGTTCTTGAATTTTGAGCTTTGAGCGTTAATTCTTGATTCTTGGGTCTCGAATAGTTTCACATGCATCATATGCGCTGAATGTTGTTTTGGTGCTCATGCGTCATATGCGCTGATTGTTGTTGCTCATGCGTCATATGCGCCAATTGTTTTGCTCATGCGTCATATGCGCTAAATGTTGTTTTGTTGCTCATGCGTCATATGCGCTAATTGTNTATGCGCTAATTGTTTTGCTCATGCGTCATATGTGCTAAATATCCTCGTGCGTTTTGTGGCCAAAAAAAGCCAAGTTTTGAACCGAATTTTGATCAATAAGAATTTCTTCAAAGTATTCAAATTAAATTATTTCATAATTAAAAAATAAAAAATAAAACCGTTAAAATAAACGAAAAATAAGCTCAGCCAGTGAAATCGAATGAATTTTCAAATCTTTCAAAAAAAGAGAAAATTTTTATGATTCATTCAATTCCTTAAAATCAATCATTTAAAACAGACTGATAAAATATCTTTAATTTCTTCTGATTCAATTGATGAAATGCACTTGATTTCACTAAATTTAAATAACAAAATATCCTGGACTTCATCAATTCATCAACGATAAGAAATTTTGCGGTAACATAGCTATTGCTGTGTTTGTATTTTAAATGCAAACATTATTGCACGCATAATTTTCCGAACATGAGCCATTTACGTTGAAATGCTGAAAGATTTGGCTTTTTTTCATTAAATTTTAATTGTTAGTTAGAAAAAGATTAAATTGTTTAATTAATGCATTCCAAACATTTTCCTGATCTTTTTTTCTATGCTGAAAACTTAAATTATCATTTTACAATCATTAATCACTTCAGCGTTGAGCAAATTTTTAATGTTCTTCAAGAACTTTTCATTCCTTAATCATTCGAATATATTTCTGTGCAAACTAATTAATTAACATACATTCATTCCTGTTAAATTTGTCAAGAACCACTTCACATGTTTTAATTTTTATTTATTTTTTCTTTTTCTTTTTCCAGTATGCAATTTCAATTTGTAAAATTGCGCAATTTTTAATAATTAATCTATCATTAACTCTCCAATTGATCAAAGTGATGACACTTATCAATAGCTGAAAATTTCATGTTGCCACAGTTAGTGCGAAATTTTGATGAAATTGCTTTTGCATTTTATGATGAAATGCTTCTCTTTTTTTCTCTCTCTCTCTCTCTCTCTCTCATGCATCAAATAATTGTTCATCAGCAGTTCGCTTTAACTAAACGAATCAGTAATTTGAAAGTTAGATAAACTAAATTTAAAACAGAAATGTTATGAGATGAATATTTAATTTATTGAAACATTTTCCTCTGCAAATAGGGCAAAGGTATAATTTAATTATGTCATGCTCTACTTTTCTGGCTTTTTTTTAAATTCATTAAGCTAATTTTTATTACTAATAACTCCTTTGAAAGGTGTTTGGTAAAAAGTCAAAATGAAATCTGAGAGAAAAATAAGCTGATGAAAAGCTTAAATGTTGGAATATAAATAATGAGAATTGTTAACAAAGATGCAGTAATGAAAATTGCAACAAAGAGCATATTTTAATAATTTAAAAGTTAATTAATTGCTTTTTGCTAACAAATAATTGATATTACTGTATAACTAACTGCTACTTTTTATATAGCAAATAAATAATTGATTAGTTTACAAAACGAATATTTATTTGCATAATATCAAATGAAAATAAAAATATTTATTACTCAATTTGTCCAGTTGTTATCATCTGATTTTACTCGCTCTGTTTAATATAATATTTATTATCATCTAATGTTATTATTTACAACTGAAAATCTAAACAATTTATTATTAAACAAATTTAATAAATTGATTTAAAACAAGAAAAATAATCATTAAACGAATTAATCAGTGGATTTAAGGCTGCTTATTATTACTGAATATGTGTGAAATTGATTCCGTACGTTGTTATCACGTGTAGTAACAACGCTAATTCAAATACTTCTTGTGCATGCTATCATCATGTTATAAAAAAAACTATTGCACATTTGTAGGAATGTATAAGTGCTCGTTTTGTAAGATTATTTCATTTCCGTTATTACATGGAAACTTAGGATAGAAAAATGATAATTACAGGGAAGGTTATAAATTTTGTTGAATTAATAGAATTTTATAAAAAAAAAAAAAAAAAAAAAAAAACGGAAGATGCTTTGATTTTGTTTTAGAATACTGCTACTATATTCTCGAAATGTTACTTATGCTAATGAAAATTTTATTCAAGATTTCTGAAAGCTTCGAAAAAAGATTCTGTAATGCAATAGATTGGGAGACAATTGATTGCTTTGGGAATTTCCGATAGTTCGGACAAATGCCGGAAATATTGAAATTTTGATGAAATTTTTTTCTTCCCATTCTTACGGGCAAAATAAGAATGGGAAGAAAATTTCAGTAGAAAACAATAATTACGATAAATTGCCGGGATTTTCCGAAAATTTCCAAAAATCTTCAAGAAAGAAAAATACAAAAATTCGAAAGTGGAATGTTTGAAGTTTTAAAGTTCAATATTATATGGATTTTATTGTTATTGTGATAATTAATGGTTGATTTTTTAGTCAAATTTTAATGATTGATTATTAATCAAAATTTAGTTGAAGGAAAAGTTATCAAAGTTATAACCAACATTTTGTTACCATAACAAGAATAATTTCCAGTTCAGAGATTGTAAGTGAAAAAGCAATAGCAATCAATTAATGCATATTTTTTATTTGACAATTTCTGTTTCCAGTCATTTGTTTAATTATTTTAGTGATGTGAACCAAAGCAGGTAATGGAACACTTTTCAGTTCGAATAATTGAATTTGAAATGATCCATCTGAAATGACCAATTAAAAATTGGATCTATTTATAAAATCGGAATGATCTATTTAGAATGATAAATTCGAAATGATTTATTGCTTTACATTTGCAAGCATCATCGAAGGATAGTTTTTATTAAATTGTATGATCGATTATACATCTATTTTTGAATGGGCAAATTCGGAAATAAATAATATAACTATGAATTTCAAAAGCAATTCAATCAAATTGGCTAATCGGAAAAGATTAAAATCTGCCAACATGCATTTGTTGTTTAGGATAAAGATATGAATCATTGAAATTCAATGGTGGAAAACTATCCGTGAATGATTTTTGTCGTTTTTATAAAATGACTAAAAAATTTTTTTACTTTTATTTTTTTAATTTTGTACGACTATTTGTAGCTATCATTCATTAGTCGGGCAAATGTAATTTAGAGGGAAAAATAGCACAATAGCTTGAATTATTTGCATTTTACAATTTTTTGCTAAAAGGATTTTTTTTATGTGTAACAAAGTAATGTATGATTTAGAAAGCGAATCGTTTTTTTTTTTCAAGAAAAATAATATTTTATAGTTTATCGTGAAGAAATTTTATCAAATCACAAAAATTCACAGTAATGAATTTACGACAATTTGATTTCGGGATAGTCGAAGAATTAAATTATTCCAAATTTTTTGTTTGCAATATAAGCAAAAATAATTAATTGCAAATAATTTTGTCACGCCATTAATTGTAGTGATTACTTCAAAGAAGAAAGAAGAAAGCAGTGGAATTCATTTGGTACATTAATTGATCAATCGAGAAAAAGAGCGAATTAGTCAAGCATTTTACAACAACGTAAAATCATTACTGATCATATGATCATTACAACAGTATCTCAAGCATTTCAGACAAATTCAAAAAAGAAAGCAAAATCAAATTATCAAATTAGAATAGAATGCGCAAAGGTTATTGATATGATTAGTTACATAACGAGTTTTTAATAAAAGGAATGTTACCTAATTTTGTTCTGATAAAGTAATGAAAATTTTTGCAACCGATTTTTTGATAATTTGGAATCAAAATTAAAATTCAATAAGTTCAGGAACTTTTCCTTGAACAAAACAAAAAAAATTTTCTAAATATGAAGTAAAATTAATATATGCACTGCAAGGAAAAAAATTTGTACAAAATGACAAGAGATTGTGTGCTCATCATTTTTATTAAAATGGTTTAAATTTGATTTGATAAAGTTTAAAAAAAAAGGTTCATAATTTAATAATGCTAGATTGACAAGTCAGCGAAATTTAAAAATGATCCAACTAAATGTGATATATTGCATAAGCATCATCACAGTAAGATGAAAATGATTGGATGAATTAGCTGCTAGAAAACTGCTACTACCAGTAGTTTCAGCAGAATCCTCATAATAACTAATATCGATATCCGTATCAGTGAAAGAATGCCCAGTGATTTTACTTCTTGACTTTTCATCTTGACTATTCAGTGAGCTTCTTCGTGGATCAGCATTATGATCAAACCTGGATGGTAATTCTTTTTCGGCCAACATCATGCTATCATCATCATTATTCATTGCAGAATTTGAACTTCTTGTCAAATCATCATTAGACCAAATAATTTCCGCTTTATCATTTAACATCTCCTAAACATTTTTTAAATTCAAGTTTTTATCTTATTCTTGTAATCATTTTAATTATTAAAAATTTTTACTTTAATACATTGAAATTTCTAATTTTTTTCACAAAAACTAAACTTTAAATAAAATTATTAAATTAAAATGTAAAAGAGTGAAAAGCAAGAAAATTACGCTATCATGTGCCGAAGTAATGATTGTTGTTGTAGAGGGAAATGTTGCTGATCGTGAAGGCTCCGTCAGACTGGAACGTCCTGTAAACTGACATCTTGGCAAAAGGGTATTAGTTGTATCCCTGAGGACTCGAAATATCATTGTCCATGCTTCAGCACCGCAACCATATGCTATTGGTCGTTCAACACAACTTGCAAAATAATTGAGTGCCCTGAAAAAAGAAATGAAACTTAATTTTTCGTTTAGAATATTAAATTATAAGAGAAAGAAAAAAGGAAATGGATGAAATTTTGTACATTTTGAAATTTAAAATCATAAATTAAATGAATAGTTTTGTTGTGAAATTCCATATTATTTAAAAATGTGATTTTTGAAAAAAAAACTGATTACTTACTGGCACATTTTATCAAACCGCATTGATATTGCACTACTAAGTTGTACATTTGCAGCTTCAATATGCTTTAAAGTGATTTCATGGCATTGTTTAACCGTTGGCTGACGATCCAATTCAACTAAGCATTCCGCACTTTGCATAAATGCTGCAGTAAACAGCTAATTAATTACTTACATTAGTTTCGACTGAACTTGGGTTTTGGCACTTATGAAGTTATTTTGCCAGTATTCTTTGAATCAATAAAGACTTGACACTTTTTGCTTGTGAAAATTAATTTTTAAATTAATTTTTTTGAACAAAAATTAATCACTAGAATATAATCGAAGATTATTCAATTAATCGTTTAACTGAAAATAAAAAATAATTCTATGGTCAAGTGTCAATTAAATTCATTGATCGAGCATTATAAATGATTTGTGGATTTTTGAGAATTAAGAAGAATTACTTTCATATCCTTCATTGCATAGGAAACCGTAGGATGCATCAATGAGATTCAGTGTGACATGTTCTGGACACTGCTGGCGCAATTTGTGAACGCACTCATTAAAATTTCGAACTAGCCTGAAATTTGGCTAAATGTCTCAAATGTCTCATGTCTTTTTCAGACTCATTTAGTGGTCTAAGAAAAAATTTTTCTAATTAATTAATTGCCAAGAAAATATTATAAAATCTCGCAATTATAACTGCCTCATAATTAATTTCAAAATTGAAATCGTTTTCAATTCATCCAAAAAACATAATGTTCGAATATTTGTTGGTTAGTAAAAAATTAAATCACACTTAAAAAATACTTAAATTTTTAAATCACCTAAATTTAAAAAAAAAAAAAATTTACAAATTTTTTAAGGAAATCAACATTGCTCATATGTTTCAGTGTTAAAACTTTTTCCATTTGATAAGTATGCAAAAGTAAAAAATAAGAAAGTAACCTGCAAAGTTCACGAAAAACATATCGTCCAATTTTTGGTAATGCGATCGCTTGACCAAAATTGTTTTTTGCTGCATTCGATGAATTTTGATCATCCTTTAAACACTGATTTTAAATTATTCAATTGTACGATTAAAGTGATGATAGTTTCTGATGGTCAAGGTTCGAAAATAATGAAAACTTAATTATTATTGATTTGCAAATTCGTTTAATGGCATAGTGTTTTCGGCGGAGTTAATTAGATTAGAAGTTCTGGTCATTTGCTTAACCGCAACTGTTCATCATCTGTTATCTCAGGTTTTGATTGTTTGCTTTCAAGATTTGTTAAAAAAAAAAAAAAAATTTACAAATTTTTTAAAGAAATCAACATTGTTAAAAAAAAATCTTGTTAAAACAAATCGTCACAATGCATTTCACGTGATTTGTTTGTTGGGGAAATATTTGGATGTTAATTATTTAATCTATCAAATACTTATTTCAATTTTGATGTCTATATTTGTAGAAAAGTTGTATGAGACATAATTCAAATGCGTAAATATTAAAGTGGTTTACGCAATATTTGAATTTAATTTTCAGTAAAAATGAATTCATGAATTCAATTTGATATTAATTACAGTTTCATGCTAATTAAAAAATATTCTTTGGATTAATAATTTACATTGTGCGAAATGTTTGTTGATTCGATGACAATTTTTCATGAACCAAAGTTTAGCTAACATTTCAATCATCAGAGTAAAGAATTTAATTTCCTATTAAATGTCATTGCTTTGAATGACGAATTCATAGTGCAATTTCAATCATTCGCTTCAAGTTTCGTTCTGAGTGAATTATATTTAATGACAAACTTTTATCAGTTTTATATTTCTAATTTGTCATTTTCAGATAAACAATGAAGAGATTTATTTGGTACATGAAGTTTATTTTGTCATCAGCAGATATCTGCAGCGTTGGAAAAGCAAAACAATTAACAGTTGAAGACTGGTTAATTCAGCTTTTGTGTTTCTGTTTATGCTTGAAAGGCTAAAGAAAGGTGACACTCTTTCAATCGCATATGAAATGCAATATGCCATATTGAGGGCCTAGCTACTTCATAGCTTTCTTATCAATTGTTCGATTAAATGCTTTAACATACTAGACATGCCTCACATGTGTTTGCAGCTACATAAGCAATTTATGCCTAAATTTCACGAAAACTAATTTCTGGTTAATCTGCTGCCTTCCAAAGATTTGAAAATACTTTTTTATTTCTGATATTTGAAAAACTTGGCCACTAACTTCTTCATTAAGAACCTTGGCGTACTGAGCAATCGGTTGTACACATCTTTGAATAGCGTCGTTAATTTGATAAGAGCAGTGCGATGTTGCAAATTTTGGATATATTATCAGTACACCTGAAATTAAGCTAAAAATTTACTAACATTCCAAAAATTCGAAATTTCATACATTTTTAAATTTTTCTTTGCATTCCTGCGGAACAATAGAATGAAAAAAAAGGAAAAACTTACTACAAATTTGTTTTCTCCATTAAACGCTAAACAATTAGGGAAATAATGGAGCAATAAAGCACTCTTTTATTAGTCTTCACATTTAACTAAAAACTAAATTAACAAAATGCTCACAAATTTAATGAATAATGCGTGATGAGTGCTTACCAGTAATGAAAATAAGTGAACAGGTGTGATACATTTCATAAATAGCAATTCCAAGCCATTTATTTAATCGTTAACTCAATCCACTGTTTTCAGTAAATTGATATTATCGAACAAATTTCATTTCAACTTTATCATTTCTGCAATTTTCTCCCTGAAATTATGTCACTTCTCATTATTAAATAAATCAGTTTCAATTAAATGAAACGCATTTAAATGCGAAAGAATTTCATTAAAAATTCCGTATTATTGCATTTTTTTTCATACCATTTCAATGCAAATTTATCACAATTTAGCAAAATAATGATTGTTTTAAATATAATTGACAAAAATTATGCATTTCACTGAATTAGTCAATGTGAAAAAAATTTTTCGGTTTTCATTATTTAAAAATTCGAGGAAAAAGATCTTGCTAGTTGATAGTTGGTGATTGATATGATGATAATCGTTATATTAATAATGAGTATCTGCATTACTTTTATTTGTCATAGAAATTCCAACAATTTCCCTGAAATCTTAAGCAGACGGCACTTAACAAAGTAAATATTCATTTGCATCTTATTCCTGTTCAGTAAATAGTTTATGTCGTCATAAAAATTGTTACGATATGTTGCGGTAAGTTCAAAAGTTACGCTAGTAAAAGGTGATATTGCAAGTACAAGCATTACATGACATCATTGCACGCTTTACTAGCCAATGTTCACAACAAACATAAAAAAATGTTTGGCTAGTAATAAAAAGTTATCATTAAATGATTGGATGTTATTTTACGTATGACCAGATTAAATCATTTCTAAATCATTCCATTTGCAAAATATGTTTTTTCTTATTCATTCATAATTTCATTCTTTTTAACGAAATTTTAAAATAATACATAATAAAAGCATAAGTATGTAAACAAACTCGTGGATACTAATTTCAAAAAAAGTAGTACTTAAAATGAATGAACGGATCATTTTAATGTCAGATGATAGATCTTTCATGTAGGCGATCTATAAAATGATAAAAATTTCAACATAAACAAAATTATGCATTGTTAACTACGATTTCGAATGAAATTTTTGACAATTTAAGAGCTCATCCATGCATATCAAGTCACAACGAATAAAGAAAATGGCACATTATTTCATAGTATTTGAAATGGAATAGCTATCAATCTATCAACAGAGCCATTTAAATTCACCACTGAATGCAATTCCTAGCAACAATAGCAAAATTTAAAAATTGAAATTTTACTTTGAATACCATTAATGTAACAAATCCGGGCACATTTAATTCTTCCATACATTCATGCTAATATTACCAATTATTTGTAAATTATAATTTCACTAGAGACTAGTTAAATTACTTAACTTTCAAAAAGAAATTAAAAAAATTTAGAAATTTGAAAAAAATTTTTCTTTAAAAAAAAGGAAGGAATAACGCAAAATGCAGAGACGCACTTTTTTCATGAATGGCTAAGTCTCTTTTAATTAAATTTATCCAGACTTGTTTGACATTCATTTTTCCCTGTTTTATTCCATAGTAAACAAACAACAACTATCCAGATCCACGATTGCAAAGATATATTTAATTTTTCAAATGAAAAGAAAAATTGAAATAGAAAAAGGACCAATTTCAAGTTCTTTTGACGCAGAAAAAAGAATGCAAATTATAAATTTTTTCGCGTGAAGTTCATTATAACGTTAAAATTGTTTTAAATACGTGTTGTTACGCAAACTTCATTAATACACCTATTGCACTTGTAAATATATGAAACAATTTAAACAGCAAATAAATTCCAGTAGTACCATATTTGTAGAAGAATGAAACAATTTTTGTCATAAGCATATTTGTACTGTAGTGTGCTCGTAAACGAGTGCGATTGCTTTTACAGTGTGCATATTTACAGTAACACTACATTATTGTGCACTTTTAGATGAATAAAATGACTTTTACAGCATGTGTATCTACAGAAATAATACATTTTCGTCAATATTTTATCACTATGATTTGTTCAATCCTAAATACGTTAATTTTCAATTAAATCTAATGATTCTCTTCAAAGAGAATTAAATTTGCTAACATACGATATAGCAGCGCAATCGTTTTCTTTGCAATGTATTGCGCTTAAAACACGTCGAAGTGTGTGTGTGACGTACGTAATGGTTGATGAAAATTATTAGCAATGAAAATCATTTATTCAGGTAACATCCTTATTTCGCAATTATTCGTAAGTAATTAAGCAATAACATATGAACAATATGCTTCGCGCACTGTAATCGAATTTCCTATCAATACCAGAAAAATTAGAAGAAAATCGATTTAATAATTGATTTAATTAATACCACTCATTCTGGCATAAATGGTTAGCATTAAAATTGTTCCGGAAAATAAAAAAGAAATAAAAGAACCGTGACCAGATTCCGTAAACCGAATTTATTTCCGTTTTTACAAAGTAAGCAAAGCATAGTTCATTTTTGTTCGCTTCTTTCAACTCACACACTTCCGTTTTTTCTTTTATACTTCCGCTAATGCCTCTCTCTTTTTCATCCCTTTCCAATTTACGCCATCTTGCGATTTACTCATACATTTTGTCATACTCAATTTAATCAATGCAATCTTTAAATGTTCACCACTCTCGAGACATGAGCGCCTTAAAAATGCGCTTTTAGTCATTCCTCTATGCTCTTACACAAATACATCCTACATTCAAATATGGATTTTCAAATTTGTAAAAAAAATAAACTTCTCTTCATGACATCTTTTTTCTTTCTTCAATGTAAATGCAGTAAGGAGAAAAAATTTTCTGCCTTTTATTAAATTCCTTTTCAATATTTCTAACTTCATTTTAATAATTCTAAAGCACATATAAACTGCACGCGAAAAAGCAAAAGAATTACTGTAAAAGAAGAATTACTGTAGCAGGAAGAACTTCTCTAAAGTGTCATTCGTTTGCAATAAAAATGAAAAATTTTTTAAAATTATGTATAAATTTATTATAGAATTTCTTAATGTAATTTCTAGAAAAATTTATGTTAGGAAAGAAAAGTAAAAAAGAATAAGTAAGTTCTAAAACAATCCAGAAACAACCTAATTGCAATTATACTTTAAAATCTATGATTTCAGTTGAAATCAAATTATTATTATCGATAAAATTTTTTTTTCTAACAAAATTCAAATATTTCAATTTCAAAAAGAATGTACAATTTTAATTTTCCACAAAGCAAAGTATCAAATGATGTCATCTATATTACCAACATAAAAATCAATAAATTGTTAAATTCACATCAAATAACAGCGGCATATAAGGATCCTTTCAAAAAATTTCAACCAAATTTCGGAGTGTCACGTTATTCTTTAACCTCAATTTAAACAATGCAGCGCTATTGTCATGGGCTGTATTTTTCAGCGTAAAAATTGTCAGCTGTTAATTTTGATAGATGTCAAAGATATTTTAATTATTTTAACAAACCGCATTAAATTATCACAACTTATTTAATTCATTTAATATTCAACCTTATTGCTACAGTTTGTTTCTTAAACAATTACTGATTCAAAAAAACTCATCAAAAATACTCGCAGAAAGATAAACAAGTAAATGAATTCGAAAGCTTGAATCAGATAATAAGCCTAAGTAGAACTAAACAGTTGCTCTTTCAGAGTAGACTAAAATTTTTCAGCAAATTTAATAAAAGTAATTAAAAAGCGTTTTCAGCAGTAAAAAACAATTTGGTAGTTGAATTCTCATCATATTTACGAATTTTCAAAAAAGTTACTTTTCAAAGATACCAAATGTTGCAACTTCTAAATACTCATCCGATTATATTTCCCAGGGGAAAACAAAAATGCTAAGCAAATAACCGGTTTTACTCACTACACTTCATCTAGACAATTTCATGAAGCAATCAAGGACGTTTGCTGTGAGATTTACGGGATAAACGACATGACGGGTCATTTTGATAAAGGACAAAGGAAAGATCGGTCGAGGTTAAAAGGATACTGTAGATACATTTCTGACTACCTGCTAATTCGAAATATTCATCAGTGTATTTCAATTTTGTTTTTTTAGAGCAAAAAATGATTTTATGCTATTGGAAAAGATAATTAGCTCTTTCAAATGATTATTCCATTAAGAATGGAAATTACTCCTAGTAAAATTTACTGAAATTGAAATGAAAATGAGATATGAAAAGCCGAAATGGAAAGCATTGGTGATTTCGTTTAATTCATTATCAAGCTTAATTAAGAAATTAGGAAAAAACAAAAATACTAAGCAAATAACCAGTTGATAGTGGCAGTAATTTCCAGACTAATAAAGCTTTCAAGAACAGACATGATGATAATATTGTCATCATATTCGTTGTTCAAGGAAGGAATGTTGATAGCAATTGTATAAAGCATTTTGCAAGCCATGAATACTGACACTCATTGGACTTTATGAAGAAATGAAATAGTAAACTCTGCAATAGCGAATTTTCGAATTGTTCATATGCATATGTTGATGATAAAGTGATAGTTGATAACTTCAGCCATTAATTAATAAAATTATCAAGTCCTTATAATTAATACAGCTATAATGTGATTTCCAAAAAACAAAGAACTTGTTTGCTTAGAAAATTAATTAATTGAATTTTGAATAAAATTTTTGAAAAAAATGAAAGAAAATCCATGTTAATAAATGTCAGGAGTTTAAGTATTAAAAATATAAGCTGAAATTGTTTAAAAAGTTTTCAAGACTTCAAGCGCCTTAAGGCCTTTTCAATTATGTTTGCTTGCTATCGAAACGAAAGAACTTTCATAGTCAAAAAAATTCAACAAACATTCTAAAATGATTTTCAAATATTGAATGTGCTCAGGAGATTAAAACAGAAATTAGCAAGAAAATAGGCCACAAAAGTGATGCTGAAGAGGAATAGAAATGGATAGTTTTTAAAATGAAAGGAGGAGGAGGAAGAAAAGAAGAGGAAGAGAAGGGAGAGGAAATGAGAAAAGTAAATTGAAGGGGCCTTTTTAGGATGAGAGAAAGAGGATTCTTATTGGGGGGATAAGAATTCTCAATCAGTTTCATTTGAGGAGCGATTTCATCCACTTGAAACAAACTTGGCGACAATTGACCCTTCCACTGATGACCACTGCTCATTGGGTCTATTTTTTACTTCATTATTTCCATTTTCTCTCACAATCCACTTCAAAATCATCTAACGAATCAAAAGAAGTATTCACAAAAATTTGTATACTTTGACAAACAAATCAGCAAATCATTTTTATCTCTGTTAGTTACTCAAATTTCTAAATAATAAAATGCTAAATAGATAATTTTAAGTTGAATATTAGTTGTATAGCAATTATATTTACAAAATTTATAATTGTACGGCAAAAAAAAATATGGAAAAATTTATTTTCATAGTCATACATGTTGAATTTATTTATAAATATAGTGGCAATAAAAGAAGTAAAAAAGAAAACAAAATTTGATTTAAACAAGCATAACTTATTTTTACTGTCAAGGTAACAGCAATTCAATTGGCTGATAAGGAATGATAGCAAATTGATAGGAAAATTAATACACTTTTCTTTTTTTTATTTAATTTTGAAGTAAATTTTTTTGTAAGTCTTTCTCAATATTTCACTTCTGGTGGAACTAAAAATCGATTAGAAGCACAGTTAATTAGCTTAATCAATATGTTAATTAGCTTTTGTAGGCGGGAAATAATCCATTCGATCCGCGTTAATTTTTTTTCCCATAATCGCTCGTAATTTATAAAATACTCACTCTCAACTTACAATTATAAATTAATTCAAGGAAAATTGAATAATTTCAAATAAATTAAACGAATCAAGTCGGTTAGCAGTAAATTTATGATTTCATGAATTCAATTTAAGACAAATGACGTTTTAAGTGTGACATTTATGTATAACTTGAATAAATTAATTTGTCATCAAATTTTTTAACAAAATTCACATCAATTTCATGAGCAAATTAATAAATTAAATGAGGAATAATTTGCCGATAGAAAATTGAGAAGTTTGATCTCAACAACATGCATTGGTTCTTTGTTACCATCGTTCTTTTTTTATTCCTTTTTCATCAAAGAAACTAAAAGTTATTTATATTTATCAAGTAACTTATCAAGCCTTAATTATACGTATTTTGTTATTACTATGAATAAAAAGAAAGACCAGTCTGTACAAGGAAAAAGTTTGAACAATTAGCAAGTATTTTGTCTTATTTATTCATTATCTGTTAATTTGGAAAACCCCAAGCTTGAAAAATATATATTTAGCAAATTACAATTTCTACCGATATTTATAATTTACTTTCTATCAGCTATTGTTAATTCTTAGTATTGCTATTGGAATAAATTTATCTCTTGAAAGGCAAATTTGTTCAGTTAACAATTATAAATTTAAAAAAAAAAATTTTAAAATTGGAAAAAATTAAGTGCTAAATTAAACATAAATAATTTAAAATGAGAGAAATATCCCAAATGATTATATGAATAAATTTCTCTCAGTGAATCGAGATAGGCTTTTTCAAATTTAAAATGGAATATTTTTAAAATTTCTCATCAAATTTTGCCACTTTATATTTGTGAATAAAAATTTTTGATTGTATCATTTTGGATTTTAGATTCATCTCGCTAAAATCTCTGAAAATTCATTTACTAAACAATTCGCAAATTATTTTTCTTTTTTCATTTCTTACAGTATGATATAATGATAAGCTATGGTTTTATACGGTATGATTAAAAAGTGTCAAGTAAAAAATTTGCGAAAAAAAAACGAATTTAATTCGAAATGATATAAATTTGAAAAAGTTATTTGCGACTAAAGGACAGATGCATCGTTAATCACATCAATAATTGATAAATAAATTTTAGGTTGCGTTTAAATTTGATTTAAAATTTTCCGAAAGCTATTTATATGCAAAGAAAACACCTGTTTAGAGTAAAATATGCGTTCAGTAAATTTTGCAAATAAGCAAATGAATAAATTAAATAAACGAATTTCGATCAGAAAATTTTTGATTGTTCAAAGTTTAAAAATCTACATAACAAAAATTTTTGTTTAAGTAAGCAAAGTTTGACAAATGCAAAGGTTACTTTTATAGCTTTTTTTTTTCATTTTTAATTTTGTTTTCTTTTAATAAATGCAGAAAATTTTTGAAATCGGAGGACGGTATGCGTAAGAGCATATTTTTTTGTGTTTTATTAAAAAACTAATAATTAACCGCCGGAAATGTTAATTGGTTTGAGAGGAAGAAGGGAAGAGAAAAAAAGGAGAGAGAAAAAAGAGAGATGAATAATAATGATCTCTCTCCCTCTCTCTCTCTCTTTCTCTTCCTTTTACTAATCTCTAATTTCTTATTGTCCTTGAGAATTGAAATACCAAATTATTTTTTATTAGAATCTCATTTTTTAATAAAAATTGTTGAAATAAATACAGGAAATGTTTTTTTAACAAAAAATTTTGGAAATTCAGAGGATTATAAAAAGAGAGAATGAGAGGAAAAGGGAAAGAGAAAGAAAGTGATAAAAGTTATAACTTAGTCGTTTATTACTTATCTCTTCAAAAAAAATTCAATAATTACCTTTGCGATATTTTCTTAATATTGTTAATAATTCTATGGTTTATCAAGGTAATTAAAATGAATTTTAAACTGTTTAACTTATCGTTTCTATTCCAAAATATATTTTAAATCACAATGGTAGTTAGAAAGCGAAAGAGATTTCAAATAAAAAATCAATTTCAAAATGTAAACTTGTCATTTTTATTCGCCAATCAAACATCTGTTCAATGGAACTTTTCCTCTTTAGAAACAAAATCTATTTACTTCGAAAAAATCTCTGATAGCATCATTCATTCTGCTAACATTATATATTTGCTAATTTACATAAAGTAAATAGTATTTTGTATGGTATCTTACAGTCTAGAAAATTATGTAATTTAGCATAACAAATGATTAATTTCTATTTATTGTAACAGTAATCAACCTTTGACTGATCAAAATTACATTTAGTTGCACTAACATTTTCCATTGCAATAGACTGAGAAAAAAATTGGAGTAGGAAAAAGTGCAAAGAAAATGGCACAATATAATTACATTTAATTTTTTCAATAAAAAAGGAAAAATTAAATTATGAAAAATGTTCGAATTTTCAATAACTGAAAATTGCGTTATTTAAATAGCCATTGAATAATAATGCAATCCATGGATTTCTATTCAATTTCGTAAAATTTTTACTTTCAACTTGCGGACAAAAGAAATTTGAAAAATGAAAAAAAAATTCAACAAGTTTCGCAGTGACTTTTGCTAATGTTATAATGAGAGCAGTTTTACTTGGAGATATGTTCAATATGTTAATGACTTGCTTAATAAGCCATAATTATAGTAATTATCAAGTGGAAAAATTTATTTTTTTTGGAAGAAATTTTTTTTCTGAAAAGTAAGAGTATCGGAAGTTTTAACTGACTAAGAGATGAATTTATCAAAAAAAAAAGTTGTGATTTTTTAAGACATTTTCTTCTAAGATAATAAATTTGTTAATATTCTTTCAGTAAGCTTTTGCATTTATCTTTACCTTTAATACTTTTAAAATAATTTAGGTTGATGTGATAATGACAATGACAGATGGGTTAAGGTCAGTCGATCAAATCTTTTTTTTTGTTCAACAAGTTTTGCAATCGCTTTTGCTAATGGTATAATGGCAGGCAGTTTTACTTGGAAATATATTCAATATGTTAATGACTTACTTAATAAACTATAATTGTAGTAATAGTCAACCTGAATGAGCAATTATGCAAATTACGGCCAGAAGTATGCTATTATAGCAACTAATGTTACATTATGGATGAATGAAATAAATGGATGATGAATGGAAAATCTTTTCGGCCTAAAATTCATCGTTAATTTATGCAATAAAAAATATACGAAATTTATTGAGAAATAATTTGGATCAAATTTGATTGATTATTTTTTTATTTGTGAAAGCAAAAAGAATAAATGTTTTTGTACTTAATATATACATTCTTATTGATTAGGAAATGATTTGAATTAAATTTGATCTGACTGTTTTCCACTGAAAAAAAGTAAAAACAAAAAATATTTGTTTTCCAATTTTCGATATATGTATTTAGATAATCAAATTTGATTATTTTAAAGATATTTGACTATTTCAAAATTATAAAATGGATCGAATCTGTCTATTTTTTCTCTCAAATATACATAATTGTACTTTTTTTTTTTTTTTTTTTAACAGTGTTTTAATATCTCTGTCTTAATTTTTGTTTTAATATTTCGGCTTGTTTTTTAATTTCTAGCAGAAAATCTTTAAAATAACAGTAACATGATAAACTAGTTTTATATTTAGTAGAAGCAATTATAATTAAATATACATATATATATATATATATATCTAATTAGGATGACAACCGGATACAGAATAACTGGTGCAGTGTTTTGTTTATCTTTCAGTGATTGGAAGAGTGGCTACTGCACCATTGATACACATCGTCCGTGGATGGACAATTGATACAAAAGATCAAATTCATCTGGGTTATATTATGGCAATGCAGGAGCTATCCACTCTCATCCTAATCTGTTCACTAAACAATAAATGACAATAACAGCGACAACAACGACGATGATCGCATGTCAACAAAAGTATCCCAAAATTAAAAATCATTCTAAATTTGATCGCTCATTCATCCATTTCTCTTTAGTTTTGGTCGATAACATATTTTGTGTTTTCGTTTTATTTCACTAATTTCATAAAATATAAATTTGAAAAAGCAAATGCATAAGTTTCAGTAATTAAGCAAACAAAAATGAAAAAAAAAAAGCAATAAAGGAATTCTTTAAACAGACTAGAATAAATTCAGTCAAAATGATCAAAGTTAGATTTAATTGAATGAATGTGAAAAAATTCGATATTCGATTTATTCGGAGAATTTGAATTGCAAAAACAATTCATCAAAATTATTATTTCATTCTCCTCATTCAAAAAACAAATAATTTTGTCATCGATACTTTCATATTTGTTTAAGTTTTAAGATTAATTTATTCTTGTGAAATTAGTAATACATTGAATAGAAAGTTCAATTTAAAAATTGAAAAAACTTTCGAAAATATCATTTAACAAATATATCAGTTCATTGATATTAAGTTAAAATTATTTTCATTCTTTTTTTTGTTGATAATTTTATTTCATTAATAAGAATTCGTCCCATTTAACATTATTTACAAAGAAAAAAACTTATTATCAGACAATGCGACAATTTAGTTTAAGGTAAATCATTAGGAGAGTTCTTGGAATGAGAAGTAACATAATATGATTAATGACGGATTACTTTGATGCAGTCAAGGCGGATAAGTGATTTATTGCTACAATAATCATTTTGTTTAATAAATAATTTTTAACAATAAATTAATTGATTTAAAAGTAACGAAAAAAACACTTTATGAACAATAAATCCAAATTTTTTGAGCATATTACCGTGTAACACTGCGAATGTTAGTTCTATTAAAAGTTTGCTGATTGAAAATTAAAATGATTAACTTACTCATTCGTTGCAAATTTAATTAACTATTATTAACAATGGCAGCACATTTACTCATACATTTTATGATGAATAAGAAATATATCGTGAATAAAATATTGAATTAATATTAAATAATGAAAAATTCAATCGTTTTTAATGCTAAAAAATTTTTTTTTGCATTTTTTGCGTTAAAAATTGATTGATACAAAAAATGTGAACCTTTCATTAAAAGATGTAAAGCAGAAAAAAAAAACATAAAAGGAAAGAAAAAATAGAAAACGAGGAGAAAATTATCATTGTGAAATTGGAAGTGATTAATTCTTCCGGAAGTAGTTGACTAGTCAAATTAAAAGTTATTATAAAATTGAAGGTTAGATGTATTTTGCACATAGTATATGGGGCAGTAATGTTAATTTTTTAGTTGACTGTATGCTCTGAAAAATGTTATTATTGGTAAACCAATTTTTCATCTCTTTCAAACAAAAGCAAGTAACAGACGTGAAAAAAGGTATTTAACGGTGTTAAAGCCATCACCTACTTATCATTGCTATCACGTTGGCAATCATAAAATTGAATTTTGTCTAATTTGAAATTAATCACAATTTATTTTTAATGGTATGATATTTTCTTAGAAAAATATATTGAAAGTAATTCGCTTCATTTCGCTCAATAAATTTTAAATTAGATACAATATATGAGGAGAATTATTTATTGAAAGAAGAAAAGTTTTTTTGCTTTTTTCTACGAGTCGATGAAAATTGATGATGATGATAATGATGATGATGATGATGATGAGATAGATGGAAAAGTTCGAAAAAGTTGAATAGGTAAAAAGGTTATGGTTAGTAGTGGTAGCTGTAGCAGTAGTTGTAGGACAGATCGGTGATGTATCATCAAAGAGATGATATTACAAAAAGATGATTGATTAGGGTATGTATGAAAGAGATGATCGATGCAGTGATATGTCATCAGTAAAAAGGCAAGTGAAACCTCAAGTTATTCCTTACTCTTTTCTGATCATTTATTTCGTAATACAAACTCATAAATTAATATTTCACAACTACTTGTTCTTCAACAGTAACAAGCAATTATTAACAAGATTTTGCAAAATTTCAAAAAACAAATAACAATTAGTGAATTAGTTTTTAAAAATTTCAATAATTTTATTTTAGATTTTAAATTAAACCTTTGATAAATCAAAATAGCTGTTACTATTTCTCCAATAATTAGATTTTAATTTAAATTCAGCAAAAAATTATTACTTAATAGGTTTTAATAATTTTTTTTTTTAACTTATCAATTCGATTTCATCAAAAAAAATCACCGATTAATAAATGAAAAAGCTAGTGAAATTTACTGAAACTGCGAAAACGTTTACTTAAATCAATTCGTTTTTGTGACGAAAATCTTAAACGGATTTAAAATCTCAACCAAATTTGACAATCGATTCGGACCTGATTTCATCTATCATCATATCTGCCATGTTTAACCCAACTTTAGATAGTCAGAAGCAAAAAAAAATCGAAATTACTCATACACGCATATGCTAATAGTACCAATGTGAAAAATGAGTTTTTTCTTCTATCACTATCCATTATTGTGGGTAATAAAAACCAAATTAAAATTATCCATGCTGTTTAAGATGCGCATGTAAAGATGTTAAGATGAAAGATTAATTTCTTCTTTCGTCACTTCTCATCACTGTGGACAATAAAAAGCAAAAAAAATTTGAAATTACACATAGAATTCAGCAAACACATGCTAATGATGTTTAAGTCAAAATGCTTCGTTTAAAATTATTTATAATTTCTTAATCAATAATGATTACTTAGTGCTACCACTGTAAAAGAAGCAATTAAATTTAGAGAAGGATTAGGAAAATTATTTAGTTAATTGTACAGAGATTTACATAATACACGCAGACATATAAACGCATATGCAACACATATACACACATACACGTGAACATAAAGTTTATTAAATATTGAAGTGAAAAACAGGAATGAACTTTGTAAAAATTTCCAACAAAGTCCTGAAAATTTTACAGTAATCCCTAATTTGAATATTAAAATTACTATTAAAGATCATTAATTAGTACACTTTAAAAATTAATCCGACCATCCGGACACGATTCATCTGCCATGCGACAACTTTTCCACCGTGCTTTCTGCTACACTGCTAACTTTTCTCTGTAATATTTCATTCATTGTATCAAATTTTATTTTTGCTTTTTGCTGAAAATTGCAGCACAAATTTTCAATCCCAATTACTCCTTTTCAAAAATTTTAAAGATTCAAATTTGTTTTCTAATTTTTCTCAAGAACGAATTCCAATAATTTACATGTCTTTCTAAATATTTTTTTTGAATAAAACTTACTTCGAATTATTTAAAAAAACAATTATATCCATTCCGATTCCGATAAATATGCAAATTGGAATTGTTACTTTTCTTTTTTCTGATTGAAAACTTTGGAATTAATTTTTTAAATTGGATAAAAGACTTGAAAGTTCATTACTTGCTACTTGAATGTAAGACTGCTTACGCGTTTCTTCTAAAATTTAATTTGAATCAAACAATTTACATCAATTAATTCTTTTGAATTTATTTTTACTGAATCTTTGGATTATATTTTTAAAAAAAGGAAAAAATGGTCAACGACAATTTTTCATTAGAAAATTTCAACTAATTCAAATAAAAAACAACTTGTTTTTTGACAAAATAAATACTGGATTTAAAAATCTTAAATTATCAGATATCATCGTCATACAGCGGCAGTTAAAAAGGGTATGCTTATGCAATGGAAAGGTTTAGAGCAAAGAAGAAAAACTTTCAAATTTAATTTAGTTTCTTATCATTCACTTATAAATTTATTTCTTTTTCAAATTAAAAATTTTTTTAAATTGGGTATAAAAACTGAATTATACTTAGTTGCTTCCATATCTTATAGAAGCTTCATTTTACCAATATTTTCAGAAAATTTAATGAAAAAAATCCATTTTGAGAAAATTTTCTTAATTAGCAAAATTTTAGCTTTAATTAGCAGGCTATTCAATACATAATCAATGGAAAATTTTGCAATTGCGCTCAAATTGCAGGATCCATATATTCAAATATATTAAAGGATAGCCGTCAAAGTGCAAAGTAAATTAGGGCCAAAAAACTTTTAAAGTTTTAATCTATTAAGCTAATTAAAACTTCCAAACTAAGCCTTCAAATTAGTTCGTAATAAATCATTAACGAAATTAATCATACTAACATTACTTAATTAAGACAATTAATGGATGTATTTTGGTAAGAGATTAGTTTTGCGCAAACGATATCAAATATGCATGGAAAAGTGCTTTTATTTGAACATAATCATTAATGTTTAAAAAATTGTAGTAAAAAAGTTTTATTAAAAATTTACTTAAAATTCTTAAAGGAAAAAAATTGAACTATCGCTTTACCTTTTTTTTTTGATAAATTGAACGATAATTTTACTGTTAACGAAAACTTAAATTTGTAACATAGCTAAAAGTAAATGTAAAGGAAAATAAGAGTAATCTATAGACTTGAAAGCTATTTGAAATTCAATACTGATGGGTAAGGCAATTTTTATAGGCCAGTGCATTGTCCTCTGGAGAATAGGCCAGCGATTCATCCAGTCCAACTAATCCATTTTTTAAATGAGCCTAATCATATCTATCTTGTCAATCATCTTTTGGAATGTTTTTTTGCATTTTACTAAAAATTTTTAAAAAAATTAAGAAGTTTTTTCAAGAACTTTAATTTCTTAAAATTGATTATTTTAGAATTTTCCACTTTCATGTTGTTTTCATTTGAACTGAAGTTGCAGAAATAACTGAATAATCGAGGCATTCTTCCATAAACAATCAGGAATTAAGAAAAATTATGAATGAGGGATACTCTGATAGCGGATAATGATCACTTGGTGCATTATAAATAACTTAAAAACAACTGTCTTCCCCTGATTTCATTTGCATCACTTCACGAGAACAGAAATCAAATGATAATTGTTATTTTAATAGTTAATGAAAATTAATTTAAATTAAAAAAAGTCAAAATATACCTAACCATTTTCTAATCTATTTTGGCTTTTTTTTTTCAGCGCATTTACCGTATATATTAGCTTGAGCGCAAAAATTTATTCGTTGCTTCTTTTCAATTTTTTTTTGCAGGTAATTAAATGACTGTTATTGTTTTTGTTGAAATATAATTTAGTTGTAATTGTGATTGATTAGTGGCAATTACAATAAAACAAAGGAAAAATAAGTAGATCGAAAATTTTCGAATATATAAATAGCTACTAAATAAGCTCATAATTGTCATATCGAAAACAAATTTGTTGAAATAACTGAATCTTTTTTTCCCATATTATCATTCATTCAAAGAAAAACATTTAAAAAAAGGAATCGGAAATTTTAAAAAATTTAATACCAACAGCTGTATTCTTTCCAAATGCGAAACTGTAATTGATATCATCAAAATGATTTGTTGAAAAAGAAAAGGAAAGACAAAAAAGATTGCAAATATAAGGCAAATTAATTGTGAGCAGCAATTATCGCTGTATTGGCATAAACACTGTTTGCCAAAATTTTAAATATTCAACTATCAATATTAGTAACCGATAGACATTATCAGAATAATCATTTCGTAAAATTGAAACATTTGAAGTAATTTTAATTGGTACTACAGAAGTAAAAATAGCTATTAAAGAAAATGAGGAAAGAACAAAAGTGAAGTTTTCGAACTTAGAAATAATGCATTCTTTAGAGAAAAAGAGAAACTAACTTCAATTCGCAATATTTGTTAAATTTCTATGACAGCAAATTTTGTTGTTAAACGGAACGCAAATTTTTACACTTATTTGTGTTAATTTAAATGCCATAATGGAATTTTAAGCGAAAATGAAACGCGCTGAAATTTTTGAAAAGAAAAGAAAATTTAAATTGATTAATTAAATCTTACTAAATTTTATTCATTACTAAATGAAATTCGTTCATTGAAAGTCGTTGTATACAAAAACATTACACACAATTACATACAAACATACAAACTGAATACAAATTTTTTTCCATGCAAAAAAATTTTTTTTTTTAAAAAGATAAGCATAAATACATACAAAAAAATCATTTTCTTTTTCGAGCATTTTTTCATACGCGTAATAAAATAATTTTAGTCTTTTTGATAGATCTGCACTAAGTTCGTTTCAAAAAAAAAATGTTTGAATCCAGTAATTTAGTGTTTAATTTAAAATTCCATTAAAAAAAATAATTTGCCTGGAATTTAACCATGCGGCAAATAGTAAAGAATGGTAAATTGATAAGTGGACGAGTCAGAGAGTATTCGACGATAGATAATGATGGCAAGTGGCAGTGATAAATGAGAAATAGTAATTTAGTGACAGCAGGAAATATTAATTGAATAATCACAATGATAAATGATAATAGTAAGTGGTAGGGATATATAGTGATTTCATGGCAATGGGAAGTATTAATTGAGTAATTACAATGATAAATGTTGCTAATGACGATGATGTAATGAATTTGGTTCTTAAATTGATGAATTTAATAATGAAATTAACTACACGGATAGTGTAATTTGAGAAAAAGGTTGACAAAATATGTTGCACATTTTTATGACTATTATTCTTTCTCTTTCTAGCAATTTCAAAAATTAATCGATCATTTGAGAAAAGTATTTTTTTGTTGCCAAACAATTTTTTTTGAATTTTTTTCTATTTGAATTCATTTCTTATTTCAATTAATTATGCTAATAATGCTTCAACGAATTGGTAGTATTAACTAAATAGTTCAAATGAAGAAGACGTAGAAGTGCATAAGTAAATTAGCCATTTCAACTAATTAATAAATCAATCTATCACTATTTTTAATGAAAAAAAAGAATTAACAAATTCAATCGGTGGCATTTTAGTACATAAGACTTCATCATTTTCGCTAATCATTTGATATTTTTTTTGAATAATCATTTCTGTCATTTCTTATTAAAAACGCAAACCGTTTCAGAAATTAATCATCAACAATATTTTTTAACTCTGGAAGAACTTAATTTACGCATTCATAAAAATGAGTATAATACTTGGATTAATTGCTTTGAATTATCGCAAACAGATAGTGAAATTAGTTATTATTCAAAATGATAATGATAAGTTGATGGTAATAATTATTGCGTAAGAATCTTAAGAATTGCTGAGAATCTTAAGAATTGTAATATTACTATGCATTTTTTTATCTAAAAAACTATTCCCTCTACTAAATAATAACTGATTTAGGTAAGTAAGGTGAAAATTTGCCCAATTAATATACAATATAGTTTTTTGGCCTATGCTAAAATGCTACGGCTAAATTTTTCTTAGCTTTATCTTACATCATTTTTTACCTAATTTTGGTAATGACTTACAACTATTCTTTATTAAACAAAAAATTATCTTTTGGTGAAATTATCGCTAATTTTAGTTTGAGCATATTAAGTTTTACTTCGCGAAAATGAAAATGAAATTTACGCATACTACCATTATCATCAACATTATCAGCGTTATCAGCATTATCACCATCGTCATCAATCATTACTTGGCGAAAAATATTTTGTTTTGCATAACTTGCATAAGACTGCGTTTGAATTAATATATGTATACATGTAGAGAGAGAATAAAATAAGAATTTAATTAATTATTAGTAATTCAGCATTTTATTTTGCTGATTGCATTAATTAATTGAAATAGCTGAAGTTCATCAAAAGACTGAAATTCGAAACGAAAGGAATGCGATGAGGACGATTTGATAAGGAGGCATTTGATTTTCGATAGTGACAGTGACACAAAATTTTGTCGCACAATTCACTTTACAACCTGTATGATATTTTCGCTAACACTTTTAACACTGATTCTTATCTAGCAATCTGAGGAGTCGAATTTAATTGATCGGCAATTCGTGTTAATCTTCAGCATAAATCAGTTGAAATCCAACAGTATTTCTAACTTAGTTTCAATAACATCAAAATTATCATTAATTAAAATTATCATTATCACAGATCAAGATTGTCAAAACTATCTAACTTATTTGATACTATAATTTTTGAATATTTATTAAAATAAGCAAGTTATTTTTAATCCTTTTTTTTGCTTGGAATAATTTTGCAATTGCAAAACTTGAAATGAGCAATTTTATTGCTTCCTTTGATTTTCATTAATATTTCAATTTCAGTGCTATGTAGTGGATTACTCAAACATAGTTTTTTTTTTCGTATATATACATATACATATGACATTTTCTCAAACGCAGAATATTCCTTTTATTTTTATTGCAATAAATATTTATTTTTGTTCTGAAATTTTCATTCCTATTTCTTCCACTCATTCGAATCATTTACTACCTAAGATAACAGTGCTGAAATATTAACTGGAAAACTTATTTGTACTTATTTCTGCCATTTTCTAATTTAATTTTCATCAATGTCCAAATATTCTAGGATTATGGTGTTTATATTCTTAGCTGTTTGTTTTAAATTGATTAATACAATTGACCGAAAACAAATGTACCTGCAACAGTGTGTAAAAACAAATATATTTTTCTAGTAGATTTGAAAAAATGATAAATTAATGTAAATTGCAGGGATGAAATTAAATTTGCAATTAATGCCAGCAGTTTGAAATATTTATGGCATTAATTTATCGATATTTGCACCATTCCTATCAGCTACCGTATCATATACACTTCAATTATCAGACCTTAATTTATCTTTTATCAAAAATATTCTATATATTGGCCGGGTTATTGTGTGCTCTAGCACTCTATTACCGTACCACCAATATTTGGACATTAAAAAATATGGGTGATGCATTTTTATCAAGACGGAATCCATCCAGGCTAATTATCTTTGGTGCTTTTCATCGAAATCACATGGAACAGAATGTTCCCGGAAATTATGTGGTGAGTTATTATAGTTAATATTTTTATTTGAGAGATAACAATAATGTCCTTCGCTGCTTATACGTTGCATTTGTTGAGGTTAACAACTAATAGATGTATATTTGGCAACACTTAACTCTAGAGTAATATCAGCAGTATTGCTTATAAATCTTTTCACAGTGTTTTAAAAAAAGTTTGAAAGTTGAAAAAACATGACGAGTTTGTTACGCAATCATTACTTTAGGTATTTCAATTTCTTGGTGATGTACAACAAACATATCAATTGTATTGTTTTTCAACAAACGGAAATGGTAAACAATTTGTTTACCAGGCTCATATTCAACGAATACATCAAGGAAAGCGAATTATCAACGATATTTGTTCGATGGCGGGTTTCATTGCTGAATGTCGGATTACTGATCAATCATTATCATTCGTACGGTAACCATTATTATTATTATTACTATTATTAATTACAACAATTATTGTAAGTTCTATCAGTATTGTTTTTTCATTGATTTTTTTTTATTATTTCTTCATTTTTGTAAAATTAAAAATTATTTAGAATTTTATTGCGCATTTTGTACAAAAACACAATAAAATGACACAATGCTATTATATATATCATTGATTCATTCAAGGAACAGTATTTTTATTTATAATAATTTTTAGGGTGTATTTCAAGAATAGAAAAATTTTTTAAATTTACGATATGGTGATCAAAAAATATTTAAATTATAAAATTTACATTTGTGCATGTAATAAGGATTGCGATCGGCGTGTACATACAAAATTATTTATTTTTAAAAATTTCTAAAGTTTCCTTTTTTGTTCTTTTAAATATTTGTTAAAATAAGTATGAAAATTATAGAGTAAGTACTGAACGTGACGTGGATGAATCACTTAAAATACCAATTGAAAAGGTCATCACAAAGGAGCGACATAAGTTGGTCGTTTGTGTAGCACCAACTTATGTCCTCATGGAATGGCGTATTTTACTTCTGGGTATTGAAATATGGCTAGCACTTGGCGCTACCAAAATCATCATCCCGATACAGTCCATTTCTAAAGTTGCATTTAACATTCTTCAGGAATATGAACGAGATGGTAAATTCATAATACATTTCATGTGACATTTCTACATCAATGTCGTGATTTTCATTTCAGACACATTTTTTGACGCTGCCACTTTAATTTCACAATTAATGTCCAATAACGAACATTGATAGCAATTCTTATAATTTTTCTTATGAGCATTTAATCCCATAACTGTAAACTGATAGGGAATAGCGATAGCGATTTTTGACAAATCCTCAACTGATAATTGTTAACAAACAGTGATAGCAAATTTTGATGACCTTTTTATTAATTATAAGTGAAATGATAATGAATAAATTTACGACAAGCAATAACAATAATTGGAATGTAAGTGATGAAATTTTTGCAAAATTAATTATTAAAAGTCAAAAAAACGACTTGGGAAAATTTTTAACTTTGACGGCGAATTGTTAAAGAAATGTTGGAAAATTTTTCAGGACTAGTTATATTGCGTCATTGGCCAAAATGGCCAATATTAACAGATAAAAATCCCAATGGATTAGTGTTATCAAGAGGTAATGTAATGCTTTACTTTGATTGTAATTGGAAGTACAAAAAAAGTGGGAAAATGGCTGCATTTCAATTAATCCAAATAAACAGAATTTTAATTGAACTTTTTGAAGTTTTTTTCGAGCTACTGTCTAATCGATTTAAACAAATCTTTTTTGCTAACTTTATGTTGAAGTAACTTGTTTAGGTATTGAAGAATCACATGTGAATTGTTTGTTTTTTGCCAAGCAATGGGCTGAAATGGTAGCATTCACTGATTTGGATGATATTTTAATTCCAGCAGAACCGATGAACATTTCTTCAACTGTAAATATTGACATATTAAAAGTTAGTCCTTTAAGTAAAGTATAAGAGGGAAGCTGAAAGTTAGCTCTTTAAGTATTATTGTTATGATTTAATATTTAATTACTTGTCTTTTAAATTTTATTTTAATGTCATTTACCTAGTATAACATAATTGATTTTTTACTTTGAAATTTTCATTTGAAATAATGGACTTTTAAACATGAAATCTTGAGATGAAAAACTGATTGATAGAAATGACACCTTGATACCTATAATAATTTAAATAAAATTAAATAATGCATAAATCACTTGCAAATTGATTTAAATGAAATTAAGTTAATATATTGCAGACTAAATAATGAATAAAACGTCAATAACCAAATAATTATTTTTAATTACTGAATCATCAATTAAACTTTCTTAGGGAAAAAATGACAGCACAAATAAAAATAAAATAATAATTGGAATCAATTACTAATTTAAATCATTAAGCAAATTTTTTCATTAAATTTCTAGGTTTCAGAATCTTACAAATGAGCATCCACAAGCTGGATCATTCCTGTTTGAGCATCGTGATGTGCGTATGGTGCTGCCTGATGATGAACAAATGTTACAGCTGGATAATTTCAATTTCAATTTTTTGATTAATGCAAATAAGAAAAAAGAATGTACAGTACGGCGTATGAAAACACGTGTCATCGTGAATGCAAGTAAATTTTGCAGTTTTTTTTTCATCTTGAAATTAGCATATGATTTAGCAAGCTTGTAATTTGGTGAATTTTATTGCTTATTTTTTCTGTTTTTATTTTGAAAATTATCAATGACAACAATTTAAAGCTAGAAATAAATAAAATAATTTATTGAAAGAGCAAAATGTTTCTTTGCGCTGATTTAGTTTACGGTTACCAATTCCTTGCGTTAATCTAATTTATATTTTTCACTAAAACTTACTTGCATACGTTAATTATTAATTCAAATGCAAAAATGATTTTCGGTTTTTGCTTATTTTTGTTTTCAAGTAGTTCAAAACTAATCGGTTGAATTATAAACAACACGAGCAAAAGGCATAGCGATTTTTGCATAAGGAAACTTTTCCACATATAATTACGTGATAACATTTACATGAATTTATGATCGCAATACTTTCAAATTATTTTTCTTAGCATTATTCGCATATTGATCCATGCCGTAAATCTTTAATTACATAAATTGCCATCAATTAAGAATAGTTTTCTTATTGTTACAATTTTATGATCGGTAATTTCAGGTCGCGTGGATACTATCAATATGCATGAAAGCGGAATTAATCGTCTTGGTTACGTGCAAGTATATTATAGATCAATTCTTATCATTTTTTATAATTTTAATAATTTAATTTATTTATTTTGCCACTTTTTTCTTGAAGATTGTAATTTTTAAGAATGATTGTGTAAAGGGCAGGAAATGTTGACAGGTTCGAGTTCCATGTCATCGGGCACATTTCTATCACATGCGACATTCATTTCGAGAACAAACAATAGGAAAGTCTTTAAATATGACAAATTTGGTACAATTGCTTAACAAGTAATTATTCACTTTCTCCATTGTTCTTTTCCAATTTAATTTTTGAACAAATCTTAGAAAGTCAAAAAACAGTGTATTTTTAAATTTACTCTTTAAAAAATTTTTTGCATCTTACAAGAATGTTTAGAGAATTAGAAAAAGAGAAACGATGAAAATCCTTAATTGTTTGCTAATTAAACATAGCTTTCTTAATTAAGCAGCAGATAAATAAAATGCAATGATTTTGATTTCAATTTTTGCATTAATTTTAATTTGTTACAATGAATTACTCGAAAAATTAGGAAACTGTCAGGAATTACATGGATACTTCCATGCATTATATGTTGTGAGCAAGAAAAGAGGTAACAAATGGTGAGCTGGCTTTCAAATTTTAGCCAATGTCTTGTTAAATTGTCGATCAATTTCCAGGAATTTTCTAGAACGCCTTCACACAACACTTCGATCTATTGCAAAACAACGGATGAATGGCTCATTGACTGAAACGTTGAATGATTTTGATAAATGTATCATTGAAATTAACAAGGAACATTTTACGCTTAAAGTTTCACGTTGCATGACACCTCACGTTTGCTATCTTAAGTTGAAAAGGTTAAACACTTTTTAGCTATTGTAAATTATATTATCAACTTTAAAATAAAAATATTACCAACTTTCTAGAACTCAGTTTCCTAATTTTCCGGATAATTCATTTGTGCTATTATCAAATATTTTCGAATGAAAGAATTGACCGGAATTGAATTTTATGACATTTATCCGGTTTTTCCTTTTTTTCAATCAAATTTCCTAACACTTCTAAATTTCACAGTGGTTCTGAATAAAACTTTTTGTGCAATACTTTTTAATAGCATCAAATGAAATGATATGCACGAATAATTAAAAATGCGTGATTTGAATATTTTTTCTTTTATTTTTCTAGTGAAGTTGATTGCGTAGCCTCAACTGGAAATTATGAATTTGCTCACATATACGGTAATTTCATCATTCGATTAATGAATGCTCAATTTGTGGACAGCGACAAGAATTGTGATGCACCAATTTCAAAAATTGTTCAAGGCAATTATTTTTATGCTCCGTAACTTAATTATGCAATGAAGAAAGGCATAGTAAATTTTGTACAACTTCTTTCGGTAAATGTGCAAAGGTTAAATTACACTTTGCAAAAGTTTAGTTTATTAAAAGGTAAAGTTGTAAGCATAAGTTAAAATTACAAATATAATAATACCAATTAGTTTTCGTACTTTTTTAAATTGATTACACATAGAAAATTTGCAGTATATATATAATCCTACAAAACAAATAAGTCTAAGTGGTATGAATACAGTACAGTATTACTACATTGTATCACAATGCAGCATGAAATTAACAAATTACAAAAGTATGAATAATAAGTATAGAAAGCGACATATTTAAAATTGAAAATCTGAAAATTTTGAAAAAGACATGAAACTTAATTACATTTGCTAAACATGAAACTTAATTGCATTTGCTAATTGCATTTGTCTTATAGAAGGAATTGTTGCTGCAAATAATTTAGGTTAGATTATTTACGATTATTTATTAGTTCGTTCCTTTTTTGAGTTAAATTTCATTTTTAGCTATACACTTTTGAAATTCTTTTATATTATTTTAATACACTGTTAATTTATTGCTTTTCACTTAATGAACTTAATAATTTATCTGTAATATTCCGTGTCACAAACATAACCGTTATCTCTGGAATTTGTAGTTTTAAATTTTTATATGAAAAAAAGACAAGAATTAGCATTTAATGTATAACTTATATGTATATATCTAACACAATCTTGCACTGATGAGAGTTTGGTTGCAAATATGGCGATATGATGTAATAATAATGAGCCAATTATCATCCCTCCCAGTGCTTACTATAGAAAGATGTATTTGTTAGTGGAAAGATAAATTGTCGAAGACAAAATGAAGAAACGAAACAAAAAAAAAGAGCTTGAAGGAAGATAAAGCTAATAGATCAACGAAGTGCATAAAGCTTTGACAACAGTTATTGCTAAATTTCACAAAATAATTGAAATTTTATTTCTTTCACACTTAAATTTTATGATTCTTTCAACTCCTTCCAATGATGTGCGAATTTGAAAAGCCCAGCTAGTTTAGATAAGCAAATCCAACAAAGCATTACTTTTTCAAGACTTATAATTTTTTATAACAATGAATTAAAAACACAAATTTATACGCGAAATAGTAGAATTTGAAAATAAGATGCAAGAGTAATGCAAGTAAAAATATGAATGAATGAATGGCCCATGGCCTATGGATAAAAGGAAAGATCTTCAAGTTTTAGGACGAGATTTTGGAAAGATCCAGAATGGAGTGGTAAATGCTTTGTTTGTGAAGATAGCAAAGATGTTAGATGAATTGGCATCTAAGTCTAGCCATACAGCCATATTCCTAAACTTAGCCTATTGAAAATATAAGACAGCCAAGCCGAAGCCAAGATTGCTATCTTTTGTCGTTGACATATGCTGTCGTTTCTTAAAACTTAAAAAAAATAACAACAATTGCATTGCATCAGCGATAACTTCCTGCTGCATTTCCTTCATCATCGTTCAATCGTTTTCATCAATGTTTTTCATTTTGTTTCTGATATTTCTATTTGATATAAATTGTCCATAAAAGATATGGAATTTCGCTTATTTATATTGTAAATAATTTAAAAGCCAAACATTGACATTTAATCATTGCCAGGAATCTTTCATCCGAAGAAAGGTTTTATTCTGTTCTCTCTTTTCTTTTCCACAGATTTTTTGATAAAATCGAATTTAATTTTGTTAATTATTTTGTGGTGCATATGTTTATGCATCCATTTGAAAATGCGCGATGAAATTCAATCATTCTGCTTACGAACAATAAAATTCTTTAAAAAGGTATAATTTTTTTAAAATTTCAAGTTATCAAATTTAGAAATTAAATTAATTGCCATATTAAATGTACGATAGAAAATGGTAGTAACAAGACCATTTTTTTTTAATTTTTATTTATTTATTTCGTTTAAAAAGTTAAAAAGAATTGTGCATGAAAATAGTTACATAATGTATGTTTATTTTCATCATCACGACAGGTCAAATTTATTTAATGATTTGCTTGGTTTTTTTTTGCTAATAGTCATTCTATAATTTAGCTAAATAAATGAACCATTTTGAAATACTGTTTTTTTTTTTTAAATCACATATTTGCAGGATAACTTTTCAAAACTTCATTTGAGTTGTCAAATGAAAGAGATGAAAATCAAACTTTTGATTGATTTTTTTTTATTTTACGAAATTATTGAAAACGTTGAAAACATCTCTTCTAACACTCCATTTGTAAGATTAAACTTAAAAGAGATTATTTTTTTCATGAATTAAACTTAAAAATTGTGGCCAGGCATAATTATTGTTAGACTATTGTTTCAAAGAGAAAAATAAAAATGATTAAATTATTAATTTTAATTACAGATTTTCGGATTTACCATTTTACATATTGGGTTATGTGCATTAGTTGCTGCATATGCTGTTCTTGGAGCATTTATGTTTCATGAAATTGAATATCCGGAGGAATTGAAATTTCAGGGGCATATAGAAAATGATACGTGGACGGTGAGTTTGTTGCAAAAATTTCCCTCTAAATTTTTTTTTAACATTTTTGTTTTACACTTTTTTATTTGAGAAAGCATTTATACTTTTTTTTTGAATTTTTATCAAAAGAAAAAATTGTTAAAGTGTATAAATTATTAAATAGTTTAGTTAAGGGTTAGGTATCGTTTTTTTTTTTTTTTTTTGAAGATTAGAATTAGTATTTAATAAATTTACAGGAATGAGGAATCGATCCAAAGTCATTTTCTGCCTTTTATAGCTTGAATTTAATGCTATTTTAAATTTGATAGAAAAGGAAAAACCAATCTTAATTAATTAGTAATTAGTGGTTTGAGTGAAATATTCAGTGCGGTAGTTGGTTTTTATGAGAAATTTTTTTTATGAGATGAAATAAAAGATTAATGTCTTTAAATTCATTTTTAGAAAGATGCTGACAATAATTGTAAACTAGAAAACTAGAAAGTTTCTCTCGATTTTTTCGAAGTCATAATTTACTATTTCTACAAGTGCAACTTTAAATAAAGCAAAACAGTTACTATATTTAGCTATTCTCATTAACTTCCTGAGTAATAATTCTTAGCATCTATGTTTTTCATAACTCTCACGAGTGATAAGTTTTGTCATCTTTGTTCTCATAACTGCATAAATGATTACTCTTGTGTTATTATCCTTTTTCTCTTAACTTTCTCGTAATAATTCTTCCTTACTATCATAAATTTCACTGCATTAAACCTGTTATCTACCCAACTCGTTATATTCTGAAAGTTTGTACTCTAGGATTTCATTTTTCCTACTTTGAATTGTCCATGAAGAAAACAACGTATGCTTCTAGTTTTTCTTCACTTCAATTTAAGTTTGTTTTTTGTTTTCCTAAACTCAAATGCTATTATTTATTGATGAAAATTTTTTATTAAAAAACTTCATTCCTTACTATAAAACCAGTAAAAACAATCAATTGTCAAAGGAAAAGAAAAGCAAGAGCTCAGATTAAGATAATAATTTTGTTACGATAATAATAATAATACTCAAAACAATAATAATATAATAATTATAAAACTCGAAACGATAATAATACTCAAAACTCAATCTTATGCAAAAATTTCAAATCTTGTCCAAAGATTTAAAAAAAAGAATATCACAAAAGAAGAAAGTGATATCGAAAAGGTCATGAATTAAATTCGAATTATCATTATCGTTGAAAATTTATGGCACTAAAAAGAACATCATCCAATTTGCTCAGTTCATTTTAACTATTTCTAAATGAAATTTTGAACGATCGTCTGCAAGAGTATATTTTAAGTGATTAATCGTATTTCTTTTTTTGAATTTTTTTTCTTTTGCTGTCATTTTAAGGCTATTTTTTCGTTTTCGTACGCGCAACACATTCATTTCTGGCCAATTCTGGCACTATTATACCATCAAAAATAGGCCAGAAATTTGTCGAATTGTCTGACATTTAATTAAAAAAAAAAACAAAAACAAAACAAAACAAAACAAAATTGCAATTATATTAAATTAAAAATTAATTTTGATCATTCATCAGCACTTTTAATTAGGTTTGGAATCAATTCTAAAGTTCTCACTAAATGTTTTAATTCATAATTTTTTCCTGAATTCTTAAATTTAAATTTTACGCTTCTTCTCTATTTCTTTCTGCTAATTTTCCAGCTTATTTCAACACTATCATTACTTTTCAGGTAGTAAATGAGTTGTATGGGTTTATTGATTCAAGTGATGTGATTGAAGAAGCAGAAGTAAAAAACAAAGCACATCAGTTACTGAAAGTTTTCGAATTACAACTTGTTCATGCCATAAACTTTGAAGGTTTCAAATTTTTTAAATGCATTCAAAAGTTTTCAAAATTATATTTCCTGTATAAAGCAAAATTTTAGATTTGTTAAATTAAAAAATTTTTTAAGGCTATGATGATAAACACGCGACAACACCAACTTATCAGTGGACATTTTCTGGTGCTTTATTATTTTCAATAACAGTTTTCACAACTATCGGTAAGCTTTTTTCTCATTTATAATTAAAATCATTTATGCTTTCATTACAATTACATCACTCTTGCTATGCTACAATATTTATTCATTAAGAAGCATGAATGTTGATTAGCTGCCTCTAAAAATTATAAAATGAGGAAAATTGATTTTTTTTAATCTATCACTTAACTTGGCTTCTTTAACTTTTGTAGCCAATATGATTAAGTTATACTAATCTTCGGATATTAAATAAAGCGAGGATCAGTTTTATATTTAAAAAATTAATATAAGTGAGACAGCGTTATTTTTGCAGCATGAAATCGAAAGAAGTAAAATAAAAATAATAGAAAGTTGAGAGGAGATTTAGGGAAGAAATTAAGGAGAGATTAGTCCATTATTATATAAAAAAGGGTACTTGTTCAGAATTATCAGACATCTGATAAAAATTCGTCTTAGTTGTCCAATTTAAGGTTTGTAAAGCGTAAAACTTAAAGTTTTCATGAGACAGCAAATACAATTTAATATATCCACATCTAATTTTTAAATCTTCAGAATACTTATATTGAAATTTGAATTTCAAGAGCAAAATATTGACAAAAAATTCTTTTTAGGGTACGGCCATATCTGCCCAAAAACTCCTTTGGGACGTGGTATGACAATGTTATATGCAATGTTTGGTATTCCTCTCATGTTGCTCTGCTTAGCAAATATCGCTGAAAGCCTTGCTCAGGTGATAAAATTTTTTTTACTGTAAAAGTCATTGGGATTTAAAATAAAACATTATTTTTCCATCGTACTTTTGTTTAAAAAACTGAATCAATATTAACTTGGCCTTTATTTTATAAGGCTTTTTCAGTTTCAAATTATCCTAGCAAATTTCCATTTCGATTTTTCATTACATAACTTTCCTATCCTGCAGACAGACAGAAATTTACTTTAAAATTTTCAATTCAATCTTTACAGAGATATAAAAGATATTTTATTAGATTTAATTCCTGATTTTCATTAGTTTTTACTGACAATGGTATTCATGGCTTACATTTCATTACTTCTGGATATCAAAGTAACACAAGCAGTTTTGCTTAACTCTTCACTCATTAAATCTCTCTTTTGTTCATTTATTGATTGTTTGTGATAGGGATTACATTCAATTAAAAGGAGGTTATAATCTTTAATTGAAATTTCTTTCACTAATTAATTCAAAAATGAACAACTAAAATTTGTACATTTTCACTGAAAGTATTTATTTGGCGCGTTTTAGATATTTACATTCGTATATTTCAAAGTTTGTTGCGCATATTGTCGATGGCAACAAAATCGCCGTCGCATTGGTAGTTCAGTAATTAGTTTCCGTTATCATCCCAACGCACCAATAAATGCTCGCAGAGGTCAACTTCTTTTGTTCACATCTGATTTACATTTTTTTTGGATTTAGTGCAATAATTCTTTTCTTTCAAGCTTATTTAATAATTTCAGTTAGAAAGCAAAATTTAATCTGACAAATTTTAAACTTTTTACTTGAAATTTTTTGTATAAAATATGAAAAATAGTGTGGTAAAATTATGCTTTTTTTGTGAAAATTAACTCCTAATTAATCAATTTGATGCAATGTTGTTGATACTAGTAAATAGTTAAAAGGAATTTAATCAGATTTTTAGTACCATTAAAACGCTCTAATCGACGTAATTCCGTCGGAATTCGTCGACATGGAAGTATAACGCGAATTTACGCAACACGTCTGAAGAGCAATATCAGCGATACTAAAAGTATCCTTAGCTCACGAAGCTTTAATAGCAAATCTGATTCAATGTCACTACCAGGACGTCGAAATTTTCCTACTCCTCACAGTATTCGAGCTCATAAGTGAATTAATTTCTGATAGAAAATTCATCCAAAAAGTAATGGGAAAATGACGCTTATGGATATTTAGAAGTTTTTCATTTTGCCGGAACTTTATTGAAAAAAACATTTTTATTTCAATTTTTGAAATAAATTAGCAAAAAGAAAAGGAAGCATAAAATTGGAAAGAGCTGTGGAAAATGAATTTTTAGTGTGAAACACAAACGTTTTTAGAATGTTACTAAGAAAAAACACCGGAACAGCAAGTCATAAACGTTCAAATCAAGTTTTGTTACGTGATTTTTCACTACGCAGCATTGACGAATCCAAGCGAAAATTCACTTATTATAGATCTGCTGCTGCACGTCCGTACGTTTTTTCTAAAGGTATCATAATTCGTTAATAATTAAAATATGACTAAAATTATCAGGAATGAGCTTTTCACGTGTTGCAGAATATAGCAACATAAATTATAATATACCGAATGATTACTTATTTTACTAATGGATTTTTGAAAAAAATTTGGATAATGAAGTATGAAAAGTTAATAGTTTCTAACTTAAGAAACTTTCATATTTACCTCGTCTTTACCGAATCAATTACTTGCATAGACGTATTTGAATCACTTACTGGGCAGTAAAATTTAATTATTGAGCAGTAAAATACTATCCTTTTATTTGTATGCGTACATCAAAAAGTTCAAGTAACTGCGCAATGAACATAAAGTTGTCATCTTACAATAATAACTCAAATTTTATTGATTATCTCAGGTGGTATACCAGTACGTTATCAAAATGATGGTAAACCACAAGGTACGTTTGTTGAATTTAAAAATTATGGTCGTGATTTTGTGGGAACACCAACTACTTTGCATTCTACTGTTACTGGCCATATTTCGGTGCCACAACTCAGGTTTGTCATTAAAAACTTTAATTTCAAGTTTTACCAATTTTTCTATTTTCATTTATTCTATTAGATTAATTGAATTATTTTCGGAATACGAATATTCGATATTTGGAAGTATTGACCCAATTATTATTTAATGGACACTTTGAATAGAAATTATTTAATATCCTGTCTTTCCGAAAAAAACAAACATGCTATTGATTTATTATTAGAAAAATGATGATTGATTGCGAAAAACAATCATTTACTAGTCATTAACTTTTAATACCATTGTATTATTATGATTAGTAATATTGTTAACACTATTTGTTATTGTTAGAGCTAAAGCACGACTAAGGCAAGAAGAAGAAGACATGTTAACATCACCGACGACCAAGTAAGCCTTTATTTCAGTACATTAACTCAAAAGATGATGTGGCATAAAAGTAAATTACATTTAAAATTATTAATGTTTCTAGATAGAAACTATTTATTGATAACAGTTATTGAACTGTAACTTTGAATAATCGTTAGTTTCGATTAATCAAACTTTCGCATTTTATCTTTCTTTCACTAATACTGCAATACTTCTTCCCGGTTAACTAGAAAATTCGGCAATTTTGCTGAGTCCTATAACTAAAATACGATATTACTCATTTAGTTTTCCTTTTGCAGATTAAAATACATTAAATATATTATTGATTTGAAATCAATCACTGTAACCATTAATCACTGTAATATCATTAGCAAAGGTTATTTTTTTCAGATAAATTATAAAATTTTTAGAATTTCAAATTTTCAGTCGATCGAACAGTAAAGGAAATGATTTCAAAATACCGGAAATTACAATTAATGATAATGTAGATGATGCTGAAACTAATCATCAGGTTACTTCCTATGCCTTTCTTATTTTCTCAAAAAACTAAACAAAGTAAAATAGAAAATAATATACTGCTATCACATGTCATGAGAAGATATACATTTAGTTATGATAATTTAAATGCTTTTTTTTTTGGGAAAGGACAGATTTGAATTAATTCATATTTTTAAATCTAATAATAAATTAATTAATTTTATTTGAAAGCATTATTTAGTGAAGAGAATATGATATATGCTATAGTTTGAAGCAATTTTTTGTTTAGCTTCATTTCCTTAGTTGATTTCATTAATAAAATTTATTGAACAAACAAAATTTGCTGTAGAATAATGCAAATTTTTTGGCTCGAAGAAATTTTAAATAATTTTTTTCCAACAAAAAATTATCTCAAATTATTAGCCAAAATAGAACTGATTTGTTTTTAACTGTAGACAAGAATTTCGGACAATACTGAACAAATAACTATAATCAAGGATCAAGAACAAGCTGAAAGTAATTTTTTGCTTTATTATTTCATTATATTCAAACATAAAAAAATCTCAGGGTTAACTTTTATGATCATTTTACAAATTGATATTTTTCACCAAATGATGTCATATAAAATAAGGTCATGAACCTATCTCTGTACTACTAGTACTTCCCAACTGCTAATCCGCGATAACTAAAGTATGCGCCGTGCGGCAACATCGTAAATAGAAAACAGGCAGGAGTTTTTTTTTTTTTGGTTTTTTTCTTTTTTTTTAAGTTATACGTTGATTCATTTGTCAATAATAGAGGTTTATTCATGTTGTAATATTGCCTCAACTGAATGATCGATCAGACAAAGTGTATTCACATGCAGAATGAGCTTATCAGCCTCAGGCAATCGTCCTTGAACCAAGGACAACCATAAATTCTAAATTGGAGCATATGTAGCGTGTTTTCCATGAAAGACTAGGCAATTTTTGACGCAATACAATCTAGCGATAAAGAACCGAAATGTCTTTCTGTTATCAGTATATTGTTCCTTATATCTTCTCTCTGACGGACTTCATTTGTCATGTGCTTTGCTTGAAATAGGCCATAAATCAATTAAAAGTAAATGATCATATATGTAGAAGTATGAGTGGGGGTCCAAATATTATTGCGCCCAAAAGTATCTGAACTTGTTGTAAAGAATATGAAAATTCAAGATTATCACCTCGACAAAAAAATAAATTTTCCAATTAAGTTTCCTTTTTTTAATATCACAATATAACCGCAAACTAATAAGCTAGGAGTTGTGATTAAAGTTCATTTTCAAATTACCAAAATTTATATTTTATTAGACCTTTTTGTACTTGCTGCAAATAAAAAAGCTTTGGCCAGAGAAAGGATTAAGTAATCCTTGACTAGAGAAAGATTAAAATCCTATTAGCCTGCTGGAATCAATGGGCAATTTTGAACTGATTCCGTAAGAGTTTTAGTAAATGCTTAGTTATCATTTAGGAGCATCATCCTCAAAGGAATCGATACAACAGCGATCAGCAGGTGTTACCATTGAGCGTGTAATGAGCACAAATAGATCACCATTCCTGGATCATTCCTTTTTTAAAAGGTAATTTTTTAGAAAAGCAAAATTATTTTCAACGAATAGTATTTTTTGTCGTATCCACCGACGGTATTCTTTCTTACACATATATCAGTTATGTTTATTATTTTTGAAAAGTTAGAATAACTGAAAACATAAATATTTTAAGGAAAATATTAAATGTTGCAGAGAAATGTAAACAAATTGTTATTATGGTATTTTGGTTTAATTCTTATTCCTTTATGCTTTTAACTACTTTCACACGTGGCTATTTCAGCGGTCATTGAATAAATTATCCTGAAATGTTTCAAATAACACATATTTGAATACTGTCCTATGATACCCAAAGGAAATCATGAAAAGTTTACGAATATGGCTAGAAAAGTTCTATAAGAATTGACGAAAAATATTAATGCAACATAAAAATATTAAAAAGCAGTTTACGTATGCCGAAACATTTGAAACAAATGAGTCTTGGTGAAAAGAATCACAAATATATGTACTTGCATGTTACCTAATGAAGTATTTTGTTTTAACAAAATCCAACGATTCATCATATAATTTATAATTCGAAAAAATTCGTAGAAAATTTGCTTGTACTTTTTTGGGATTCGCCAAGAAGTGCTAGACTGCCGATCATTTCGTAGTGTGTGCAGCGAACGTTCTGATGATATGTCATCACGTTCGATACGATCAATCAGACGTATCGGTTTATCGTACAGGCGTGAAAAAATGCCTGTTTCGGTTGGCATAATTACGGTAATATTGTTTATTGCTGGTGGCGCAATTTTATTTGCTGTTTGGGAAGATTGGAATCTTTTCGACGGTGCATACTACTCATTTATTACTTTAAGGTAAATTAATTCGTGAGAATCAATGCCAAAACAACAGATTAGAACAATTATTTTATCATTAATTCATCTAATTTAGATAATTAATAATAAAATTGGCCCTGAAATCTGAACCGTTCTTTGTCTATTATCTGACTAAGCATTATGAATTACTGATTTGATTTGATTGATCTTGATTAGCAAGAGAATTAATTGAGATAATTTTTGAAAATTTTTTCCAAATATCATTGGAGTTTTTGCTGAAATATCATCATTTTTGTATGACTTTTCCGATATATTAGAATTCATCGATTTCTAATATATCATAGGTCGATATACTACTTTAACAGGTACACTCTAGTATTATTATCCGGAAACATGCTATAGTAAATGTTCTAGTAGAAATGATTATTCATATTGTGTTTTTGGAAGTGTTTAAGTTCTAAATCTATAAAAAAGAAAAATGTCATACTGCAATAAAAAAATTATTGTATTTATAGACCGAGATAATGCTTTAACCGATATGTTTTAGTATCATTATCCGGAATCGCTAAAAGATGCTCATTACAGTACTTCTTTCTTATTTTCCTTTTTCATCATTTTAAGTACGATCGGCTTTGGTGATATAGTACCGGGACAAAGTCTTGGTGAAGGTTCAGAGGAAAAGTTAATTGTTTGTGCGTTATATTTGTTATTTGGTATGGCGCTAATTGCAATGTGTTTCAAGCTGATGCAAGATAATGTGGTTCGGAAAGCACGATGGCTTGGACAAAAAATTGGCATTCTTGGTATAGTGATAATCCTTTCAATTAATACTCTTAAATTACAGATTATTGATTGTTTCAATTATAGATCATTAGCATTTTCAATTATGTATTACCAAAAATTATTTAAATATAAATTATTGATTTTTCTCAATTATAGGTTATTAAAGTTTTTCAGTTACACATTATTGATTTTTTCATTTATAAATTATTAAAAATTCTTTAATCATTAGGGAAATCTTAGGCTACTAGTTTTTTTCAATTATATATTATTAAAAATTCTTCAATCATAAATTGCTAATTAATAATTTTTTCGAATTAATTTCGCAGTGGGAAAAATTCTTGTAGTATGAAGAAATTAACAAAAAGTAATAATAAAGTGAATTAATGTGATTTATTTCTTACCTTGCAAATTTTCTTTTTTTTTTTTTTAGCTAACAATACGCTTCTATAGTAGTTCAAGCTTTCAAATAACATTGCTTTGCAAGCACTTAATTATAGCAAGCTTTCTATGCATTTAGCTACGTATCCAGCAAATCAAAATGAAACGTTACGGTTGCGTCACGTACTAACATCACCTATACTACGTATACTGGAATTACACTCCAATATTGCACAAACAGGCACAGTTGAACCAAGTCTGCTTTCATGCACTTTGCAATTTTCTTGCATTTTTTCTTTTTTGCATTGCTTTTTTGCACAGCTCATTTGCATTTCATAATTCAATTAATTTCATTAAAAGTTTTTTTTTTTTTTTTTGCAAATTTATGCTAATTTTAATTTAGAATGAAATCATTCAAAAAAAAAATTAATTGCTTAATGCAAAGATTCTGAAAACTTATTATACGTTCGCTAATTATTTATTTTATGGCAAAAGTTTGCAAGCATTAAATAATACCAGAGTGATATTTTCATTTACATGATAACAATTATGTAGTTATCAGTTAGTTCCATTTTCAGTAGGTAATTTTGAATCGCCTGAAATGTATCTTCGGATACAGCTCAATATGAATCAAAATGTCTTCATTGTACTTGTGGCTAAATATTATATTTTCTGATATTTAAGATAGAATAATAACTGATAATTGATTATTAGCTTTTTTGTTGAATTTGGTTATATCATATTGTTAACCATTTTTTCTTGATAATTTCATTTGTTTTTTTTTGTTTTTTTCTAAATCTTAAGCAGTGCTCTTTTCGTTCCTGGTATCTTGAGGAATTTTTTCCGCTATTTTTCTTTTATCGCAGATATTTATTAAGTTGTATTTCTTTAGCGATTATTTTTATAGAAATGTATTTTACAACGATATGATCAGTTTAATCAGTACTAACAAAATTATCTTTATGAAATTACCTTTATGACTATTAAATTGTATGTGCTGTAACAGAATGCAAGAAATTAAATATTTCAGTGCAAGAGAATGTATCCGAATCAGAATCTGAAGTAGACGATTATATGATTGAAGAAGATGATGAAGATGAATATGATGTTTGACGAAAGAATTAATCAGGTTTAATTTACATCCTTTTTTTTATTTCAATAGGGATTTAGCTATGAAGCATTTTTTTACAAAATTTAATAAATGAAAATAATAATTAATAGATGAAAATTAGTGAATGAAAACAGATGAAATAGCTTTAACCATGGCTAATTGTAGGATCATTTAAGGGTTATTTTAAGATCATTTTAAGATAAGAACAGCATTATAATCTTGTTTTAAATTTTTAAAATAAGAAACATACCTTGTTCAGTAATTCATCAGGACGTGATGATAATGAGTTCTGATTTCACATGGTGTCAAAAAGAAGATATGTCAAGGATATCAGAAAGATTCACTTTCAAGTTGTATAATTTGACTATCCAAAACGTGCTCAGCAATTCATTGAAACAGTTGTGTATTTTCTAGCTAAACTTACTGCATTAATTGTTGTGCTCAACTGATCTTTTTTTTTGCATACAACATTTTGAAATTTATTAAATGATACTACTGATAAATGTTTGAAATGTGATGGAGATGAAAATAACAAGAGAAGATAGATACTGCTATAAAAAAAAAGATCACGCTCCAGCATGAATTTGGAAAATGACCAGATCAAGTGGTCAAAAAAAAAAATCAAGCAAAGACTATACAAAAAAGTATGAAACATTATCTAAACTAGAATGATAATTATTGGGTCAAACAAAATAAACACAGGAGTAAGTATTTAAATGGCACTAAGTAATTTTCTAAGTACAGAGCGCGAAATGGTGAAGCCAACATAGGCACAACATGAGCTGAATTAATCACATTGTCAGGTTTAATAAAAATTATAAGATTAATTAACCTAAGAAAAAAAAAAAAAAAAGAATTAAGAATTCTAAATAAAACTAACAAGAAATAAAAACTAATGTCAAAACCATTCTTATGTCAAAAACTAGGAAAAAAGTGGATCTTATCGTAATCCTTATGGCATTATAAAGAAGAAGTCAATCCAATAAAATGCAAAAAAATTAATAAATAAAAAATAACTAAAGCTATCAATAACTAAGGCAGAATAAAATGAAATGATAATGATGAAATGATTGCATAGATAGACAGACAATGTGAAATATGTCATTGTGTTATATTCTTTTTTTCATCTATGAAATATGGTTTTGCATTTTAAATAAGTCATTTGAACATTTGTGTGGATTTTCAGACATTTGCATGAATTTTCAAAATTTCCAATTACTAAAATTTTTCATTCTAAACTAAAGTCGAACGTCGCTGAACTTTTACAAGCGATCTTTGTTGTTAATATTCAGAATAAAACTTTATAGTTTTTCTATCATGTGAAATGAATAATTGCCCAATAACTTCCACATATGACTCTCTACTCACTCTTTAGTTACTTAAGCAAGAGATAAATAAAGCAGTCAAAATTATCGTTATTTATGGAAATTAGAAATCATATTTTAGTTTGGAGGATCATTTTAACGATGCATAAATTTTGCAATTTGTAACAAATAAAAAAAAAATTATTTTGAGTGTACTAATATCCATTCATTCTTAGCTGAATTTTATAATAAAAACATCTTCGAAAAATTTTTTGAAAATTTCGATTTATTGAAAAAAGAGTTAATCTAACAAATCTTGTAGAGTAATAAATAATTGCAAATTTATTATTTTGATTTGCTTATTCGTCATTTTCATATTTCATTATTTGCATTAAAAAAAAATTAAAATTAAATATTTTAAAATGAATGAATGATAAATCTTTAACTTTTATATTTATTAATAATTACTTGTAGCATATAAAATTGTGGAAGAGAAGTCGATTTCTTCACTCCCAATTTTTTTTTTAAAAATTAGCGCCACAAAATCTGAGTGAGTCAATTTTATGCTACATATCAATTTGTCTGTTATTTGCTTCCCAGTGAATATATCACGATATTTTAGTTTTTTTTTCTTCTAAATTCTTCTCATTAAATGTTGCAAGATTTTTAATTTTAATTTTTTGTTTTTACTGTTTGAATTACTTGGGCGACATTTCATACTTTGCATTTATTTTTTATTTTCACTTATTTCAAATTTCAGTTCATGTTCATGCTTTATGTTTAAACTAGCACCTGTTATATTTAATTTTCGTTTTTTCTTTTTAGAAATTCATTTACATTCTAACTTATTTTAATTAGTTCCTTTTCTCTTCCATTATTTAATTAGTTTCGATGATTATTTCGATGCCAAGTAGGGCAATTTTAAGCCGAATTAAATTTTCGGAAGTAAAAATTTTATTCGTCGCTTAATGAAATTTTTACACTTTAAAAATGTTATTGCAATTAAATGTAATAAAAATAATAAAAAAAAATCATTTTACTGAACGTATAAACGCAATGCTATTGGCATTTTTATTTTGCATTTTTTTTTAATTTTTTCTCAAAATTTCGAGTTTTATTAGTTATGCTTAAATTTAATTATATATTGAAATATGTTATTAACCTGCACATATTTCAATATATTATTAAATATATATTGCATACAAAATACGCATGCAAACATACACATTTAATAATATATTGAAATGCGAAAATTTTAAATGAACCAATCAATAGCTATGTAATAGCTGTGCTTGTAGACGCATTCATATTGTTATGCATGTATGTATGTGTATGTAAGTGTATGTGAGTGTGTTTATGCATATAAGCATGTATATGTATGTATGTATCCATGTATGATGCATAAAAATATTTCATTCATTAATTTCCAAAAAACAACTATGTATTTTGTTTAATATTTTTCAAACTATAAATTTAAATAAATTCTCTAAGTAAAATTTTTGAAAATTCAATTACGTAATCAGAAATCAAAAACAATTTATTAATTTAATGTATTATAAAATTTAATTTCAAAATATCATATCTTACTATTGTTGCTGCATGAAAAATTGAATTCCATTTATAAATACTGTGTGATTTGCTAAGCTTCTTTTTTTTTATTGTAAAACTCAATGTGACTGACAATTAATTGAATTTGTGATATTTTAGCATATAACATCTGTTAATTTTTAATTTCCATATTACATCAAAATTCATATTCTTATTTAGAAATTCAAATTTTTTAGTAAAAACACTTTTTTTGTAAAATTCAGTTTAGGGCTTATGAAATGCATGAGTGAAAGCATTATTTTTTGCTTCTCTTCTCTTTTTTTTTTCAAATTTGGCAAAAACCTGTAAGTTCGATTTTGTTCAACTTAATGCTCATTTATAATCAATTCTTATAATTTAATGCTTATTTATAATATTTTTTTATGTTAATGCATATTCAAAATTAGTTTAGTTTTGTTTTCACAATTTTAAATGCTTTTTCTTATGTTAACCATAGATGGTCATGTGATACTAATATTTAATTTATAATTTTAAACAAAAATAAAAAATTCTCCCTTTCATTTTTTTTCTTTTCATCTTTTACTTTCAAAATATTTATTTCTTTCTTATAAATTACGCTACACATTGGTCGTAATTAATTTTAATTGAACTTTTCATAAAATGAATTGAAAAATGAAAAAGCAGCGAATTAAATTTCATTTAAAATTAGTGCTTATTCATAATTAGTTTCTTCATGACTTTTTTTTTCACATATTTAATGAATGCTCTCTTTTTTAATGCCACAAATAGTAAATAATTTCTAGTTGTTTATATTTATTTAGCTGATGAATTGGTATTTTTGAAATCATTTTTGGTATTTATTATCAAAATTAAATTGGAAATGAATATAAAATTAAATGATCAATGACATCAATGACATAACTAATTATGTGTACAATATTGTCGGTTAAAATGGATGTGACTGCCAAGTGGTGCTTAATGCTACTGATAATATTCGTCAATTCGGAAAAATTGAAATTTAATGAAAATCAAATTGTTGCAAGACGAGCAAGATTAGCAGAATATCAACGTTATTTACGCAAAAATTTGCGTGGTTCGCTCTTCTTTTTCTTTTCTTAAGAAAGAATTTAATTTTAAATTCTAATTAAATCTGTAAACTAATTAATAAGAAATGATTTCCACGTTATCACGTGAGTCACACATTATTAAAATCATAATCAGATATCGTCAAATGGACATATAAGTAATAATGAAAATTTATGAAAGAAGAATGATGACAGATTAATTCTAAGTGATTGCTATTATTATTTTTTTTTTTTTTTTTATGATTGCTTTTATCAATCATTAATAAAATTTATCGTTTTTGTTGGATTTATTGATTATCGAATCACTAGTTATGTTCACTAGTCATCAGCATGTTTGTTAATTATAAAATTAATCATCATTATGCTTAGAAAGTTAAGTAAACAGAAAAATATTAGGCAATATTTATTAGACTATTATAACAGTTGAGATTCTTGCAGGATGTTCACCGGATGAAATAACGTCACATTGTTCACAGTTATCAAATGATCGTTATGACGAATGCGCGCGAGAACTTTGCAGTCGTTGCATTCTGCAAGCATCTGTACTAAATCCATACGGTTCGTCAAAAAATATAACAATTATTCACCTTTTTTTGACCTCTTTGATTCTTTTTTGATTTAAGAACACTTCACAAAATCTTTTAATTCTTTTTTCCTTTTCTGTTTAAATTTCGTTTCAGCTCATTACTGTTACTGGATGATATCTTGCATTTGTACAGTAACCACTTGTCAGGACTTATCACAAATTGAGTGTTACTGACCTTACTGTATATCATGACAGGTAAAAAAGCAATGAAATATTATTTATCAAATGTAATAAGAAAAAAATGATAACTAATTACAAAATTCTTATCAAACAATAAATGTTAATGATAATGATTACTGATACTTTATTTATGAAGCTACTAATTTTCTTCGCAGGAATGATTTTGCTTCTGCCTTTTTTTGATAATTTTCTTGAAAAATTTCAACGCTATCGCAAAAATTCTCAAGACTCCTGCTCAATTTCCCACACATGCCCGTAATTTTATTCAATACACTTCACCTGTTATCCTGAACACGAGAATTTGTGAGTTAATCAACCTATCATTTTTAGGATAGAAAAGCTTTATTTAAGTTCGAATTTTAAATAAGCGAAATAATTGCAGCAAGTTGTTAATTAAAAAAAGAACTTTTAAAAGGAGAAAAATAAAAAAAAAAAGAAAAAAGATTAAAAAAATTTTTACTCATGATCGAAGTGATTATTTTCTGTAATTTGTGTGAAGGTATGAAATTCACTTGCCTTTCGCAACTAGAAGTAAAAAAAGTTGAAATTCAATAATAACTTTTTATTGTGTACTCAACATTTCTTAAATTCTTCGTCTGACATCAGCCAGCGAATTAAATGATAATAATTATTGTCAATTTTTACTTAACACTTACATTAAGCTACGGTTAAAATTATTACCATTAAAAGATGAACTTATAATTACTTTGAGTGATTAATAATTAATTGATTCTAAATTTTAATTATAAACAAAATTAAAAAGCATTAATAATTGGAAATGATCATAACTGCGATTTTACTTAGGTTAGTTATCACTGTAAAATGCTGAAGTGTTATCAATTTTTCATTCATTAAAAGGAAATAAAATTTGATGGAATCCAAAGGTTCATTATTATTTGAAATTTTTCTTGAATTCAGTTTTGTCTTATGCAAAAAGAAACAAATTAAATTTGCTACCATTTAATTTTGAATGGAAATTTTATTGTAAAAAAACTTAAAATTGAATAAATTCTTAGACAGAAAAAAGTGACGAGAAAAATGTGTCACAATGCAAAGTTCAAAGGGTTTTAGAAATGCTGAGAGCTTGAAGAATTTTTGATAAATTTAGGAATATCAAATGCAAAATTTTCCATAAATATTGTTAAAGACTAGAAATAGGCGGAAAATGACACTAACTTCACAGGTGAATCCGTTCAATATTTACATCAGATGATACCATTGATTTTTGAAAGCAGCGGTTTAAAGATTTTTTATAACATAGAAATTGAAGACATCTATTGAATATTCAAGCACAATGTGAATCAAGCAAGGATCGCTTAACATAACTCACGTTTCTCACTAAACAGATATGAATTTTAATAACAAACAAAACCAATAACGATCACCTGATTACATCAGAATATTTTCAATTCGATGAAATCGAAAAAAAAAATCATCAAAAGTTTGATAATGCAGGAAACTATATGAGAGACTTGTCAATGAAGATATTATAAAAATGTATCTTCTGTCTCATCAAATTTAAAAGCTTTTGCTTCATCAATAGCAATTGAAATTAATTTACTAAATTTTATGGAATCTTTAAATTCACTAATTTTTTATTTATGATTATTTTAAATTTATATATCATTCTTTCTAAATAATTCTATCCTGTATTGAGATAAGTGATGAAAATGTCTTTCAACAAATAATTTTTTGAATTCCTCAAATTAATTCGTTATTTTACTTATACTTGCTGCAATGTCTTTTAATCACCTAAAATAAGGTTAAGCAATCTTTGCGGCGGTGTAAATCATGCAATTACGTCTTATTCCTATCATTAGGAAAAATCATTACCTTACACCAGACCAATTCTGTCACGTTTTCATACTGCATACGTTTCCTTTCACTATAGCACGAATAATGAATGATGAGATTCGAAAAAAAATCTGACGTTCATTTCACTTGCTTGAATATTGCTTGAATATCGACTGCGCTGCTACGCCAAATTCACGTCACACAAACATAAATAATATTGTAAAATTTTATTTCTGAAATTTCTTAACATCGATCACCATGTAATGATGCAAGAAATCTTTTCAGATGCAATTCACAAAGTTCCACTTCTTTCTGCAACACTTGTTGACGTAATATCTCACTACGACGTTGCAATTCTTCCCAAACTTGCTGATACATTGGTGATATTGATAAAGCTGCTGGTGTCATCTGTCAATTTACATTTACTAAAATCATTTAATGGAACAGAATTACAAATTTTGAAAACTAATAAATAGTGCACTTTTTTTGTTTTTCTCAAAAATGAGCAAAAAAGCGAATAACTAGGAAAAAATTATATTTAAAGTAACTTGATTGTTCGCCAAATAACGAATTAAAATTGAATAAAATAATCAATGAATGATATATAAATTTTCTCCCCCAAAAAAAATTAACTTTCAAAAGTGAAAAAGGTTTTACCACTGATGTAGAGGATGACGTCAAATTTGATACGCTTATGCGTGGTTCATTGCTATTTGCTGCTGATGTTACTTCAACGGTTGTTAATTTTGAATCCGGTAAAGGATAATGTTCAATGAATGCCAGAGGAATTTGATTGCGACGTCTGGATGACAATATCTCTGATGATTGTGACAAAAACGCATTTGATGATCGTTGAAAAAGTGATGTTGAACAGTTGAATGAAGTTGATGGAATATTATCTGAGTAGAAGGAACGGCATGATCCTCTAATAATATGCGATCAATAAGGTTTGACTATAATAGCTAGTCATTTTAGCGTTTTGTCAATTAAAAAATACAATGATAATTAATAAATCGCGAAAAAAAAACAATTAAAGATTTAATCAGTTAGCTTTAGCACTACTTTAGAAATTTTATTTTTGTTGAAAAAAAAAATTTCACTTTTAAATTGAGCGTAAGCATAAGACTATATTTGCCATATTTCAAATGAATTTATTAAAAATTTTGTATGTATTGTTTAATCCAAATGAAAATTTTTTTACCTATTTGTTTATTCGATCCGGTTTTACAAATTCTTTTCGGTGGTAACGGTCCGATAACTATTTTAGCTGTGCAACTGCTGATACTTGGTTGTTTTTCGGTAGTGATCGTAGATGCGGAATCGTTAGCATATTTCGATGAGCAATCATCTAATTTGATTAAATATTTTCTAAACGCATCAAAAAATAAAAAAATAAATAACATGTTGAGGTACCATCATTTTGACATCGTTTAACATTTCTTTCCATAAAATTCGTTTTACTAACTTTATGTTCGAACCGGATGGATTAAAATGAGCGGATATATTGTGTAAAATTGCTTATTTACTTAGTATCACACCTATGCCATTGCAAATAAAACACATAATACAATGATTTATGTAATAAGAGAAATATTTTGTGAAAAGCAAAAAATGAATTGCCATACTTGTAGCTGCAAATAAGTCGGAAGCATTTTCAACTGCTGCTATTGATGAAGTAACTGATGATAAACGACAAACACTGGTACTGATAACAGTCGTAGTGCAGCAGTGATTTTGTGAACTATTTGAGTCAGTTATCGCTAAAAAAAAAATCGTGAATTTATTGAAAATATGTAAAGTTTTCAAAATTAGAAAAGTGTTGTAAAATTATAAAATGCTATAATTAAAGTAATCAAAGTAAACGATCAGATCGATGCTTAAAGCGTTCTTCAAATGATTTATTCTAATTTTATATTTCATACCTGTTGAAAATGATGGTTGAATTTCGATGGATTTTTTCTTCATAAATGTCATTGCATTTTTGAACTTCTTTACATTTTCCATACTTATCACCCGATAATTACATCGTACACGTTGAAATGGTGTTTGACTTTCGATAATTGCCATACAATTAATCCAGATCCATTGATGTGATTTTGTTTGTAAGCGATGTGGCCTTATTTGATAAGCACCAAGCTTTATTACTTAAAAAAAGAAAAAACAAAAAATATGCATATATAATCAGGTTTTGTAACTGGTAAATAATCAGCGATAAGGTGATTAGACCAACTTGTAATTCGGAAAGTTTTTAAATAATTAAAAAATTTTGATTTTTTCATGTATTATATTTCAGAAATAATCAAAGGTAAATATTTGTGGCTTAATTTGAAGAGATAATTTTATTGCTTCTTTTCTGGACAATATTTTTTTTCTTAAAATTTAAACTGTGAAAAAAAAAGCGCAAAAATTTACGTTGTGTATGGCATTCAGCTACATGCAACAAATCATCCATGTGAATATAATCATAACCACTTGTACCAAGTAAATCAAATCGACTATAGCCTAATAATTGACTGAAAAAATAGAACATTGCTAGTTAATTAAGAATGATAATTTAGACATGAAGTTTCCCTTATTTATAAAAACTTTTTTTTTTTACAAAATTTTAATAAAAAAAATGGAAATAACATTTTCTTGAATATACGATGGATATTTGAGAATTTTACTCCGAGTAAGTTTGCTTTCTAATCTATACAAATTGAAAGCGCCTCCTTTTGTAGCTTACCTATGTAAGAACCTGGAGATATTTTTTCGAAATGATTCATAATTAAATCAGAGTATAGTGCTTAATTTAAATAAACTCATTTGTCAATAAATAAAATATAAATTTACCATCCTTCAGCATCAACACAAACGAATTCGGTATTGTAGAGGATGGTGAAATTAGAATTTCGCTGCTCCCATAAACTGATCGTCTCTAGCGTTATTTCTGATTCTGGACGATTTGATAACGGTACAATGACACCAACAAATCGGAAAGATTCATTTGCTTCCTAGTATTAGGCTCTTTTTATCAATAATGCTTGAAATAATGATTGAATTGTTAAGCGGTAATCGGGGCTTTGAATTCGTTTCTTTTTTTTCTTTTTTTTTTGAGATTTAATATTAAGGAAAAGAAGGAATATTTCCAATAGCATTAAATTTATGCCAAAAAATAATTTTAAATATTGGTTTTAAAGCAATCTAATAATGTTTATCAGAAATTGAGCTGCTTATTAGAAATAAATTAATTTAAAATCAAGTGTATTTTAATGAAAAATCAGAGCAAAAAATTTTTTGCAAAAATTGAAAGAAGCGTTAAAAATGAAAAAAAAGGAAATCTTTCAAAACATTAAATGTATGTTTATTAGTATTTCTAACTTTATTTCTAATTTGAAAAAAATTAAGAACTAAAAATTGGAAATCCGTTTCATTAATAGAAACAAATTGTAATTGTAAAATAAGTATGTTGCAATTTTCAGGATTTCCTAAAATAAATATAAAAATGTAATTGCAATTTGATTCCTTATAATGATAATTAAATTTTTGAAAATTTCTATTTGTATAATGAAACAGAATGCGTTAATTCGGAATAGAACATATTAATTCCCACAAAACAGGCAAATATTGGAATGGAAAGAACTAAATTGAATCTTATCATTGTTCAAGCAATAGAAAATGAATGAAAAATTTACCACATTTTTAATAAACCTTGTTGTGCTATTACTCGCTCCAGTTTTTGTAGCCGTATCAGACATGCATAAGTGATCCGTATTATCTGTTATTTTTTTCAGATAACCAGTAATTAGTAATCGTCGACGAGATTTCTTCGCCATAACGGTTTCCTGAATAGCACTACTGTGCATAGTGGTACTAGCTGGTGCAAAATGCAACACTGCGGTCGATAAGACTTTACTGAAACCTTCTGCTGATGTGTCATCGAGAAAATCGAAGAAGTTCTTTCCTTTCAATTCACAGATCTGAAAAATTCATTCCTATTAATGAAAAAAAAAATGAAAAATAAAGTGAAAAAAACCTTCGAAACAAATTCTTTCTGTATTGAAATAAATTTCAAATTCAAAAATTTAAATATTTAACCAAAAGTAAAATGAAACAATAATTAAATTGGAATGATTGATACTAAAATCTCTATTCTCTTTAATGTCATTCATTTATTGCATATATATGACATGGTATTATTAAAAGTGCTGCAATATTACATTATTGTAACGCTTTTTTCGTGAATTATATATATTTCTGTCTGCACATGTAACACGTAATCCACGTGTGATTTAACTAGTAGCACATGAGAACATCCGTTCATCATTTGTGCTCAATTTTGAACAATCAAAATTTAAGCGAAAATATTATGTTCATTTTTGCTTTTTAGAAACAAAAATTCGTAATTTAAAGAAACAGCATTTTAATGAATAAAAAAATACATGATTTTCACATGAAAATTCAATCAAAACATAATGAAATTTAGTGATGTTTAAAGTAAAGTGAAAGAACTGAAAAAAAGAGTGAGGTTCTCAATTTAGCATATATAATAGTAGATCAGATATAATCTTGAACTGATGGTATAAAACTATGATTCAATGAACTAAAAATTTGATTTCTTCCTGATTTTCGATAATAATAAATGAAAATAATGAAAGTAAAGGATTGTGAATTCAAAAAATGGATGAATCTATTAAAGCAAAAAAGAATTAATTAATTTTGAAGAAATCAGTAAGTTAGTTAATTTGAAGAAACGACCAGTCAATGGCAAAAAACTGACCAATCGATTGGCCAGCTAATGTAAGACAAAAAATTGACTTGCTTTGGCAGTGAACATGAGTACTTAAAATTAGCCACAAATGCTTTCTATACAAATGATATTATATTAAAAATGTAACTTATGTGAAAGTTAAGTTAAAGATAATTATGAAAAATATAGTTTTGCAAGCAGTTGATAAAATTAATAAATTTCATTGGTCAAAAGCAAATTCTTTCTTAATTGTCTATCTGAACTTGTTAATATGGCTTTTGTTTTTTAGCTGTTCAAATAAAAATTTCTCAAAAAAAAAATTCCAAATAAAAAATTTTCAACTATAAGTTTTTTTTTGTTAATTTTATTTCTTCAAAGAAAAAAAATGATTAAGCAAATATCGAAATGATAAACAAACGATGTAAGATGATGAATATCTTTTTTTTTCTTGATGAAATTTGAAGAATAATTACTGCATTGTCAAAAAGTGTAGCTATGCTTGTTGATGCATATTCGATGTGTCCGGAACATTGAATGCAATAAGTTCCAGCAGCCAAAGCATCCATATAAAGTTGAACAATATCCGGAAGATTGTAACCAGTTGCAGTGCGTAATTTGGAATCCAATAGTACCACATTCGATGCTTCATCACTTGTTGATTCAGCTTGAACTGTTTAAGAATTGTTTACGGTTTTACTTTTCATAAATCGATTTATTACAAATTTTGTCCTCAACCAGCTATTTGGCTTCTTTCCAATCTTTTAAATTCTCAATCTTTTAATATCTCGACCATTTAACAGAATTCTTCATAAGTAGATCATGTCACCTACAGATGACAATAAATTAAATTACGTATGTTTACACATTTGTCTGTTTCACCATATTGCTTCTCTTATAACTTTTTAACGCAGTCACTTAATAATCCCTCTCCAACAAATATTTATGTTCTAATTCTCAATATTTAAAATGTGTAATTTTACCGAATAAAATGTCACTAAAAATAAATGTTATAATAATAATATCTGTGGTACGATAATTAACACGATATATTACGTCATGTCATTTTCTCAATACTTGATATGTGTACTCTTACGTAATAATATATCATTTGAGGCAAATACTATGATAATAATATTATAATTCACAAAAGATGAGGCAAAAAACCAACAGTGTTTTTGTTTGAGGAAATTAATTGCGCACTTCAATACACTGCTTTTATCCATTTTACGATCACCTTTTGCAACTAATAATGTTAATTCATCAATTAACCGATTAAAACTGTCTCGTCGTCGTTTTTCAGTTTCATTTCGAATTTTTCTAAGCAAAGAAAAAAAAAGTTGAATAAATAATCAAATACGTAAATGTTTGAGAAGACAGACTATTCGTTAAAAAAACAATATGTCTATCTGACAACAAATTTTTTGCTAAAATTTTTAATTTCATCAAAATCTTTTAGATTGCTTGATAATAATATTTCCAGTGAAATGAAAATTAAGGCACCTTTTTGAGCGTTTTTCGGCAAATGTTGAAGTATTGTCACTGAAATTAGAGCTACACTCCGCCATTCGTCTTAATGGAAATGTCTTTGTCACTTTTGATCTAAGTGAAACAGAAAGAGAAAATTTAGGAATTTAGAAAAGTGAATTCACAAATAACACCTCAGTGAAACCATTGAAAAGAGTTGCTCAATTTCATTAGCACCATTAATTAATTGCTGAATTGGGAAATAATTTTTCTTGATTGGAAAACAAATTAATTGGATAAACTAATTTCTACTGTGGTTACTAGAATAATAAATTAGGATAAAGTAATTAAAAGGCTAAGACATGTTATAAAAATTCAGTATATTATCCATTTTAATGATTGGTTGGAATTTCAAAATTTTTAAAGAAGCTGCTAAATAAATTCACCTCAATATGTAATCGGACATTAAATGAGAAATGAAAGTGAAATTTTAATTTAATGTTCCATTTGAATAAAATGATAGAAAGGTAGTTGATAACTTAAAATGAAGGTAATACATTTGATTTGGCGGACAATGTTCGACCGATTGTCATCGATGATAGCAAAATAGCTTTTGTTAAGTAGCTTTTTTCATAAAAAAAAAAAAAAAAAAAAAAAAAAAGAAAGAAAAAACTTCAAGGTCAACGAGTTACGATTGATGATTAATGAGCGCACTTTGATATTGCGCGCATTTCGTCTTTTCTTCCTTCTTTCCTCTTTCTCTCTCTATCTTATGTTATCCCCACTTCAATTTATTTTTTTTTAGAAAAATTTTCCTCCTAAATAATTAAAAATTTTCTTTCAAATAATTGCAGAAAAAAGAAAGGAAAGTAGAAAATTCAAAAAATTGACTACTGCAAAATATATTTTCTCCATACGTACAAGCAAGCAGTGAGACACACAGCCAGATCAAATTGGAGGTAATTGAGATGAGAGGTGTAGCACAAAAGTACAGCATCAAATGGTAACTGTTCGGAGGATTTTCAAGGTCAAAGTTGATACTTTCGTCTATTCCAGACTTTTTTCTTAAATTCTTCTTTTTTTTCTGCAGATATCATTGGAATATGAATGAAATGGAATGGAATGACATGGAATGGAATGAAATGGAATAGAATTGAATAGAATAAAATAGAAACGAATAGAGTAAAAAAGAAAATATTACAAACAAAATTTAATTGAAGCAAAATTTAATTAGAACAAATTTTATTCCATTAATAAATACGTTCCAATAAAATAAAAGAAACAAACGCGGGAAAATATTTTAGGATGATTACTAGAAGTATCGAAATAGCCGATATGATTTTTTCAAAAAAAGAAAAGATGTAGCAAATTCAAATTTAATAACTAATTAAGAACTTCACCTCCCAACTAAGCACATACCATAACGAATCGGAAGGCGAACAAAAATGCAGCCGCAGTGAAATTATTCAACTTTTATACGATAACAAACCGAATTGTATGTATGTTCTAAGACCTAAGATATAAGTCGTAGTGCTTAAGACCTAAGATTTATTTCTGATAATTTTGTTCTTAGGATTTTTATTCTAGGTCAATTGATTTAAAAGATCCTTTGCAAGATATAGTTAAAGTTCGAAATTTATTCCTGGAAATCATGAAAATGAAAGGCTTTAATCTATTCTTCGTTCAGTCTTTCAACATATGACCCTTTGTCATTGTTACTTACCACCTCAAACTTTGAATTTTTAATTTCAACAATTCCTTTCTGACCCTCCAACATTTCTTTCGTGGCAAATATTGAACGGAACACTTCGCTTTATTGTCCCAATATGTGAGCTTATGATAGTTGAGACTATCTCAGTTGTATGAATTAGTACTGGTCGTGATCAGTTATCTTGAAATCAGTATAATGAGATCATAAAATGACATTTTGCATTAGATAATTTTGCATTAGTATAGCTTTAAAAACAAACCTCGGCTGTATGCTACTTATTCACCGCTCTGCCACCCATATTTCAGTTCTTTCGAATCATTGCTTGATAATTATTGAGAAGAGTGTGAGAATTATTGGAATAATTTTTTCTATTATCCAAACATCGCAATAACACTTTACCTGTCCATACAAGTACACGAGAGGTAGAACTAAGAAGAATACTTGCAGAATACCTACCGCATATAGACATTGATCACTCCATTGGCGGACAAATGAAATATGATTATAGAGAGTAAATTTTGAATTAATCTGACTTGGTCGAAAAGTCTTTGATGGAAAGAACGTGATCCGGATGTTTGATTCTCTTAAAAAAATGCTGGCAAGTGAGCTATCTGCAGATTGTATTATTAAGGAACTTCTTCCTGTCTTACATCTCCCCTGAAATAGATGACTTTATCTTTGTTACTTGGACGGTTGAATTTCTAAAACATGTCCAGCTGCTATTCGTACTTTTGTTATAATTTATTACGATATTCAGGATGGTAATAAGGAGCTGAAAGTTCACCGATGTATCCTCGCACAAAGTAGCGGAATGTTTCGTTCAATGTTTGCTACGGAAGCAATGTTCGAGTGTCAAAAAAAAAAAAATACTGAAAAAAGAATTGTTGAAAATAAAGAGATTTACTTTTAAAATATTCTTTGCATAGAACGAGTCCTATTTTCAAAACTTTCAGGGTAATGCAAAACACAAAAACAGGGCAAAATTAAAAAACGTTTCAACTAGAAGAACCGAAATAGCTGATTTCTTTTGACTGAATTTCCTTGTGAAGATCAAATATTTTTCTTATTCATCAAAATACCGTTATTTTAAATTATGATACTATAAAAAACGAATTTTGCCTTTAAAAAGCAAAAATGATTGTAAGATTTTCGGTTAAATTTTGATTGTTCAAAATTGAGCACAGATGATGAACGGTTACATTCATGTAATACTAGTTACGTGGCACGTGAGATACGTGTTACATGAGCAGACAGAAATATATATATATTTCACGAAAAAAGCGTTACGTAATGCGATATCGCAGCACTTTTGTTGATACCATGTCATAAATATGCAATAAATTGAAGAGAAACGAGATTTTAGTATCAATAAAATTTAATTATTACTTCATTTCATTTTGATAAAATATTTGAATTTTTTTAATTTGAAATTTATTTCAATACAAAAAGAATTTGTTTCGAAGTTCAAAATAAAAGAAAATTAACGAAACGAAGACGTTCAAATAAATACAAATATTTAAGTAATTCTAGAAATAATACATCTGTCAAAACATTTTTGATGTAACTCAAGATTTCATTCAACAAATAAACAGCAAATTAATCTCTTTATCTATTGCTAAAACTCAAGTCTCTAGGATTTAAATTCATTGAGCGTCTTTATTTAACGAAACATTATTCGAATCAACAGACTTTAAACCTCCACAACTGTCACCAAGTAATATTGATTCTAAAAATCGCTTGTCAAGTTTGCTCTCTCTTTTTTTAACATCTTCCATTTTTCGGAACTCAGAACATCTCTGTGATGCAGTGGAATGTATTTCATGCATGCCTATAAGATGATAAACGAAGATTCTTCAGCTGTATGGTATCAGAAATAATGCTAGGCTGATGCAACTTAGAAATAATTTCAAATATCAGTTGTTACTTGTTTAAATATCGAAACGGAGTAAGTATCAGCAAACACTGCAGCAGAAATAGCATTTTTACAGTTAACAGTAACTGACAGATATTGTTCGCACACTTTTTTTAGAGGCAAAATGGCATATTTATCAGCCATTACCAAAATATTTTCGGCATAACATTCTGCAAATCTTTTGAACCTGTATATATATAATCCATCAATGCTCGCAGCTTAAAATTCGGATTGATTAAGATTTAATGAATTTGTGGAAAGGAGTTACTTACAGTCCTCAAACTTTGAATCTTTAATTTTAATTTCAATTCCTTTCTGACCCTTCAACATCGCTTCCGTGGCAAACATTGAACGGAACACTTCGCTATTTTGTGCCAATATACATCGATGGGCTTTCAGCTCTTTATCACCAACATTATTATCATGGCAAATTATAGCAAATCAGTAAGTAAAACAATTGGACACGTTTCGGAAATTCAACCATCTGAGTGATAAAGATAAAGTTTGAGGACATTTCAAATAAGATATAAGAAGGTAGAAGTACCTTTATAGTACAACCTGCAAATAGTTCACTCGTCAACATTTTTTTAAAAGAATCACGCGTCCGGATCACGTCCTTTTATTAAAGTTATTCAAACCAACTGCTTTCAGTGCTCTTTCACCGCTAGTTTTTGGTTCAGGCAAATATTCGATCTTGCAAATTAATAGCAAAGATCCTCTTTCTTCAACGCTGTCATCATTTGAGAATGGGTAAGCTATAAGTGTATGGATGATCAGTGCCGAAAATTTTCAAACTCAAAAGACTTATGGATAGATTAAATTAATTTGAATGTTTTGTAAATGTTCCCTAACTCCTATAATACATTCTTTACACTAATTTGCAAAATGAGCTTTCTCTAGGGACTAGCTTTCTACTTTCTCCTTATAGTGATCCAAGCTGTTATTGGAAAAAGAACCTCAAACAAAAGCAATATTTTTGACTGTCGAAATCTTTGACATCTTCCCGCGCGTTTATCTTTATTGAATTTGCATCCAACGTATAAACTTCAAAATTCACTCGTGCAGAATTTTTGCCAAGCTATAAAATGAGAGAGCTGCTGTAAGATTCATTGTATTTTCCAGTGATTACAATTTTGCGCACATATTTTTTATTAATAGAATGACAGATTCTCAAGAAAACGGCAGCGCTAATTAACTTGCAAACCCACCTTACGCAATCTGAACGGTACATATCCTGCACTATTTTCTTTTCCGTTCGGACAAAAAAACAATTCCCACTTGATAAAAGGTGCTTGTAAATTTCCAAATTTTTCACTGATTAAATTATCGCAATATTTGGATAACTTCATCAGCTTTCCGAACTGAAAAAATTACAAAGATCAGAATCAAACATTGACTTAAGAAACCTGTAGATTTATTGTGTTCTGCTTTTTGCAATGCCTTAGAATACGCTGATAAACAAAATATTGCTGTAACTGGAGAATCTTCCATTACAAGCGACAACGAAGAATATTAATGTTGCTTGTCTGTTTCAAAACTATTTAATATAATGCGGCTCTTTTGGTAATTCTTCAACTATCATTGTGGCGATTATTCAGCCGGCGAACCTTCAGACATCAAATCACATAATTTTACGATTATTTAAAAATTTCGATTATTTTCATGTAAGCTGAACTAAACCAACTTTCATATAAATCAGCTTTGTTCGAAGTGCTGCCAATTTCAGAAGTAGACATGCATCAACTAATTCATAAACATATATTAACTGCTTCCAAGTACTAATGCTTCCAAAACTAATCAAATTCAAAGATGAAATCTGGCATAAATTTTTTTGCGAAGGAAAGTTGAATGAATAAAAACTGGAATCATCGAATATCATTAGATTCCATTATTTGTAATATCTCTTATATTATCCAAAAATTTGTCTTCTATTGATTATTCCCTCATTTATTCACCAATAGAGTGACCGATGTTTATATCCAGTAGGTATGATGACTCTTAGTTCCACCTCTCGTCTACTGTTATGGGATAAGTAAAGTGCTTATTGTGGCATCTGGATAGTAGAAAAAATTATTCCAAACGTTCTCACGCTTTTCTCAGTGATTATCAACCGGTGACTCGCAAGAACTGAATTATAGATCCCGAGATCAGCAGCGCGATGAATAGGATGCTCCGAGTTTTGTTTTTTAAAGCGATATGTTCGATTCGTTTTTTGTCGATCGAGATTTATCTGATTTAGATTATTGTGCAATAAGTACGAAATTCCTTGTGAGATCCAATCCACTGTTAACTTATATTTACCTTTTTGCTTTCATTATATATATTATTTTTACATCGTCATACTTTTATGCTACTTTTTACTAACTTTAGTGTGAGTTATAGGATCGTCATTTCGTTTTCAAAGTAATTAATATAATTAAACAAGTTAATTAATACCCAAATAAATAAATAATTAAGCGGACGATTTAAAATTAATAATATTACAATTAGTATGCATATTTATTTAGTAAAAGTTGAATATTAGAAGTAAAGCACATTTTCTGAATTCAAACAAATTAGAGGTTGCTAGAGGCTTCGGTAGGAAGAAGATCTTAATTTCTAAAACGCTTAATTTCATCGTGATAAAACAAGTTAATTAATATGCAAACGAATAATCAACTAGATGGACAATTGTCTTGCATGCTATCTGAACGAAAATTCGAATTATAAGAATTTTTTACAAAGTGAAAATTCTGAAGTAAAACATAGAAACACAACTGTTAACTAATGTCCCCAGAGAAAGCAGTCGACGTAGAAATCATGTTGTTATCGTTTCAATCTTTTAACTGGTCATGCAATGTTGCAGTTATGCAGCAATCGTGATGTATAATAGCAACAGTGATTGCATGAATTAAATCTTTATTAGTGTAATTATCTCTAGAAATGTAGCCGATATAACGATCAATAAAATCAAGTGATAAGTATGCCATTAGTTCTTGATCGCATTCTACTTTTCTATTATTTCTGATAACTACGAACAGCATTATTGAAAATCTCGCAGAATCAAAATAAGCAATAAATTATTAGTGATGTGACAAGCGACTAAGTGAACAATTATAAAAGACTTAAATCAGAATTTTAAAAAAGATTTTTCTTCTTTTGCTTGTTATTTGGTTTTTTTTTAGCTTACTTGATTTGTTTTTTATTAAGCCCTTAAGAGAAGCAAAAACCTTTCTGATCATCAAGTGATCAATAAAGCTTAAAAGAATTGAATGAAAGCAGCGTTCTGCAAAATCAGTGACTCGAAGAAATTTAACTGAAATTGATTGATCAATAAGGGTTTTCTTTTCCTTCTTCTTGAAAATGAATAAGTAATAATCAGCGAAATCTTCAATAATTAGAACTTTCGCAAAAGCACGCCAAATAAGCTGAGCTAACCTTAATTGCTCACCAACCAGAATTTTGATTTTCACTAGAATGCGCCAAATAAATTTATGAAAATAAGTATTCGCAAGCCTAAAGGAATTTGAAGTACCTACTGCTGAACCAAAGCATAAACTACTGAAAGTCACAAATCTTCAGCAATTAATGACTACATTCTGGCATATACACATGGCTATTCCTATTGTTTCGAAATGTTCTGGCTCAGCAATAGATATTTCAAATTTCCTTAGGTTAAATTTCAGTTTAAGCTGAAAAAATGTTTGAGAAATATTTACTGATCGCGGGCTATAGGTATGACGAAAAAATGTACAGGTGTGTTGGTGAATTTCGATTGAAAGAAATTAATTAAATTAAAAATTTTGATCATTTTTTGGTTTTTAAGAATTTCAATAATTTTGATAACTATGATTTTTTACTAAATCAATATCACATTAGCAGCGAGAAAGAAGTACAACTGTCGCATTTTGTCATCCAAAAATTCTGTAAAACTTATCCGACTTCATAACTGTCATCCGAGCTGTAATTGGACCAGATTAATGCAAAATAAGAATAACAGTAAGCAATTATTTAACACAGTAAATTTGTTTCAAATTTGACAAACGAACAAAAAAAACGCTAAAGGAAAACCTCGCTGTGAAGTCTTATTAAGAAATAATAACGAAATAAGTTGGTAAAAGAAATTGTAAGGGAGATCTAAGGTGATATATAAAATTTCAACATGATTTATCGAAAAAGATTAACTAAAGTTATTACCTAGTATTAAAATAATGCTCGTAATTGTAAAAAAACCGGTGTTCATCTGAAGAGCATACATTTCACACACACAGACGCGCATAAACATACATGCACAAATATCAGTGCTTTATTTGTTTCAAAAAGATACTAACAAATTCCTTTTGCTGATTTAGTTGTCATTACATCAGATGTTAGTGCTCAATATCATCTTGGACAGTTGACTTAAAATTATCTGATGCTTCACTTTTTTGTCATACATCTCATCTTCAGCCGCTGACTAGGTAATTGATCTCAATCCCAGTCCTAAAACGAAATTACATTATAGGTCTAGCTCTATTTTCCATCAATTTTGGCAAAATATGCTTTTTCGAACTGCAGCAATTTATGGACTTAATAAAATTTATGCTCTAACAAACATTTTTAAACTGATTTCTGTGAATTACGAGAAGTATTCGATGCAATACGATTAGAAATCGATAATTGCAGTTTATATCTTTTACAAATGTTGTCAAAAAGCGGTAATTGTGAATCCCTTAAAGTTGCATCATCGTTTTTCTTTGTCTCATCCATCGTAATTTCATCGTATCATTGTTTCCTTCATTCATAGAAACTCAATTTCAATTACTATTAAATTGATATTAAGCTTACATTTTTAAAAACACTATCAGTACAAAGTGCAATTAATTGCAGCTTGGATATGTAAATTATTTTCAGAAATGAAACGCAATAGTGAAATCAAAAGAAAATTGGATGCAATGGTTCTTATCACTTTAGTGAAACACACTAGAAGTTTATATTGCCTTTTGAGTTGTGATTGATATCACCTTTGTAGACCACCTTTTCCGGCAAAACAATGACGAAGTTGCCCGACGATATGGCTCAAATGCCAGAATCGTCACGGAGATAATAATGATTGTTCGCATCTGAAATTAAGTGAGCCGAAATATTTCAATGAAAAAGAGGAATTTGCTGTGAGCGATAAATGATAATAAATGGTGAAATGAAGGAATGATTTTTCAATTCATTACCTCGTAATGATAGTAAATCATTAAATAGAGAACGATCTTTAAATTGCTATTAAGAAAATAATTTTCACAACCGGCAAGTATACAAGTGGCATATGCACATGCGTGAACTGAAATATGTTGTTATTAGTACCATTCATATTTGGATTTTGGATAAATCTGTGAAGTTTGGCGACAAGAATGTTGGTAATGTGTTCAATTTTCAGTGATAATTTGAAGAAATTTGAAAAAAAATTTCTAACACAGCTTTTAGCGGAATTATACTCTCACTTAAATAAAATGTGCTAATGATATCAGAATGAAGAAATCATAAAAACTTACTGAACATAGGTAAAGTAATGATTTCAATTGAATAACTGTATAAAATAAACGAATACAAACGCTTCTGATGCATTCTTGCAGCTCGGATGACGTTTTTGCCAAGTGGTTTATACCTGCTGATTTTTATTGATGCCTACAACAATAGATGCTAATTTAACATTATTTGAGGTTATGTTTCGTCATTAATTCCACTTTACACTAATTGATGGTGAAATAAAGCTGTTCTTTTAGCTTCCTTAAAATTACCAGAAAACTGATTCCGGCTGAGCGGATTATTTTAATCAAAACCTGCAAATTTTTAAATGACATAAAGTTCTACCATTAGAGCAGCAATAAATAATGCTATAAACAACGTGATATGGGTCAGAAAATAAGGTATAAGATTTATGGATTTTTTAAACAATAGAGTTACAAAGGTTCCCCAAAGAAGTATCGAAATATGCAGAACAACATAATGCGATTTCTGACTTCTGAAAATTAAATAAAGCGTATAAGGAAAATAGATGATGGCATTCTTTTAAATACGAAACATCTATGACATTGACCGAACGATTACTTGGACGGAGTAATGGATACTGAATAAATAAATTCCATTTTACCTTAATATTTGACAAGGTTTAAAACACACAAAGCTTCATATCAAATTGTAAGATTTTCGATCAATATTAGAAAGATACTGGAGAATGATGAAAGGTACTTACTTGTTTACAAATGTTCTGGAAAAAAAAATAGGTTTCACGTAACACAGGTAACATACTATAACTGCATAGAGCGTTAAGGAATGAAACCAAATACTTCCCAACCTGACGTAAAATCGAGCCCAGTTCTGGATGTCTGCTCTTAAATTTTAGTACATCATCAGATCATGAAATTTTATTATTTTTAATATTGGAATGAGGCAGAATTACGCGTATTGATAGTGGAAAAAAAGTTATATAGTTATTGGAAAGGAAACTTACAAGTTGTATTCTTTTATGGAAACAAATAATCTCACAACATTAATTATATCAATTACTAATGCAGCAATAGCAGACGTTATGCAATTGATCATTAAATTCAGTGTGAAATGTTTGAAAAATCCATCTGTCACTTTCGCAAATGTTAAATATAGCATGAAAGGAATAATAAGAAAATTGCCAATCGTTGCAATGTATGATATTATGCGTCTTCTGTCGTATAAATATGCTAAAAAATCGTTAATATATAATAACAGTAAATTATGGCACAAATTTGAAATGATTTGGTGAAAGTAAAGATAATCAAGAATATTATAATGATGATCACTTTATTTGATTCTTTATTTGACGGACATAAGCAAAGGTTTCGGATAATATCTTTAGAATTTTGTCAAATATGTACTAATAGGTTGAATTAGAATGAACTTTAGGTTATAACTTACAGCAGGCGAGGCCTAGACCTACACATAAAGGTACTTTGTTACCAGCGGTGCTGTTTAAGTAGTTAGTACCATTGGAATTGAAACTGTCGTTCATTTTCCTGAAATTTGTTCTTAAATTTTTGACGTCATCAAAGATTTATTTAATTCGAATTACCATATAATCCACTCTCCGATACAGGATTCACTAGTTATTGACTTGATACTTGTGCGAGTCTAATAATTGAGTGCAGTACACATCAGACTTGTGGAAATGCGTCATGTCATTCCCAAAAGTTTGTCTATGATGTGGGCAATGAGATGGACATTTCATTAGCTGCGGGAATTTACTATTTAATTATTTGTCTCGATGTTATAAGCTGTGAGATTTCGCATGGAAGTAGAGTTGCGCAGTGGTACGATTGCACTGATTATTATATTTAAACATTTGAGATTCATATGAAAAAGTTGGATGATAGTAATTTCCACTCGTTGCTGTCATCAAATTAATTGAACAGTTAACTTAGTAAGTAACTGAGCACTACGTAATGGAAATCACATAGTAACTGTCGTTCACTTAGTAACTGCGAGCAATAAAATTGAAATTTATTTTCAAGTAGCAGCAGCGAAGGTATGGTTCGATTAGCTGAAAATTTTGCCCACTATCGCATCAAATTTAAAGTCAAAGCTAGAATATTTAATGTAAAAATCGCCAAAATGATGAAGAGGTCTGCCAATTAATAAATAAACATGTGCTATATGACTACTGCAAATGCTTTAAACATACTGAGAACATATTTCTTGCAATTTCATGCAGATATCCAATGAATAGTTTAATTTAGAAATTCATAAGTCTCACTGAAGCTGTATGACATGATAAATAACCCGATTAGATTCATATATTATAAGAAAACAAGACATTTACTTCATCTCCGAGTAACATTTTAAATACTAAATACCTTCACTTTTCCAAAAATTTCTACCAATGTGAATGTTGCCATCGTTTATTGCTGGAAGGCTTAAAGATCTCAGTGTGAAGAATTTTCCACTGATATGCTACCATTATAAAACTATTGTGATATAGGTTATTCAGCACCATAATTAAAATAAATTATTGCGATTTGTCATTACAGAATGTTATCCAATAATTTTGAATATTTTAGTAACCAAAAAAACAATTAAAATTTTTAATTTTCATAAAACTTATAGCCCGTGACATTTGAGTGATCTCCAATTGTTTTCAAATATCTTTTTAGGTCAAATTCAAATTCTCTGTCTCGAAACAATACGAATTGCCGTATATGTATGCCAGAATTCAGTAGTCAGCCGTTGAAGATTTATATTATGATGTAATATAAAGATTTGCTAAATTGAGTTTTATTGAAATTCTGAAATATTGCTAAATTGCAATATAAAAAGATGCCAAATTGCGTCCAAATTGCGATCTTGCAAATTAGTAGTTAATATACATCTTTCTTCAACGCTGTCATTATTTTAGCTTGGGGAAGTATCATCATACGTATATTACATACCGAACGGATTCAATTAATTTGAAAGTTGGGCAGATGCTACATATCTCCTATAATACATTTTTAACCTCGTTCAGATAATAAGCATTCTAGGACCAGCTTCCCACTCTCTTTACCGTAATCCATGCTCTTACTGAGAAAAAAGTCTCAAATAAAAGGTACTGATGCTGACTGCAACAGTCTCCGATATCTTCCACGCGTTAACCATCATTGAATTTGCATCCAAGGCATAAACTTCAGACTTCGCCTTTATGGGATCTTTATCAAGCTAAAAAATATAAAGCTACTGTAAAATTCACTGTATTTTTCAGTGATTACAATACACATAGATTTTTAATGTATAGAATGCCAGATCCTCAACAGAATATCAGCGCTAATTAATCTGCATGCCCATCTGTCGCAAAAAGAAACGAACATAGTCCTTAATATTATCGTTCCTATTTGAATAAAGAAGCAATTCCTATTTGATAGAAGGTGCTTGCAGACTTCCAAACTTTCACTGATTAAATAGACATTAATTACGAATAATTTCGTCATTTTTTTTAATTTCATCAGCTTTCCAAACTGAAAAAATTATAAAGATCAGAATCAAGCATTTATTGATAAAAATTGCAAGTTTTATCAAGTGTACCACTTGTTTTGCAATACGTTAGAATAAAGAGACAAACAAAACACTGCTGTACCTGGGGAATGTTTCATTTCAAGTGACAACGAGAAGTTGTAATGTTGGCCTACTTCAACATAATGAGGCAGCTATTCTGGCAACCCTTCAGCTGTCATTGCGACGATTCTTCAGCTGGTGATTCTTTAATTATTCCTCATATTATATAATTCTGCTGATAATTTCAAAGGTAAGCATGTATTAACTCCAAGTTCTGATCCTTCCAAAAATAAACAACTTTTCGGCAGGTGTTTTTAATGGCGGAATCTGCACAGATTAGTTTTTCGAAGGCAAGTGAATAAACGAAAACTGAAACCATCGAATATTATCAGATTCTATTAATTGTAATACCTCTTTGATCAACTTAGATTAATCCAAAATTTGCCTTCTATCATTCTTTGCTTCTCCATCACCAGAAGTGATTAGTGCCTTTTCATGCGATATGTGTGATGCAAGAACTCTTCTTAGTTTCTCCTCTCATCTAGTTGTATAGAATAAACCGAAACGAACATGAAAACAAACTAAAAATGCTAGAGATCACAATGTAATTAATGAATAACAAATCGGATTTTACTTACCTAAGATCTAAGCTAAATAAGATTCTGCAAATTTTGGAAACGTTTTATAGCAGCAATATTGTTAGACTCGTCAAACAAGGATATAAATGTGCATTGAAAGCTAAGAGGCAAAATAAATATAGAAGATGAACTCTATAGCACTCAGAACAAAAAATCTGGAAAATTGAGGAAGCTTCCTTTTGAACTCCTTTTGAAGGCGTTCGTTTGCTCGAGGAAGGAGTGTCGGATTACTGAAATTGAAATTACCAGATAGTGTCGGGAAAGTTTTTGTAACGTGGCACAGTCGCATCTCAAACTTGGGTAGTTAAACCGTTGCGATGAGTTGAGTTGCGTTGACACCTTAAACTTGGGTAATTAAACCTTTTATTAGAATAATTGGATAACGCGAGAATAATGTAACAATTATGTAGAACGCGTATTTAATCGTAACATTAACATATAATAAAGCGGTAATGATGAAGAGAATAGAACCAGTAGCCTTGGATGTGAACAAATCCCAAAAATGGTCTTAATGAGTTGAGTTATAAGAAACTAAAGATCATAAAAAATGAAATCCTTTGTACAGATAAGCTTGGTTGAGAAGGTACAATATATTACATGTAAGCATGAGCATCAAACAAAGGATTTTGACACAGTTACACAATGGTTTTGGTTAATAAGATGTTAATTGCAGCTGCTTCTTTGTTAGTTTATGGTAGGAAGGAGTTTAACAGCTTATAATTGGAACAAAGAGATTAAACATTGTGAAATTAATTAGATGGCTCATAAAAGACGTTAATACAATCAGATTTAAACCCTATTGGGAATTTCGCGACAAATAGTATGATGAAAGCGTCAGAATTATTTGGCGAAAGTTGAGATGATCGATTATAATAGTAATTCTTATTTTTCGTTAAATATATAACACAAAAATCTTCAATATCATGGTTGTTGTAATAAAATATAAATCATTTGTTTCATTTTTAAATTAAAGTTCAGATTTATTTTGTAATATTTGAATTCTCGCAATAATCTTCCGTTGATTGTTAGATCTAGATCTAGATCAATTATATCGTCTGGACTGTAGCAAGCAAGACATCGCTATCGATATGATGGAGAAGATCGTCCAATATAATTTCCACTCAGTGACTGATTCTAATTGTATTATCGATAATAGTGTTTATAACGTCAAAAAAAAAAAAAAAAATAAAATAAAATAAAATAAATATTCCTCAACAATTATTCATTAATATCTAATAACAGAATAAGCACTTCATTATGATGTTTAATTCCAAAAACTTTCAGAACAGCCACTGCTTTCAGAATGAATAGTATCTTTCAGTTTGCTAAATTTGTTCATAATTTATTCACGCTATTAAAATTTATTCAAGTTGAATATTACATAATCTTCTACCTGACTAAATAAAACCGATACGACGAGTCAAATCATCCCGAACCGTACACATCAAATCGATAAAAATGCCTCGATAAAAATGATATAGGAGATATTTTTAAACTGCTTTTTTCATCTTCGACTTCAAATATGTTTAACAGTAAAGATTAAATTTGGTTGGAAATAAACATTGTAATCTTATTGGAACAACACTTCTTTTAGTTTATCTTACTGCAGTACGACAGAGACAAAGTAATGTCGAATAATGTAACTGGAGCTCCAGCAAAAATATCTCAGAAGCATTTCAGTATTGCAATGATAATTTCAATAGTACCTCACTAAAATATAACATGGCATTTTTAATCATTATTTTCTTGGCAGGACGTTAATAACAAGCTTCATTAAAGCAATCAGCATGAAATCTGAAACGTGTTAATTACTCTATGAATAACTGCAAAAGCAGTAATTTATTATTTTTACCACAATTCAATTTAAACGCTATCCAACACAATCCAGTAATTCCTGGTTAACATTCTTTTACAAATGATTAGAGAAGTAAGTGATCAATTTCAGAAAATTTTATATTTGCGGCAACCAGATAATTTAGTGGAAATTTTACAGAATACAGTTGAAATGAAATTATAAATTATAATAGCGAAAGCTTTATTTGGTCAATAAGCCATACTCACAATTCAATAAACGGTATTGTTAGTTAAGGCGTTAAATTCACACGTGCTCCCATTTAACAAAGATATTTGATGTGAAAATCATCGCAGTGCTGGAGAAATCTGCACATTAAGGGATAAAAATCTGTTACACAATGTATTATCGTGCGTTAATGCTTAGAATATACTAAGAACATATTTCTTGCAATTCTGAACGGGTATCCAACGAATAATATTGATTTTAAAATTTGTGAATCTCACTGAAGTTATTTGATGTGATACGCAATACGTAATGTAATCCAAATAAATTCATATATAGTAAGAGAAAAAGTGCACTTACCTCATCTGCGACTAACATTTTATTTTATGGAAAACAGGTACAGTGTTGTAAAAATTGTTTTGTTAGCTGAGAAAAGGGTTAATTTTTTGATATAAGAGTGATTTACGTACTCTTCGATATCATTGCGCATTGGATTTAGTACATACCGCCAGTAGTACTTTTTATTACAGTCACATCAAATACAACAGAACAACGTTGAATCAATATTAATTATTACAATAAATGACGTATTTTGAATATATAAGTATTAATATTGCAGATTAAAACGTGAAGGTACTAATGATAATGTTTTAAGGCGTTGAATCAAAACGAGAATTAGTGTTGATAATCGAAACTAGTAGTATTGTTGAAAAAATAACACTGACGCTGACAATAACCATTAATTGAGTACAATTAGAGCGTAAATTTCAGATTTCACCTTTATGGGATCTTTATCAAGCTAAAAAATATAAAACTACTGTAGGATTTATTGCATTGTTCAGTGAATACAATGTTGCACACAGATTTTTAATGTATAGAATGCCACATTCTCATGAAAATGGCAGCGCTAATTAATCTGCATGCCCACCTGTCGCAAAAAAAAATGAACATAGTCCTTAATATTATCTTTCCCATTTGGATAAAGAAGCAATTCTTATTGGATAGAAGGTGCTTGTAGATTTCCAAACTATTCACTAATTAAATAATCATCAATTACGAATAATTTCATCAGTTTCCCAAACTGAAAAAATTACAAAGATCAGAATCAAGCGTTGATTGAAGAAACTTGTAAGTTTATTAAGTGTTCCGTTCCTTGCAATACCTCAGAATACGCAGATAAACAAAATATTGTTGTACTTGGGAAATCTTCCACTTCATGTGACAACGATAAATAGTAATGTTCGTCTATTTCAGTAATGTTCGAAACTGTTTCAACATAATGCGGCTCTTCTGGCGTTCTTCAACTGTCATTGCGATTCTTCAGCTGATTGTTCTTCAGTCATTAAATTATATTATTTTATTGTTATTTCCGAATTTCAATCAGTTTCATATAAGCTGAACTGAACCAATTCTCAAATGAATCAACTTTATTCGAAGTACTGGTGATTTCAAAAGTAAACCTGATCAACTAGTCAATAAAAATGCTTTAACTGCTTCCAAGTACTGATGCTTTCGGAAGTAATCAACTTGTTGACCGTTATCAAAAATGAAATCCGTGCATAATTTTTTTTTGCGAAGGCAAGTCGAATAAATAAAATCTGAAACCATCGAATATCATCAGATTTTATTATTTGTAATATCCCTTTCGATCAACTTAGATTACCCAAAAATTTGTCTTCTATTGATCATTCTTCCATTTGTCCGCCAATGGAGTGACCGATGTCTACATGCAGTAGGTATGATGCAAAAACTCTTCTTAGTTCTACCTTCGTCTAATTGTACGGGATAAGTACAGTGTTTATTGCGGTATTTGATCAATAGAAAAAACTATTTCAAAAATCCTCACACTTTTCTCAGCGGTTACCAAGCAATGGTTTGTTATTAATACTGCACGTTGATTTGTTCGTTAGCGATCGAGATTTATCTGGCTTAGGATATTATGCGATAAGTAACGAAATTTTTTGTGAGATCCAACCCAATGTTAACTTATATTTACCTTCTTCCTCGATTTTTTTTCAGAATTTATTGTTTTTGAATCTTGTGGTTCCTGCTAAGAAATCAAGAAACCAAAGTTAAGAAAAATTAGGGAACCACTATATCATAATTACAATACTTTTTTCGTTGATCTTATCTATCATAATAATTGGGAAAAATTTACAATGTTTCCATACACTTATCTTGAAATGAGTATAATGAAATCAGAAGGTGACATTTTGCATAAGATCAAAATCAGGATTTATTTACATACTTGAGACAGTCTGAGAACTGTTAAATAGACACTTCCGTATGTTATAATAAATCATCACAGCTTCATGCTACTTTTCAATTCATTGCAGGTCATAAATATGGCCATTACTAGAAGCTTACTTAAAGTTGAACATTGAAAATGAGGTACAGTTCCTGAATTCAATCAAAAATGATCAAAAAAATTGGAGGTATGAATTTCTATGTGTACACAAAAAATGAAAAACAAAATTTTTTCACGCAATTAATATTTCCTATTTTCTAATATTCTAAGTTTCTCCACAATAAACGATTGACATGCAGATCAGCAATTAACTAAGTCACTTAACAATTGGAGTATGATATGTGTTTCATCAAATGATGGTCTTTATGTCATTAAGACGATTTTCAAAATTATTCATTGATTTAACTTAATAATAAATACAAACAAATATTAAAGACGGAATTGTTCATTTGGATCGGTAATTTTGTTAGTGTAGGGATCCAGAAGAATAAAAAAAGGAAGCTGCAGACGATGATACAATCAAAAACTAAATCGGCGGCTGATTCCATCTCTTTTATAGTAAATGATATTCATATACGATCGGTTGCAAAAAATTTACACCAAAGAATATTACAGTGGATTTGCAGTATTTCATGGACAATTGATAGATGCTTCGACAAAGGATTATACTTTGATAATAAACAATGAAATCTGAAACGTTTATAACAGTTTAAAATAGCATTACATACTACATGTTAGGGACATACAATCATTGCTTTGGAACAAAGAACGTTACAACTTAACTGCTCAAAAAGGGATTGAAACTACACATCATTCTTTTCAATATAACTCAAATAAAAATTGTACAAAACGACTTAATTAATTTTAAGATAACAGATCAACAAAGAAAACATGGAAACAAAAGTTGGTGAGGAACACTAAATAAGTCACGAAATTGAATCAAAATTTAAGACAAGCGAAAAACAAAGTAGAAAAGATATAATTAAACTAGCATGCAGGAATTGAGTCAAATAAAGAAAACGTAGTTATTTGATTAGAAAAATAACTTTTATCTTGAAGTTTTTTCTTTTCTAAGTTTTGAATATTTCAATATTCATTTTACAGATTTTTATTTCAAAAAAAAAAATGATTCAAATTTTATAGTGAATGAAAAAATTATCCATTTTTTTGCAGAACAAAGAAATATTATTCACTTATCAAAAACGGTTGAAAACTTTTAGCAACCAAAAAAATAACCAAAATTTTTAATACTCAAAAAATGATTCGAATTTAAAGTGGTGCAAAAATCACTGTCTCCCCATTGTCTTCCCTGGTATTTTAAAAGCAGTATTCCAGGAAATAATTGAATCAAAAGTGATTAAAAATTTTTTTGCTCTCCGAAAATGTTAATATTTTCAGCATTTAGAAATGACTGAAATTTTTTAGTGACCAAAATTATGTAAATCAACAAATCAATAAAATTTTTATTTAATTTGTTTTCATTGAAATGAATTGGTCTCTCCATCGTACATTTTTTCCTCGACATTTGAGCATCTGTAACTGTTTTTCAATTTCTTTTCATTTAAGCTGAAATTTCCATCTCGACACGATAGAATAGAAAATATCGATATCAGTCATATCATTCAGTATCTATATGCCAGAATGCAATAATTAGTTGTTGAAGATTTATGAATTTTAGTAGTGAATGATGTGGCTCAGCACTTCAAATTTCTTTAAACTTACGAATCTTATTTCTTTCTTTATAAAGAAATCTTTTAAATTTCATCCTAAAGCAGTTCCGCAACCTATTTTAAAAGTAGTTTCTTGTACAATAAAAAGTCTCAGCAGTTTTTGATTATAAAAAATTTTTATAATTTTTGAACAATACACAATTATTGTAAAAATGATGAGTTACGATTAATGTCTTTTCTCTAATATCTACCATTTTCCAACATTAAAGCTCCGTATTGAACTGACGCAATAACACCTAAATATTTGCTTGAATCTAGAAACGATTTATTGATCGAGAGACATATGTCATTTATGGAACTAAAATAAAAGTGTCAAAAATTTATTACTGCTGAAAAATTTATGGTGATCAGACCGAAGAAATATTCTTTAAATTCTATCAACAATCTCTAATTCCATATCCTCTTTACAAATAAAAGAGATTACCCTGTGATTTTAAGTTATCCCAAACCAATACTACAAAAAATAGTGGGCTATTGCAACCTTCACTTAATCGGTCATCACCGGTTATTAATTGAACCGGAAATGATATCACGTGATCAAATATCACACTTTTTAACGTGTAGCAGCATCTTGTTGGTTAATTGTTGATGCCAATAGTGAATAGATTAGCAGGCATAACAAATTAAGCACACATAGACATATATCAATGATAACATTCCGTTAACATAATTTACAATTAATATTGATCGTTTCGTTGTACTCACCCAAATTGCCTATTAACAACTTTCGTCATCAGCGCTGATTTTCAATAAGCAGCAAATGTTTGCAAAATATTTATTGATTAAATTAACGTGCCAGCATTAAAACGAAATATTAAGATTTGCGAAAAAAAGTTTAGCTGAAATTCGACATTGTGGAAAGAAACTGCTGATGACGATGACTTTTCTATCAGACGTCAAGTACGTCAGATTATTTTATTCTTTTTATGCTCATAAAACAAATCTTTTTTCCATTCCATCAATCTACTACTAACAAATTAATAGTATTACATTTTAATTGAAGATGTCGTGAGAACGTCGTGAAACCATTCCACTTCAACTTAAGACTGGTCCTAGGCTCTTGTTTCAAATTTAGATTTTTCAATTCTAAGAATTCTCATTTTCTTTCCTCTGAAGGTACATGTACGTGAGCCGGGTAAGCCAACCAGGATGGTGGATAATGGCGATATTAAAATACTCTCTTCTCACTTTATTTCACACATTCAGTTCATATGACGATTTGATGACAAAAAAAAGTTGACGCAATAACGTGCTCACAAACAAATGTTTTGTGAATCATTTTGCTTTAAACAAACAGTACGTTTAAAGCAATCTTTAAATGATTACTTTCAAGCTTCAAAATTAGTCAAATATATCTTCATTTGGATTCAGCAATTAAAACGGAAACTGCTGGAAAACAAATTAGAAGGATAAAAAACTTTCCCGATGTTTCATTCAGTCTTCGTCATATATTTTGGTTTTTTTTTTTTTTTTTTTGTTTTACTTTTTTCAAATTTCTATGATTTATTGTTAGAAATGGTAAACAACAAGGAAATCAAGAGAAGTTTGGGTACAATGGCTAATTAATTGTCATTTCAGTTGAATTTAACTAAATCTTTTGTCGTTTTCTGCGTTGGAATTGATATCACTTCCGAAGTGAACTTTTTTCTGTAAAATATTGAACAAGCTGCTTTACGACATGGCTCAAATGCAAGGATTGTAACTGAAACAACGATAATTGTCCGCATCTGAAAAAGTTGAACACTTTCACTAAGAAATTATGTTTAATATTTCACTTATTGTCAATGATAGTAGATAATCAGTGATGAAATAAACAAATGATTTCTCAATTTACCTCATAACAATAATAAATCATTGATTTGAGTATTCTTTTAAAATTACTCCTAACAAATTCGCGTTTGCAGCTAGCAAGTTCACAAATAATGTTTGCACATGCGTCAACTAAAATATGCTTATATTAATATTATTAATATTTGAATTTTGGATCTAAACTTGATAGTATTGTTTTTTTTTTTTTGTTTACGAGCAGGATACTGAGAAAAACATTGATTTATTTCCGATTTAACAATTTGAAGAAATTTCAAAAAAAGTTTTTGACGCATTTTGCAGCTGGTTTATAATCTCAATGAAATGAAATGCACTAATAATCGCAGGAGGAAATGAAGAAAACTTACCAAAAACAGGTAAAGTAATGATTCCAATGGAATAACTAAATAAAATGAATGAATATAAACGTCTTTGTTGTAATTTTGCAAGTCGGACAGAATTAAAGCCAAGCGGTTTATATCTGCTTATTTTAATTGATCCCTGCAAAAAATTACAAATTTCAGTTCATTCCAAGTATCAGATGAAGTATATAATAAATGACTGTTAAATGTTTTGCATGATTTACTTATTTACAGTAATCAGGAAATTAAAACTGTATTTCAACAGTAATTTCTCTTAACTAACACCGGAATAATTGATTTTGGGTCAGATAAATAATTTCATTTTCTTTTTTGCAAAGCTTCAAAATTAAATAAAATTTACCATTATAGCAGCAATGAATACTAGAATAAATAGCGTCATATGAGTTAAAAAATATGGTATAGGGCAACCAAATGGCACTATAAGTAAAACTACAGAAGTAGCCAAAACAAATATCGAGATGTGTAGCGCGGCATAATAACGTTTTTGACTTCTGAAGAATAAGTAAAATTAGAAAAAAAACTAGAAAAGACTAAATGAACATTTTTCTGCAGAAGACTGGTTTACCAGATAACGAATGAACTTCCTGACCTATTTGAACTCAAAAATTAAAAACTTAATAAGATAATTGTTGATGTAAACTTTCGATATGACTTTAAGATCTTTTTTTCCAAATTAATAATATATTAACTTTTTGACTAGCAAATGTTGAAGATTGCAAAGTGAAACTGTATACTAACTTTTTTACAAAATTATTTGCAAAAAAAACAGGTTTCACGTAAGGTAGATAACAAACTATAAGTCCGTATAGTCCTAAAGCATGAAACCAAATGCTTCCAATGCCATTGCACAGACGAGCCAATTCTCGAATCTGATAACTAAAATTTTTTTTTTAAATATCATTAACGCTTTAAAATTATTGGATTATTAGCTGGTCCTGATGATGATTCAAACAGACTTCGTGTAATAAAAGAAATAAAGAATATCATAGAAAAGCTTCATGAAAAGCTGTCCTAGAACAAATTTTCATCTTACCGATAATTTTTTCCTTCCGTGCTATCAAAGAGATCGATAATTTTGGTTATATCGATTATGAGAGCAGCAATAACTGATCCGATGCAAATAACAATCAAATTTAATGTAAAATATTTGAAAAATCCATCCTTCACTTTTACAACTGTTAAATACAGCATGAAGGGAATAGCGATGAAATTACCAATTGTTGCAATGTATGATATCACCAGTTTCGCAGTGTACAATTTTGCTAAATAAATGTACCTCTGTGAGCAAATCTTTGGTTCTTACGTATTATTTTGTGATACCAAAACGTAAAGCTGTGGTACAACGCCAAATTTACTTGGTGAAACCATAGATGACACTATAGCATGACAGCAGATATTCTTAGATTTAAAAATGCAAATGTATTATAACAGAACAAGCAAATTTCTCGAGGCAAGTTGGATTGTAATTATAAACTTACAACAATAGAGGCCCAGGCCAGTACATACAGCGACGTTCGAGCTACCAGCGATATTGAAGTAGTTAGTGCTGTTAGAATGATACGTGACGTTCATTTAGCTAAAAAAGATAATTTCTTCACGTTAGTAAGGATTACATGCTCCAACTATTAAAAAATGTTCAATTTGAGGCATCACTTTCAGGTGATCAACCATTTGTTGCAGGAATACCGATTCACATAGATATTGTAATGACTACCATACTAGCCAACGAAGTCAAAACAGTGTACATCAGATCAGTAAAAAATCGTTATTTCACTACAGGATCACAAAAGTTCAAATTTGGATATGACAAATATTTTCGTTTTGTTTTGCTCGCTGTCTTACCTTGTCTTACAATTAGCAGCGCGAAAGAAAAATATTTCCTGATTTTATTCAGTTTTCTTTTACATCAAAAATTTTTTACCATAAGTATAACTAAATCACAAGACAAATACAGACCAATGATAACAAAAAAATATATCTAAAAAAATGTATTAAAAAACTTTTCATACAAAAAAATCATTAATTTGATTAAAAAATTTTCATTAAAAAAATTTTTCTTTTTCATTAAATAATTCGGCCAGATAAAAATTCCTTTTTCATGGCTAAGTGCGATTGAATGATGTAACTGGCACTTGTGACGGAGCTAATTATTGCAGCAATAATCTCAACATATCTCAGTAAACTGATTACTTTATCGCAACATTGTTGGAAATAGTCCTAATGGAGTAATTAATCCTAATGGAGTAACATTAGGATTAATCACTATGCAAGATATCGCTGTAATCTCATTATCATAATTAGCAATTAATGGTTTGAAATATTTAACGTTGCCTACAAATTTCTTATTCACCATCATCTTGTTATTTAATCATTTTTGTCGATATCTCTCTGCATCACTGATCAGCATTAGAAATGGAATGAAATTTTTTATTTTTTTTAATCTGAGGATTGCAGATTTTTGTAGTTTGCAGAAATTTTCATCGAATTCTGCATGCAGATGTTTTGGCTGCACCAACATTAAAAGAACGAAGCTTAAGGTTCTTTGAAACGAAAGATAGTTTTCGCAAATTTTTCGTAGATATAGAAATCGTTTACAATTAATTTTTTCTGCAGCAAGTATTTAATTTCGATTCTGTCGTTTTATTGAGTTTCCTGTCCTTCCGGAATTTTTTCATTTAAAGGTTACAAAGACTCGCAGGATAACCTTATAGCTATAAGCTTTTTAGTGCTTAGTTTCTTTCCCTCACAACAAATCGACGACTATAGCATATAACGTCACCGGCTGTATCAAAAAAACGACCCACTTTCTATTGCGTTATCAATAGCTGCTTCCTGATTTGATGCTCATTATCTTATCACATGCTCCGAAATCAATTAAGCTTTTTAGTACTCTTTTATTTATTCCATACCCTGAATTTTGAGTTAATTTCCATCTTTCTGTAATCGTTTTTATGCTGGAATCAATATTGGTTCGTAATGGCAGCGTTTTTATGATTTTTGTTTTTTGATAGAAATTTGCAAAATTGAACCATCACAAAACAACGATAAACAGATGATAAATAAGTGTTACATCACATGGCATTGTAATTGAGAATCGTGCTTTAATAAAATTCATGCAGCAGTTCCATAAAAGTAACGATATATGAAAGATAACATAACGATGTTTTTGAATCCTATTAAAACAATTATTTGATGCACTGATGCATTTTGATTAACGGAGCATATCTTATTAATAATGAAATATTATCAGATTTTTAAAAGTAAGCTTCTTTAATTCTGTGAAATTATATCATTTAAAAGATACGCAAGTGAACTGACTCACTTGTTCAAGAAATGCTTCCTGTAGAAAATTATATTCACATATGGTAAGCAGCAAAAAATTTCCGTACAATGTTAAAGCATGAAACCAAATATTTCCCGAACTGAGAAATTGTTGGTAATATATTAAATTCGATTTTTATAAAACATTAGCATTTTTTTTTGTGAAATATTATAAAACCAGAAGTGCATCGCGCTATCGACCAAAGCCAAAGCACTTTTTCGATTTATTGCAATTTCATATAAAATTTGATAATGACACTTGGAAAATCTGCATAATTACAATTTGTATTATACCATAGAGAATAATCGGAATCATTTCTTCCTCAAATGAAATTGAATAAATTTTCAACATAATTAATAAATCCTTTAAATATGAAGCAAAACTAATAAAATTTTCGCACTGTTAGCGAAGAGATTTGCAATATCCATTAGATCTGCCATTAGATCGGCTAAGATTACCAAAGCGCAAACAGCTAAATAGGCCAATATTCGCTTTTGCAAATGATAAATAATTGAAAGGGCATAATCGCGAAGTCAAGAATTGTCGTATATGTGAAACGAGATTCACTGCGTTGTATAAGATTGCTAGATAAAAAAAAAAAATCATTATAATTGTCGATTTAATCATTTAGTACTTAAACATGTTACCAAAAAAATTTGAGGCATTTTACTCGGTGATATATGAACAAGTTTACTGTATCAATTTTAAGATACTTCTTTTGCAGCCAAGGAATAATTGGGTCATTAGCCGTTGGGATTTTCAAGGATGCATTGGTGGCACATTGTTGCTCGAAGAAGCTAAAAAAATTTTATATTCTTGTAAATTTTTGCAGTTCACAGAATCTTCGCGTAGCAATCGATTGAACAATAAGTGTCGGATAATGTAAAAGAAAATCCTATTATGAAAAACTCACACATGAAAAACCTTTTCCTGCACATTCTGGTCTACCGGACTATTAATTTCGCCATGATAAAGACTACTATTATTATTATTGTAGAAAAATAGTTCATTAGACATTAGTCTGGGATAGAATTAATATCAGATATTTTTTTGCAGTTCCAGTCAAAAGTTTGCAAAAATGGTCCTGAAAGAATGAAGAAATGAACTGAATAAAAATTTTAAATGCGAAATAAATAATAATAATACGGAACGGAAAGTTATCACCTAACAGAATCGCTCATTTTTTTCAGGCAACACATGTTTTAAATGAGTGGAATTTCCAAAATCTCCGTGAAATATTCAATTAAAATTTGTCTGCAAAAATCATATTGAAGTGAAAATATGAATTTCGGAATTTTTCTTCTTTTGATCTTCATGTTCCCGTTTCTGACTAAATAAATTTTATGTTGTGAAGAGCATTCTTTTGTAGAACATAGTGAAATAAATTGTTCCAAGAAGCATTTTAACGCAGTTAAATTATCCATTTAGCTGTATAATCATGAGCCAAATGGGCCAAGAAAGTTATTTATGGTTGCCATTAATAATTTTGCACTCTTGTACTTGGTGTTTATTTTTTAATGTGTTTTTTGAAAAACCAGTGGAATAAAATTTAATGTTTTTTTTTTTTTTTTTGATCTCACATTGTTTATGAACACTGCAATTTAAATTCAGCTTGAAAAATTAATTCTAAAAAATTAATAAAATTTCCACTGTTACAAACATTGACATTGATTGAAAAACATTGACATTTTTCCCCATTCATGCCAAATTTTCACGGTCATATTGCATGATATGCACAATATGAGTTCTGTTATTTCATAAAATCATCCTTATTAAAAAAAATTCTCCAGTGCGAATGAGTAACGAAACATTGGTTAAGAAAGCCGTAATTCTAAAAATTGTGACTTCATAGCCGAAACAAGAGACTCAGTCTCGCGCAATACAGGAAACTTTGAGATTTACTCTTTTATTAACGCCTCATTATTTAATTCCAACCGTCATTTGAATATTGGAAGTCAAATTTGGTCTCCACCATACGGAATTGTAGATGCGTGTTATCATTGAAAAGGCCGGCAGTATGCCGTATGATGCAAACTGGCGATTGTGACAGAGCCAATTATTTCAATAACAATCTATCACGATTATTTTATGGTACTTTATTCAAATATTAGTGAGTTTATCAGTGGAATATTTATCTCTCGGTAACTTGAAATCATTACCATACATTACTAGAGTGATTATCATGGAACTTGAACTAATATGAATATAAATATCATAGAAGTTGGGTGATGAGATATACGCTTACATATTAACGAGCATAAATATTTCTTCATTAAATCTTATTTATTTTTATCAATAGCTTTAGATACCAACAAATATGTTATGTTCAACAGGCTTTATATCTATGCTATGTTAAATTACATACAATATGTGCAATAATTAAATTAGCTGCGTTAAATTATAAATGCTACGTTAAATTATGTTACAATAAAAGGAAATTAGAAACTAACAAACGCAAAACGATAATTGAATTTGCTCAATTTTTTCCTACATGCTATAAGGTGATCATATGATTTCCAGTTTTTAAATTAATTACAGGAAAAATTTCTTCAGTATCAGCTATTACAAATGACTTTTTTAACTGTTTTCCTTTTTTATATCAATTGCTAATTTTTCTCCACAAAAGTAATGCAAGTTTTTTAAAATTCTGCATACGATAAACTACATGTATAACATATGTATAATATATAAAAAGCAATAAAATAGGCATAATAAAGACTTGGATGAAATATCACCAAAAAATGTCACTTGACCATTGTAACCTGAAATTGAATAAGACAGCATGAATTTATTTCGAAAATATATAATATTTTTTATTATTTCGAAAGTTTCATCACTTTCTTAAGTGTTACCATTTATTTCAGATATAACATCATAGTTTTTCGACATTCCGTACAGAAATGCGAATGGGATTAAAAAAGCAAATGATGGAATTTTTACATGAACTTATGCGTACCTTAAGGTTCAGCAAATGTTGTTTTTTTTTGTACTTTTAGAAGTACCATAAAACATTACTTCCACACATATTCTGTTCAAAGAGCTTTGCTTCTACTTCAATTCCATCCATGGACCAGATCCAGAGCAAACAAATGCCATTAATTTTTAGCTTATACAAGTGAAAACAATTCAATATTGGAAGTCTTTCATAAGAGAAATATTCTACGTGAAGATAATTTACAGCTGTCAGGAATGTGCATATGTTTTTGCGCATTGTTGTTATCTGTCCTTGTTTACATCATTCTGATGTTTCATTTGTTGTACTCAATAGCTGATTGCATGGAGATGTGTTTTCTTCTTCAGTTCCTTTCGTTTCATTGGCTCCGTATTTTCTGGCTGGTAATTACTTCTATTTTGATTATGACAAGTGTTGGCAATTTGATCGAATTTTCTTTCTGTCTATTAACTGAGGAAATTATGAGTAATTGTCAGACCATATTATCATTATCGGTGTCATTGAATTGTTTCTTTTTGTCATTTTTTGAGTGATATTTTTTGCTTCAGTAGATTTGATTTTTTTTTTCTATTCACAGCTTTATTTTGTTTTTGATTTCAAATGTTATTTCGACAAGGTTCATGAAAAATCATAATTATTTTGTTGCAATCAATGACTAAAATATTTTATTAGGATTGCAATTAAAAAACTTTGAAAAGAACTGATTAACTGATTTAGCCATTTTACAAATTAATGCCCTTAAGTGGCTATATAATTATGATTAAGATACAATGAGAAGCATTGATAAAAAATTCATAAAAAATTCTAAAAATCTCTTTGGTAATGATAATTTTTATAACTGAAAGTCGGAATAGAAGTAATTAGATGGTTTGTAGAATCTGCTTAATATATTTCGTATTATAGATATTGAAATGACGAATACAGCGTTGTGTATAGAAGTTAATGCAGAAAATTGCACAATTGTATGAAATTTCCAAGGGGAGATGATTCAGATGTTTAAATGAAATGAATTTTGCCATAAATTTTTCATGTTCAATGTTTAGAAAATACTAAACTAATTGAGCTTTTAATACCTATAGACTTAAAAGGACACTTTGGAAATTATTCGATTTGCTCATTAATTTGTTTTATGTTACTCTGGGAGATTCACTAAGTCTGTTTCTGTTTGTTATTTCACAACCGGTGCAGCAGAGAACGTTCAATTACAATGCCTTGATTTCTTCCATGCTTGAAAAAAAAAAATGTTTTCGTTTTCTTTTGCTCGCTGTCTTACTGTCAAGAGCATGCTGAACGATGTACTGGCGCTTATGACGGAGTTAATTACTGCAACAAAAATCTGAAAAATATTTCAGTAAACTAATTACTTTATTGCGACATTATTGAAAATATTATTTCATAAGGATTATCAATTATCCTGTGCAAAATAAGAATAACAGTAAGCAATTATTTAACACAGTAAATTTGTTTCAAATTTGACAAACGAACAAAAAAAACGCTAAAGGAAAACCTCGCTGTGAAGTCTTATTAAGAAATAATAACGAAATAAGTTGGTAAAAGAAATTGTAAGGGAGATCTAAGGTGATATATAAAATTTCAACATGATTTATCGAAAAAGATTATTAAAGTTATTAACTAGTATAAAATAAAGTTCGTTTTTGTAAAAAAACCGGTGTTCATCTGAAGAGCATACATTTCACACACACAGACGCGCATAAACATACATGCACAAATATCAGTGCTTTATTTGTTTCAAAAAGATACTAACAAATTCCTTTTGCTGATTTAGTTGTCATTACATCAGATGTTAGTGCTCAATATCATCTTGGACAGTTGACTTAAAATTATCTGATGCTTCACTTTTTTGTCATACATCTCATCTTCAGCCGCTGACTAGGTAATTGATCTCAATCCCAGTCCTAAAACGAAATTACATTATAGGTCTAGCTCTATTTTCCATCAATTTTGGCAAAATATGCTTTTTCGAACTGCAGCAAATTTATGGACTTAATAAAATTTATGCTCTAACAAACATTTTTAAACTGATTTCTGTGAATTACGAGAAGTATTCGATGCAATACGATTAGAAATCGATAATTGCAGTTTATATCTTTTACAAATGTTGTCAAAAAGCGGTAATTGTGAATCCATTAAAGTTGCATCATCGTTTTTCTTTGTCTCATCCATCGTAATTTCATCGTATCATTGTTTCCTTCATTCATAGAAACTCAATTTCAATTACTATTAAATTGATATTAAGCTTACATTTTTAAAAACACTATCAGTACAAAGTGCAATTAATTGCAGCTTGGATATGTAAATTATTTTCAGAAATGAAACGCAATAGTGAAATCAAAAGAAAATTGGATGCAATGGTTCTTATCACTTTAGTGAAACACACTAGAAGTTTATATTGCCTTTTGAGTTGTGATTGATATCACCTTTGTAGACCACCTTTTCCGGCAAAACAATGACGAAGTTGCCCGACGATATGGCTCAAATGCCAGAATCGTCACGGAGATAATAATGATTGTTCGCATCTGAAATTAAGTGAGCCGAAATATTTCAATGAAAAAGAGGAATTTGCTGTGAGCGATAAATGATAATAAATGGTGAAATGAAGGAATGATTTTTCAATTCATTACCTCGTAAAGATAGTAAATCATTAAATTGAGAACGATCTTTAAATTGCTATTAAGAAAATAATTTTCACAACCGGCAAGTATACAAGTGGTATATGCACATGCGTGAACTGAAATATGTTGTTATTAGTACCATTCATATTTGGATTTTGGATAAATCTGTGAAGTTTGGCGACAAGAATGTTGGTAATGTGTTCAATTTTCAGTGATAATTTGAAGAAATTTGAAAAAAAATTTCTAACACAGCTTTTAGCGGAATTATACTCTCACTTAAATAAAATGTGCTAATGATATCAGAATGAAGAAATAAAAACTTAAACTTACTAAACTTTAAACTTACTGAACATAGGTAAAGTAATGATTTCAATTGAATAACTGTATAAAATAAACGAATACAAACGCTTCTGATGCATTCTTGCAGCTCGGATGACGTTTTTGCCAAGTGGTTTATACCTGCTGATTTTTATTGATGCCTACAACAATAGATGCTAATTTAACATTATTTGAGGTTATGTTTCGTCATTAATTCCAATTTACACTAATTGATGGTGAAATAAAGCTGTTCTTTTAGCTTCCTTAAAATTACCAGAAAACTGATTCCGGCTGAGCGGATTATTTTAATCAAAACCTGCAAATTTTTAAATGACATAAAGTTCTACCATTAGAGCAGCAATAAATAATGCTATAAACAACGTGATATGGGTCAGAAAATAAGGTATAAGATTTATGGATTTTTTAAACAATAGAGTTACAAAGGTTCCCCAAAGAAGTATCGAAATATGCAGAACAACATAATGCGATTTCTGACTTCTGAAAATTAAATAAAGCGTATAAGGAAAATAGATGATGGCATTCTTTTAAATACGAAACATCTATGACATTGACCGAACGATTACTTGGACGGAGTAATGGATACTGAATAAATAAATTCCATTTTACCTTAATATTTGACAAGGTTTAAAACACACAAAGCTTCATATCAAATTGTAAGATTTTCGATCAATATTAGAAAGATACTGGAGAATGATGAAAGGTACTTACTTGTTTACAAATGTTCTGGAAAAAAAAATAGGTTTCACGTAACACAGGTAACATACTATAACTGCATAGAGCGTTAAGGAATGAAACCAAATACTTCCCAACCTGACGTAAAATCGAGCCCAGTTCTGGATGTCTGCTCTTAAATTTTAGTACATCATCAGATCATGAAATTTTATTATTTTTAATATTGGAATGAGGCAGAATTACGCGTATTGATAGTGGAAAAAAAGTTATATAGTTATTGGAAAGGAAACTTACAAGTTGTATTCTTTTATGGAAACAAATAATCTCACAACATTAATTATATCAATTACTAATGCAGCAATAGCAGACGTTATGCAATTGATCATTAAATTCAGTGTGAAATGTTTGAAAAATCCATCTGTCACTTTCGCAAATGTTAAATATAGCATGAAAGGAATAATAAGAAAATTGCCAATCGTTGCAATGTATGATATTATACGTTTTCTGTCGTATAAATATGCTAAAAAATCGTTAATATATAATAACAGTAAATTATGGCACAAATTTGAAATGATTTGGTGAAAGTAAAGATAATCAAGAATATTATAATGATGATCACTTTATTTGATTCTTTATTTGACGGACATAAGCAAAGGTTTCGGATAATATCTTTAGAATTTTGTCAAATATGTACTAATAGGTTGAATTAGAATGAACTTTAGGTTATAACTTACAGCAGGCGAGGCCTAGACCTACACATAAAGGTACTTTGTTACCAGCGGTGCTGTTTAAGTAGTTAGTACCATTGGAATTGAAACTGTCGTTCATTTTCCTGAAATTTGTTCTTAAATTTTTGACGTCATCAAAGATTTATTTAATTCGAATTACCACATAATCCACTATCCGATACAGGATTCACTAGTTATTGACTTGGTACTTGTGCGAGTCTAATAATTGAGTGCAGTACACATCAGACTTGTGGAAATGCGTCATGTCATTCCCAAAAGTTTGTCTATGATGTGGGCAATGAGATGGACATTTCATTAGCTGCGGGAATTTACTATTTAATTATTTGTCTCGATGTTATAAGGTGTGACATTTTGCAGAAAACTATGATCTCGCAGTACTGTGAAAAGAAACAGGTAAAATAGGAAAAAAAGGCCTGATGAACATATCTGCAGGATGAAAAAGGCCTAATGAACATATCTGCAGGATGAAAAAGGCCTAATGAACATATTTGCAAGGATGTTGCGTTTAATTTTTAATTCAAGAATAAAGTGGCTCTGGAAGGAAGATTGGCTTGAACTTATTTAGATCTTGCCGATAATCTTTACCTTTCGTGCTACCAAAGAGATCGATAATTTTGCTTACATCGATTGCGAGAGCGATATAAGCTAATGAGCAATAACTGATCCGATGCTAATATTTCATAAAATTCAATATTTGAAAAATGGTTTTTACAACAACTAAATACAGCATGAATGAAATAGCCATGAAATTAACGATCGCTGGAGTATATAATATCAGGAGTATTGCAGCGTACAATCTTGTTGAATAAACGTACTTCTATGAGCAAATCTGTCGGTTCTTACGTATTATTTCATGATAGCAAAACGTAAAGCTATGGTACGAAGTCAAATTTACTTAGTGAAACCATAGATGAAACTGCAGCATGACAGCAGATATTCTTAGATTAGATTGAGAAATGCAAATTTATTATAACATAACAGACAAACTTCTCGAGAAAGTCTATTCAAAATCGACTAATTCTAGGGCAAAACTGCAAATTTTGAAGTTGGATTGTACGACGTTTCGAACTACCACTGATATTGAAGTAATTAGTGCCATTAGGATGGTAAATATTGCTATTTAAAGGATCATAAATCGTAAAAATTCAAATTTGGGTGTGATAAATATTTTCGTTTTATTTTGCCGGTTGTCTTATCTTGTCTTACTATCAGCAGCACATTAAACAATGTAATTTGCGCTTGTGACAGAGCTAATTATTGGAACTATAATCTCAATATTTCAGTAAATTAATTACTTTATTGCGATATTATTCAAAATATTATTCAATTAGGATCATACTGTAAGACACTGCTGAAATCATTAAAAACTTCATTATCGTAATTAGTAAGAAATTTGAAAATGCTAGTTGCCACACTAATGATTTGAAATAGATTATGAAAAAAGAAAGACTCCTAGTTTATTGATTACTGATAATCAAATATCATTTGTTCCATTAAAAAGCTAGGAAAAAATAATTACTCTCATATCTTTCATCGATTAACTGATAATCCTAATCGGATAAAATATCTTTCCATTGCAGAAATCGAACAACCTCAGGTAAGCACTTGATTACCTTGAAAATTTATTGAAATATGTTTTCATTTTTTCTCCATTCCTTTGCCCCGGTAGTTCGTTTTGTGGATATTCAAAAATTTAGAATACATTTTGTTACATTTTTGAAATTTATTTCAAGACCATTTAAATACTTCATCAAATAATTAATCTATATCGCGCTTATCAAAATTACGATAACAGCAACATATATATAATCCTGCTTGAAAGCAAGAAAAATTCGGGATTGAATTCTTTTTTGATATCAAATATTAAGTGATACAGTGTATCAGGTACTTCATGACACAGTATATCGTATTTGCTAATTATGTCATATCTGTGTCAGCTTTGTTACATTATACGTTTTTTTTTTGAAAAAAAATACTTTTTGGATTTTACAACTGAAAAATATTATAATTAAGGTATTATAGTAATTAAATATCAGTTATAATCATCATCAAGCTTTTATATCTATATAATTTTGTTAAATAACTTTATGATCTTATAAAACAATCTCCTTTGAACATTTGTATGAAGTATAATCTCATGTAACAATAAAAAAAAAGTATCAGAAAAGATTAAACATTATTGAAAATATTATTCATCATTAACTGATGTCAACAAATAAAAGGAATTTATTAACGCAAACATATCTAAGCATTCGATCCGTTTCCTTTTTGCTGATCAATTGTATGGAAATTACCCGATTTAACTGCTTATTATTTATATCAACATCTCGTCATCATCCAGAATCCGGTTCGGAAGACTTAAATTGATCTCTTAGGTATGGCAGTTCCCATACATGATAATAACAGGAATTAGTTGCATTATTAGCAAATTACTTCACATATCTTGGTGACTGAAATTTCTTAGCTTTTTAAACTGGAAATAAACAAGCAGCACGAACAATACTTTATTATTAAGAAGGGATTGGAACAAGCAGTCATAGAAATTTTCAAGAACAAAGAACTAGTGATAAATTACTTCCGGAAATGGCGAGACAAATAACAGTGTTAAAAAAAAATCCCCAATGATTGATGATTAATAATAACGATTATGACCAATTCAAAACGACAGCTTGATAAGATTATTTACAATATTTCCGCTCTCACTGATAAGACACCAATAACCGAATCTCTGGACATAAAAAACTGACACCTATTGGACTCGCCTCTTCCATCAATGAAAACATTTACACACTTTGGATCGAATATTATAGATTCTGGGAAATATACTCACCGGTTTAAAATTGAATTCATTCATGCTCAAAAAAAATTTCCATATGAACAGAAAGATCTGAAATAACAAAAATTTTAAGCCAGAAAAGTTATCCATAAAAACAAAGGAGATAATCTGATGAAATTCATTAAAAACATACATAGCAAATATAGTGTAGCAATCGGTGAAATGAAAATTTACGAAAACATAAAACTACAAAACCCTAACCACTCACTGACAGGAAAAAAAGACCCATTGTTTGATTTAAATTAATCCAGAACCAGTTAGCGAAAACTATTTGCACAACAACATTAATGTACACACTAAATAAGGTATTTAAATGAAAAAGTGAAAATAAAAATATGACACACAAAAAAAAAGAACCTGAAAAAAACATAAATGCCGCATCAAAAATTTCACCGATAAAAAACCACGCCAAGAAATTAGTGAAAAAAGTGTCGAACTCGAAAACTCCAATTGCAAAAAGACGATAAGTGCCGGAATAATTTATAATTTTTAAATGATTCGTTACAAGCAAAAATTTACAACAACCTTTTCAATTCATTCTCAAAATAATGTCCGAATTATATTACATTAAATTTCTAAATCATTTTTTTTTTTCAAATTCACATTAACAATTAATGACCTACGCTTTTTCTGTCATAAGTTAGAAACAAATCATGCGTTATGGCTATGTTCTTCCAAGACAAGATGCCAAAAACAAAGCTCCACTAATCCGACATGTCATGCTTCTACTGTCAAAAAAAGCCAAGCATATTTCAAAAATTCTACAGCAATGGCTACAATAAAAGATCTGAAAAAAGCTAAATCATTTTTCATTCATCAATTCAAAAATATTTCAAAAAAAAAAAAAAAAAAAACCCAATAATTTTTTTTTACAGTATGTATGAAAGATATGAGAGCAATCAATTTTCTAATTAATGAAAATACTCAATTAACAACCAAACATACTATATAACATATGGAAAAGATAAAATACATATGAAAATTGCAAGAAGCAGTTTGTGAAACGTAAAAAACATAAATTGATGAGATTTCAAAAATTAAAATAATTAAGCGCCATGTGTTTGCTATTTCACGGATAAAGAGTCTGTTGACTCAAACAACTTTTGATGTTACCATACATCTTACATATAATACTTATTTATCTTATATACTTTCATTCCTATCCAGTTTGCAAAAAATAGTACCAGTCCTTAATTCCCAAGTTCTTTGATTACCAAATCAAAGCTCTTGCTCTTGTTTCCAGAATCTTTCATATGCACTCTCACTTAGTTCGTAAACATATTGGGGGAAATTATTAAGCAGTTTGAAAACGGAACACCGACATATTAAAAGACCGAATGAAAAGGCTAATTGTAAGTTCATCAATTTCAAAAAAGATGAAAAACAAAGCTCACGAAAAGTTGAAAACACATAATATGTTGCCAGATCTGAGTAAATTTTTGGCATCAATCCATCAGAAAACTTTATAAAATCATTTCATCGGCTTCTTGTTAGGATTGACTGATGAAACCAATTGCTGTGTTATGTAATTGGAGAGATCATGATGCGATTCAGCTTGAGGAGAAAGGACATCTACATCTAGTGGTGAACCATTCCGCAAACACTCCCCCACACTACTTAAGTGGCAAACACAGCATGCTTCACGTGTTTTCAGCAAGGCTGAAACTCGTTCTAATTCACGACGCAGTATTTGATTCTGAGTCTGCAAGAAGTTTATTACACTTTGTAACTGAAGAATTATTGAATTTGTTTACGGTGATATACTAAATCAGAATAGAAAATATAAGAAGTAGGGTAAGAATCTAATTACTATTTGATTTTGATTACTGTTTGAATTATTATTTGATTTTACGACGGAAAACCATTCCCATTTTTGCCTTACTTTCTAAAGCGCCAGTCCTCAAAAAATTCATTCATTCTAAGATAATGAAAATCATTAAGAGCAAAAAATTAAAGAAAAAAAAACTTTCGAACTAATAATTTTTATCAGTGCCGATCATTTGTTGGGCGTCCCCATTCTACATCTTAAAGTATGTCGACTTACGGAGAGTGCCACTTTTTCCTGCTCCAGTAAATGAACACGTGTAATCATTTCATCATGTTCTTCCTTTTTTCGCTTTCGATACCGCACAGCAGCTGCTTTATTCCTTTCCAAAATTGTAACACGGCGTTCATCGGGTGGTAAATCGGAAGTGAGAGAATTACGACCACGTCCTCGTCCACCACGATTTGATGACGAAGTTGTAGAACGAGACAAAGCATTTTCTCTGCTGTAATTTTGTCATATTAACTGCCTAAATTACAAAAATTTGTTCATCCAATAAGATACCAAAAAAATATATATATATAAAAAGCTTCCAGAACAAAAACATCTCATTCGAAAACAGCACAAATACGAAACAATTTCATTAACTTATAAATATGAAATATAAATACATCAAACGCAAATTTCTACAGCATCCAAATGACAAACTATTTCGCATCAAATTATTTCCCTCATTTAGGATCAATACTGATTAATAGAAAACAAACCTTCGCGGTGCTGATGACAGTGCTTCCGTATGTTTACGATGCTCATCTCGCGGATAAATGACTTCCTCATGATCAAAATATTGCTGATTCTGTAAATCAGTGGTCAAGAATAAAATATCCCTGTTTACAGATGAAAGATCAAAAATATCCAGAACTAACTGCTTAGGAACTTTCACACTGATAAATGAAAAAGAAAGAAACTGTATTTCTTCTCATCTCTTTTTATATTCATATTCTGCAAGAAACTTACTGTCTGCAATGATGATGGTGCATTTTTTCCAACAATTACCGGCTTCACATCACGAGGATCCCAATGATCTGTTGGTGATAACCGGGCGTTTGAAATTTGAGATGCATCACCTCGTTCTTCAATGTTTGTCACCGGTAACAGCTGTAAAAACTTCGTAAATTTAAAAATAATATTGAGAAAAAGGAAATCTTATTTAGCAATCACAGCTTAATGAAAACTATACATTATAATGCCGTAATATCTCATATATGTATATAGGAACTTAAAAGATTACGTCATTTTTATATTACTGCTTCATTCGACTCAAATCATGACTATGTAATTTGTTGTTCCATTTATTTGGAAATTTTTTTACCGTCTTTTCTTGCTTGAACTAAAAATCTTTCACTTAAAATACTGCATGTAAGGAAGAAATAACTTACTGTTCCAACAGCACTTAGAAAAGGAGCTGATACCACCGGTGCAACACGTACTGGTGCAGCAACTGCAGCTGCAGCTGCAGCAGCTGCTGCTGCTCGTACTGATAATCTCTTTTTGCTGAAATAAAGAAAAGATAATAAGTGATAAATAAAGCACATCGGAAAGCAATGATAATGTTCAGATCAGCGAACATACCAAAACTAATCATGAACAAGTCAAATTATGTTACATACGGCGTTTGAGCAGATGTAGAGCTTCCAGGTCTTGAAATATTCGCTGGTGCACTGACAACGGGACTATTTATGGTAGGAATTAAAGGTGTTAAAGAAGCGGATGCTGATTCCGAGGAACATGGTGAACATGAAAGCAAAGTGGATGTACATTCAGGACCACCAACATTTGCAGTGCAAGATGTTGATGAAGTTACCACAGGCGAATCAGTTACACCAACGGTTGAGGATGAAGGTAGGATTGATCCCAATGGTCCTTTCTGAAAAGCAAAAGTAAATATGTTTTTTACATCTGAATGATTTCTGAAATATATCATTCCAAAATTAGCACCGTTTTGGAACAAATATATGAAAACACAGATGTGAAGCGAAAAAAAATCCTCATGTGCTATTCTCTAATTCGAACAACATTTATCACAATACAAATTACAGCTTACTAACTCATACTCCTGTTTTGATGAAGCTGTAGAGTATGTCCAAGGATATAAACTGATTATTGGTTCGAAATAAAAATGAATTTTTTTTTCACTTATTTTTTAAAGTGGAAGATTCCACACATTTCAATAAATTCAAGACTTTCATTTGGATGATGGTTAATGAAAGAAAGAATGCATATCAAAATCAACTAATAATCTCGATAATTTACGCTTGGAAACAACAATATAAAACATACTAATGGCGGTGTGGCTGTGCCAGTTGTACCAAGAAAAGCAAGCGTTCCCAACCTATCAGAATGCATATCAAGAACAGCATTAAGTACATCGGCGGTTCGAGGTGCTTGTCCAGTGTCTTCACCGGTTCGTGAACTCTGCGTCGATAAACCGCCATTATCTTTCATCTAAAAATTAAGATATTCTTTGTTTAATACTACAGCTACAGTATTTTCATTCACTCGTTTTTCACAGCAAAAGTAATTCTACCTGCTGCACTAAACGCGATAAGTCGGCACTTTTTAACCCATCGCCTTCGGAATCCGCTGAAAGTACGTTAATATTTGAGAAGATACCAGGAGAATGGGCCAAAGATGATGGCAATTTCAGTAAAGTTATGCCACCTGTCGTTGGTAATGAAAGCGTCACTGGAACAAGCCCATTCTGCAAGCAAGAAAAAAGTATTTCACGACGCTGATAGTAAAAATAGAAAAATGGCTCGCTTGATATAATATTTTAAAATTGCTCAAGTCAAAGTGTTCCTTTTAGCACAACAACTTGCTACAACTTTCGTGACGATCCCTAACGCTTCTGCAGTACTTCACCATGCATGGCAGTAAAAATATTAAGAAAATGATTAACCTGCTCAAAAAGTTCTTCGCTGCACTGACTGATACGTCGATTTGCTTCACGAAATTTCAATTCAAACGGGTTGACCGTGAGACATTTTTGCATTAATTCAGCTGTCGATGGAAAATCCGCTATAATAACTCATTCATGATGAAAACAATAAAACATTTAAATAAAATTCTTATAAAAAAAACACCATTAAAATGATAGTATTATTGCAAGCTATACAAAATAAGGTTGTGGTACAAAACTGTAAAAATGATATGTCTAATCCGTAAATATGTAAATTTTAGTTCAACAGTAACGATAGTCGGGAAGAACGAATGGGTTTATCATGAATCATAATCGGAAGAAATGATTTTTGAATTAATCAATAATTCTATTTGCGCAAAATATTAACAAATCATAATGTTAACAATGAATGATTTTTCTTATTATTATTAAAAGAGCGAAATGACCAAAAAAAAAGAACGAAATGACCAGAACTTACGTGGTAAGGTAGCTGAATTGGTACCAATCAGAGATGATAAATTCGGAGTTTCCAATGTAACGACATCTACTGATGGATCTTCCCTCTGCACTACACTTTCCATCTTCATGAGCTCAAATATTAATAGAGTTCTACATTCAAAAACAACATCAATAGACCCAAGTTTCGACTCTTTCAAAGGCAAAAATAATAGACTTTTGATTTCCTGCTTAAATAGATATAATGATATCGCATGTGCAGCATTCTTCCGATGAAGTTTCATAGTGTAAGCTGCTAAAGTCACTACAATTCGCTCATGCATTATTTCGAAAGTAGCATTAAAAGTAGTTAATGGAATGTGCATTATATAAAAAAACCTATTTTAGAAAACTTATCTTCAATAGTAATTTTCAAAAGTATTGCGTACAAACATCCAGTGGCTTTGAAATATCACCTACTTTTTTTTTCTGATTAAAAAGCTGAACTAAGCAGAAAAAAATATGGCATATGACAAACCAGTGGTCCATTTGTGTATGTAGTAACATTGCTAAATGTATTTGTCACTGCAGACATATGATCATAAAACTGATGAATCTTCTTTAAAATAGTAATTTAACAATCAGTAACTGAAAATTTAGCAAAAATAGTTTGTTAAAGCAACTACGCGACAATGGAATACCCTAATTTACTTTGAATACATATTGCAAAATTAAGCAAGGAGAGGAGAGAAAGATAAATAAATAATCTCCTTCTTCACGGAATTTGTTTAAGCATGCTTCATGAGCGAAAAAATTCAAGTAAAATTCCAATATGAAGTGATGCTGCATGGTTATTATTCAATGACTCTACACAGAGTGCTTTCCGGTAAACTGCATGATGAAGAAAGCTGCATCAGGCATCAGAACTATATCCTACGATCGATTACCTGAGAAAATGAACCATCTGATCAACAGAACTTACCGATTTCTCGACTTTATTAAAATTTCGTTAAAATATGATCCCATAAGAGTGGATATTACATAATCCTCATATTGCTGTTATGTATTCGAATTGAAATCCATGATACTGTTTGTTTCCGTAATAATGGTTCGATATTACGCAATATTCATGTCGTAGTTATATATTCGAATTAAAATCCATGATACTTGCTTTTCTCTCCTTAACAACGATAAGAGTTGAATTTACTTTTATGCAAATGATGACAATGATGCATCGTTTAACATTATATTTTGATTTATGAACAAACAAAACTATACGTTAAAATAAAATCTTTTATTTTAAGTATAGCAGGAAAATAACTTGCAAATTACTGATTATGTAAAACATGATGAGAATTTCAACAAATGCTTTGACAAATAAGCTAATCACAAAATTTCCTATTTAAAATGTTAATGTTCAAATTTACGCCTACAGCAGTAAAAAAACTGAAAAAATGATAAAACACAAAAGATATTTTCGAGCTTATGCATACCATTGAAAATGAACACTATTAAAATATCACTGAAAAATTTTACTCCAGCTTATTAAATTTCATAACATTTTAAAGATTAATGACCATCTTCCGTCTTTCTCTCCTCTCTTCTTTTCTTAACCAGAAAATGGAATCCATTCAGTTAGGTGATTTTTCGCTAAACCCAACCTTCTCGTATTTTTTAAGCAATTTTAACGCATCATTTCATTTGTACAATCAGTAATTTTCGCTTCAACTCATCTAATGCCGATGGAAATAAATCTAAATATGCCATGCCACTCTACTAATGAAATCGTGTCTATTTTTCACTGAAAAACTAAACTATCATTAAAATTTTAAAAGCAACTAATAAAATAGCCAAATATTCCCTCTTCACTTTCCTATTGCTTTTTCAGTTTCTAAAAGAACACGGTACAAAAGTAATACATCAAAAAAGTTCATACGATATATATATATATATTTTTTTTTGATTTGGCAACCTGATAAATTCAGTCTGCATGATCAAAGCAGTTTTAATATTCAGTTCGTCACTAAAAAATCGCACTTGATCATCTTGAATTTGAAGATCTATAGGATTAAGAAACTTAAGAAACCATCTAAACCAGTCACATGCTTCACACTACTAATATTGGAATAGCTCAAAACTGAAAGTTGAACGTGGATTATTTTCAAAATTTTAATAATTGTAACTGTAAGAAATACCATCTTAAAATATCTGCAGCAACGGAAGTCGAACACCTCCAGTGTGATGGAAATGAATGGAAAAAATTCCAGGAGGGACAAAAAATCCCAGGAACAACCAGATATCGTTGGTAAATTGAAAATTTAATTATAAAACATCAAAACAGGTCTGTCAATTAACCTATTTAATAAAAAAAGATGTATAAAAAACATATACGCATATAAGAGTTACGTATATTGCGCCCATGGCAGTTTTGTTCTTTGATGTTCATCATTTTATGAAAATTTAGTACATCACTTCCAACTCCATGATTTTAAACTACATCGTATATTCCTTCCTTAACTACATTAAAAAAAAAAAAACCTTGAGCAATTATTTTCAATTCTCATCGTTTTTTCAGTGAATGATGGTAGTTAAGCTAAATCAGATACACCAATATATCAAAATAAATGCACAGGAAAATTGCAGTAATGAATAAAAATACTAAAGCCGAATAAACGGCATAATTTTATAGTTCATGAAGAACTCAAATTAAGAAAAAAAATTTATTTCCAACCACAACAGCAACAAAACAATTTAAGCGCATATTAATAATAAATCACATTGCACATTTCTGTTCATCAAACTCCGGAACTCGGACATCATCGATTTTCAAGATCATGCGCACTACCTATAAAATATTGTAAGCATCAGATTTGTCCGTATTTACAATAAACAATAGAATTAAAAAATAAAAATCGAGAAAATTAGATCCCAAAAAGTTAATGCATCTGCTCAAAATTTAAACCACTTCAACAGTGAAATGATAAAAGAAATTTAAAAAACAAACCTGGGTAGCAAGAGATATTTGTGCTTTTTTCGACAACAATGTCTCCATCACCTTTTGTTTTTCCATATCTGAAAAACATTACTTTGCAAAGATTGGGACTTTTTTATTGATGCAGTTTCTGTAAAGGAAATACCAACGCCTGTAAAATAGGACCACATTATCACATCTCGTAATTCTCAAACACCATTACTGAACCGAACTTCGGCTTGATTCTGCTTATTAATCTATGCTGCTCGACGAATAACGAAAAAGCATTCATAAATTTGGCAGACATTTCAACATTAATTGTGACTTCAGGGATGAAGTCCTTGACATTATTACTTTATTTCGAGAAAATAACTGATTTTGAAAAACTGCATTGACCATTTCTTCGACTTACCATTAGTACCAACAGCGAGACAATCAATGCCCAGTTTTGGATTAGACTGTTGAATTTGCTTTGCCTTAAGATCTGTTACTGTGTCGATTGAAGAAAGGCCTGAATTTTCAGCTAGAGCCATAGGTATACTTTCCAGAGCGTCCGCAAAAGCTCGAAAAGCATACTGCTCAATACCCTCAATCTAAATATTACAGTGATTCAATTTAGAAAAGAGAATATGAAAAAAAAAACACTTCCAAATGATTTAAACTTTCACTTTATCTGCTTCTTCTGCAACAGCAATGGAACAAGAAATCTCTGCTGCGCCACCACCATAAACTATTCGATTATCTTTGATCAAATTACGAACAACACAGAGAGCATCATGTAAACAACGCTTGGACTCCTCAATCATCAATTTGTTGCCACCTCGAATAAACACTGTGACAGCTCGATTATTAGGACACTCTTCGATACAAAGCATACGATCCTATAACAAGTATTATCTCTAACTAATGATCACAAATCTTCTGTCAACGTAAATGCTTCGGTCACTTGAGAGAATGCAATATAATAAATTATAATATATATATTTTAAACTGGTTTAAATAATGTGGACAAATAAAATCTATTAAATTCAACGTAACTGAATTTATCTCATTAATTATATTAAATTACTAACATTATACGTACATTATATAATAAAATATATATATATATATTATTATTATTATTTTTCAACCGTCAGGACATTTTTTGTACAAATCCTGCATTACTGGGAAGCGCTACCGACAACTACGAACAGTAAATGTAATTCTAATTGCAATTTCAAAGCAAATACATCGCTTTTTCAGTGTAAATGATAGCAGAATAGGAAATTTGCCTTAGCGGTTCCGAATGACATCTCGCGAATTTTTCCAGCTTTCCCAAGCTTTTCGGGTTTAAGTTCAGCAAAACGTGGAACAATGCGACCATCGGTAGCAATCGCGATTAATTCAATTTCAGGTCCGCCAACCCATCGCACTGCTGGGAGATTATGCGCGAGTAGAAGATGATTGGCTTCATCATCGAAACCCCACTGACAAATTGCTAAAGTAGCGCCACTCTCTTTAACCTGAAATTTAGCAAAAAGTTATTGTAGCGAAATGATCCAATGAAAGAAAAAAACTGGAAATTTTGAGTAAATTCAAAGCGACCGAAACTCTATCATGATAAAAAACAGAGAAAAAATTTGGGAAGAGAAAAGCAAATAGATCTTGAAAACATCACCTGCATGATCATTTTTTCGAAAGTTGTTCGCTCATATTCCCGCAAATTTTGAAAATCTGTAGTTGAAGTGATGTCAAGCTTATGCTTTGTTTTCGGCTTCGGTGGTTCAAACGGACAGGTAAGTATTGCAATTTTGGCATCAGTTAATTCCTGCAATAATTCATATAAGCAGCTATCTCTCTCGACTAATAATTATTAAAATGGCTACAGCTGCCACAATAAAATTATAAAAATTTTACTGTTCATATCAGATAACAGCACAAAACGATATATAATATACATAGCAACCTTCGGCATCTGAGGATGGCTCATCGTCTTATCGATAACAACGCCTTTTACTAAGCATGTATCTTCCAATCGGCCTCCTACTTTCCCTTCAATTTTGATCAGTTCAAAATCGACATCTTTCTTTTCCAAATCCGCTACCGACAATACAGCATCTACAGCAATTTCTGCAAGTCGCCGCATACAACGATTAACGCTGAAACCAAAAAATGTGTTTGTGAGATTTCCAATAAAAGGGAATTTCATTAAGACAAAATTTACATTTTTGAACCCAAAGCTGTAACAGCTGATTCAATCAGTAGTTCACGATTATTTATGGGGAAAGATTGCGCAACATTTTCCAATGTTGCCAGCGCCTTCTTGCACGCCATATCAAATCCATCCGCTATTTTAATCGGATGGATACCTTTATCAAGCAAATATTCCGCTTGTTCCAACAGCGCACCAGCCAAAACTGCAATACGAAAGATAATTGACATATTGCATATAAAAAAATCACTAGCGAGGAAATTATTTTAAAAAAAAAAGCGATAAAGAATAAAACCGTTGCATCCAACGCATAAAGAGAATTCAATAGTCATTTTCAATATAAGGACAATGAAGGAGAAAACAATTCTATGTTTGTCACTTATCTCACTAAAGAGTTTCAAACACCCTATCTAAAGCCTGTTTTCGTGCACTTCACTACTAATAGTGGAATGGTGAATTAAACACTACCGACTACACCTGTCGTACCATCGCCTATTTCATCATCTTGACTCTTCGACAATTCTACCATAAGCCGAGCCACATGATGTTCTACATCCATCTTTTCCATAATTGTTGCGCCATCGTTCGTAATTGTCACATCACCATCACTCGAAACAAGCATCTTATCTAAACCAAGTGGTCCCAAAGACGATTTCAACGTGCTCACTATCGCACGTGCTGCCAAAATATGACTCTAAAATGCACGAAGTTATTCTTATTCAGTGGGATTAAAAAGTAATATTTTGTTCCATATAAACAAAATATGAAGCAATTCAATTCAATGTTTTCCTGCGAGGAAGTACCACATGCACATGAAAATGACAAAGTAATTCGCAAAAATAGAACAATTAGATTTTATATTAATTTATATAAGAAAATTCAGGCGTTTCAAATAAATTTGCAAGCTTACGTGAGTATTAGTTTATTTTCACAAAATGTCAAATTTCAAGCACCAAATTCGATGGAAATATTGTTAATCCTTCCTTTTATCCCCTATTAAACTACCCGTGCTAAAAATTTTAATCTTAATATTAGGCTCAAATATTGACATTAAGTAATATTGCTAGTACATTCTACGTCAAAAATAAATGTTGTTGGAAAATTTTTACATTTGTTGTCATTTCAAGAAATCTCTTTCCATTTCGTTTCACTTACTTTCAGTGCTTCAGTACCAGTTAGACGTTTCTGCTTCTCCTGATCACGTAGCAATATAAATGGTTGCCCAAATTCATCAAATAACACATGAGCTGTTGCTGCATCAGCCATCATCTTGATGTTTTCACTTCAATAACAAATCATATTAGATAAAATAAATACAAACACTACGTACATACAATAACAGTAATTAAAGCATTACCAACAAATTTCATAAAAATCATCTACGAAAAAAAATCCCTCACGACATCCGCATCCAAATTTGCTTTCTATCATTCAATCCAGAAGAAAAAAGTGGGAGAAATGAGCGATGAAATGCCACATGGTTTTGTCACGATGATATATCAATAGTTTTGCAAAAGCAAAGCAATGCACAGTATGATGAAAAAAAAGCAGGATGAATTTTTGTGGTTTTGTTACAATGATATTACTTCCCTTTTTTTTTCCTTGACTAGTTAATTAGTTGGCTATATGAAAAGAAAACATAAGTAATAATATAAATCATGAAGAATATGAAAGTGAAATATTAAAGTATGTAAGTATGATAAGTTAGATCTTAAGGTTTCGGACAAATCCCAAATGAAGCAAGAAATAATTTCTGAAATTGTGACGATGCAAACAGTGCAAAAATGCGGTGCTTCACATCTGGAAAACTTCAATTTATCGATTTTTCCATCCATCTATTTCCTCCACTCCGCCTTAGTTTTTTTTTTGAAATCACTCATCTTTGTGTGTGTGTGTGTGTGTGTGTGTGTGTGTATGTGTGTGTGTGTGTATATGAGTGTATGTATGTGTGTGAGTATATGCGTCTTTGTGTTTGTCAGACTACATAATGTATTTGTTACATTTGTATGTGCACTTTAAAAAATAGCAGTATATATGTGAAAATGCTTTGTGTAATAATATACTTCCATGTATGTGTATGTATGTATATGTAGTGTATGTGTGTATGTGTTGTGTATGTGTTGATGTATAGGTAGCAATCATTAGCATTATGCATTAGCATATATATACTATTTTATGTGAATATATATATTATCAAATAAAAAGGAATGAGTAAAAAAATGTATAGGAGAATGTGGCAGAAAAGAGACAGATAAAGATGTGAAAAAGATGAGGAAAAATACATAAAATGCAAAGGAAAAGATTCTCATACTTTCTTTAATATTCATTTCTAATTCTTTTAAAAGGTACGAAATTGCCAAATTATTTCAAAGTTACAAATGAATGCAACAATTGCGTCCCAACATTTGCACATTGTTAATATAACTGACATAGAAGGTTACAACATTCAATAACTGTCCATATTACATATATATGTGATATTTGCGTCGTAACAACAGTCTTTTACCAGCACACATATTTGTATCATAAAAATGAATTTGTTGTGAGATCTGAAAGAAAAATATGCATGTGAAACTTTTATTTTTATCATAGAACATTTGCGCTTCCTCAAACTCCTCAAAGACATTTAAGCAAAAAGAGTTTCAATCATTAAATTAATTAATTAATTGGAAATATTCAGCAAAGAACTTTTTTTCTTTAAAAAAAAAATTTTTTTTTAAGATACAACAAAAATTGACCATTTGCAATGCCTTTAATGCTTTTTATTTCTTATTACTATATTAGAATATTTTTAACTTTCAAATATATTACTCAATAATACATCACCATTTAGTTTAGATTGTGCAGTAAAAAAGTTTTAAACAATTTGTAAAAATTGTTTACCTATTAATTTTGCATCATTTGCTTAAAGCAAACTTTTGATAATATCTTATTTCTTGATTGTTTTTTTTGACAATTTTATCAATTCAATGTAGTCGGAATTTACATCCAATAAATTAAATTATTGAGAGGAAAAAAAGAACGAAAAAAACTGCTAATTTTATACTTCAATTCTTTTAAAACAACATTTCACATTAATACTTTGCTTTTAAATATGATACAATACACATCTTACATAGTTATATTAATTATGACTATTAATTAATCATTACTTCATATTTCACATATAATCAATACTTCCCCTTTTTTTTTGGTTTCACTTTACTTTTCTAAATATTCCAGCAATACGTATGTACTACATATCGGATAATTTTCACGCACCACATACATTTCATTAATTTTGTCCATCAATTTTACAACCAAATAATAATCATTGATGCAGACCGATAAATTTACAGTGATCAAAATAGTTCATTGAAAAATGTCGATACTAAATTTTGGGCTGGATAAAATATTATAAAACTAATTAACAGATAATTAATTTTCAGAATAAAAAAAAAGGAAAAGCGAAAATATTTTTATTTTTTGATAAAATTAAACTTCGAACATTGAATGCTAATCATCGCCCATGTATGACTGATATATGATAGCTATTACTAATACAATTCTCCTTCTCATGAAAAGAAAAAAAGGAATTGAAGCAAAGTTTCTTATTTTATTTTATTTCCTATTTCTTAGAGCAAATACATGATTAGCATTCAAATTGCAATGTTCAATGTTTGATTTCATTCTTTTCCTTCTTTTTTTTTTTTCAAAAGTAATGAAATGAAAAAGAAAAAATCAAAGTTTTGTTTTCTTTTTTTTGGAATTAAATTTGATGTAACGAAAAAAATGAGAATTTTTCATTGAAAAACTGAAATATTTTATATTCAAGAAATCAACGATTAAAGTTTAATTTCATTTCCAACTTTTTTTTTTTTTTTTTGTTTCATACTGCTAAAATCACACATCAAACACCAACATTTACAGCTTGAGCTTTACTTTCACCGCAAAAAACCAAGAAAGAAAGAAGGTAAAGAAGTTTCGAAAGAGTGTCCTTTTCTAAAAATGACATTTAGCTATTGCCTATAATTATTTAAGCAATTATTGTTTAATATTTCAAGTGGAATGAGAATGAAAAAGAGGGAAGGTAAGAAATTGCAGCAAAATAATAATATTTTGTATCCGTTTGTATGTCTACATTATTTTTTTTCCTCTTTTTTTTAAAATTATAATGATGAATAAGAGGAAATGGTTAATAGCCCGAGAATGTCGATGACCTACTTGTAAATTATTACGATTTATTATTTGCCGATAATTTATGATTTGTTGTACTTTTTAAAAAAAAAAAATCTCTTCAAAAAAATTTTTTTTTTTGACAAATTGATTTGCATGGAGTAGAGAGATCAAAGAAATTCGTTGTGAAATATGATTACAAAACGATATTTTAAAAATTTTTTAATTAAAAACAAATTACAATCATGTATTTATGTATATGTATATATATTCCAATTGAACTTAAGAATTTAATTTATTCATATGTATATGATATTGAACATATTTGAAATAAATTAGCTAAAATCATTTCCCATTAATTTTTTATTAGATTTATCATATAATCAAAATGCAAATATGATTTATGTACTGATAAAGCATCGACATGATTTATGGCAAATCAAAAAATGATCATTCTCAATAATATTTGATAAAAACACATCCATATAATTACAGAGTAAAAATTTTATATGAAAAAAAAGGGAAAAAAAAAACTAAGTTTTTCGATATTAATTGTTGACAATGTTATCCAAAGTGACCAAACTTTCTTAGCAAACTTAGGTGACTGTACCGATGAAGCACCGATAAAATCAATTAAACGTGATAAAAAATGTAGATGCTTAATTGGAAAATATAACTTTTTCGTACATTTAACTTTAAATTATTCCTTAGCTAAGATTATTTGCTGGAAATTTTTTTATTCATTTTGATAAAAATACTTCTAAACGCAGTATAGCTTTATACTTTGGCAATTATTCAAATCATAAGAAACGACTGGAATATATGATTGAGCTTAATGTTAAATTTCGTTCAGAAATGGGTCGATATTAAATTTCATTAGTAACTTTATTTTAGTCCATTCATTCATTGTACTCATTATTTCAGTCATTTAGTAAAATATTAAAATTTATTGGGAAAGCTATAGCCCATGTTGTTCGTCGGTGATTGAGATTTATTCAGGTTACAACACAACTGTACCCATACAATATAGTGATATTGTATGGGTACAATTGAGTTCACAATCGTAAGAAAAAAAAGTAATTAAGCACGCAATGAATTGGTAATGAACAACAAAAATGAGTCATAATTATCTAAATTCAATTAAAAACGACAATATAATTTTTTTTTTTCACTAACAGTGCCCACCTTTCTTTCGGTAGTAATTGACGATCACTTTGTTTGATTTGTTCCTTACGAATGCCTTCGTAAAGTTGGAAGAAAGGCTTTAGGAAGACAGAAGTAAGTAAAGAGATGTATAATTAGCTGTTAGATAGTAAGATGCATAATTAGATGCATAAGTGTTTAAACGTAAGGAATCGCTTCTGATGCATATTTGACTGCAAAAAACTAACACTCTAGAACTTTTTTTCCATGCATATGTCAAGGGTTAAAGGTTAACTTTTGATAGCTTTTACAGCCATCATAGAGTAAAACTTGACCCGCAGCACAGTCCCTGTCCTTGTAATCACTAATCACTTTTCCTATCCATGGCCGTGCATAAATATTACAAATCCTGCTGTGACATTGGCCATCCCATTATTAGCTTTGTATCCTTATCATTCTTAATTTTACTTACAAAATCCGACCATCCTATCTGATATTTTTGATTTTGATTACCTAATAAATTTCACCATAAGATAATTCTACCACATTTTCTTCTAACAATTCATTTCTTCATACATTGATTTAATTAGTGCTTAATTGCATAAGTATTAATCTTACATCATTTTCATTTTGGTCAAATGACTGCTGTTGCTTTTCATCATTCATCCATCGTGCGACTATTCATTTTAAATTAATAAATTAAGTTCGTCCTTTTGATTGAAATTTCAATTTAAATATACCCATAATTGAGCTAAATATTCATGCGGCTTTTAGTGATAAATTATACTTCTTTGTGACACTTTTTGATAATTGAGGAATTATTAATAGCACTGTTGAACACATCAGTTAATAATTACTGATTATGAGAATGACTTACTTTTACTTTCTACATATCGATGTCTTTTACTTCATTAAAAAATATGATGTTCAGTTAGTTGGACAGTTGCAATTGACAGGTACAGTATAAGTACGCTATCCTAGCTCCTTCATCTATTTAACTTTTAGATAATTGAAACGGTTAAGAAAGGTAATTTTACTGTAAACTTTCTTTCTCCTTCAACAATGTTGAACTTATGACATGTGATTAGAAAATTTGATATTGAAGATTTTGCTCGGTTCAATTGATTTACAACTAACAAAGGCTATTGAAAGAAAAAGAAAAAAATTGAATTATTGTATACCCAGTAACCTTGAATGATAAATTAAATGCCATTTCAGCAATATAATTAGAAAATCTTATTTATAGAATGATTACAAAAAAAAAAAAAATGTACGTGTACACATCACTGCATATGCAATATAATACACCATTCATTGTGCACATTACTCCTAATAAAGAAAAACGGAAAGAATCAATTAAATTAAAATCAAATCTTTTTTAAAAAAATTGGAATATGAATAAATATTTTAAGATTTGCATTGCATAAATGTTATTAAGTCAAAAAGAATTCCCAAAGCTGTAATAAATTAGTGTATAAAATAATTATTTGAGTAGATAATAGTTTTTTCTAAACCATTTAAAGATTATCGTTTAAGTTATTAATCACACCTAGCAAGTGCTGTGGAAATTTTATTATTACCCTTAGCGAAAATAGTCGATAGTTTTCTTTGTTCCTTTAACAGGGACTCAAAGAGCTTGATAAAAGCTTATGGATGGCGGCGTAGTTTATAAGCAGTTATAGAGAACACAATTTATAATTGGGACAACCAGAATTTAAACTGACTTTTATTCAACTTATAGTTTATATGCAGAATATATCCAGCAATCTTAACCAATCAAATTAAAATATCGGAAATTAAAGGTCAGACACCGGCAGATAACAATTATAAAGAAAACAATTGTGAGAAAATGATAAATAAAGAGTAAATTAAATTTAATATTTCAAATCGTTTATAAGCTATTTCGAACAAACATTCATGGATTGCAAATTGTTAAGAATCTTGAATTATAACAAATTATAATGAAACAATGTTATAAAACATGATAATCTCACAATATTAGAACATGATTAACAAAAGGATACTTATACGCGTAATGCTTTATTTGGGTGCTAACATCTTCTCCGGTCTTACCCATTTATCGAATTGCTCAGCTGTCAAAATACCCAATTTTACAGCTTCTTCCTTTAGAGTGGTACCATTCTTATGTGCTGTTTTGGCGATTTTTGCAGCATTATCATAACCGATATAAGGATTCAGCGCTGTTACCAACATCAGCGACTCACGCAGAATCTTCGCGATATTCTCCTGCAGTAAAGCATTTTTAAGATTGTTAGCAAATCAACAGTAATCGACACGCATATACACACTATTTAATCCACCTCATCAAAAGTAATATCGATTTAGAAGTTATTAAAACGAATCGAATGCACCTAAAAAATATCACCTCGAATAATGTTTTATTAAATCAATAAAACTTTTATTATTTTATAATAAAATTTATAAAATAAAACATTATTCGATCAATAAATAAATGAATACTTAGAGACACAAAACATAAAGCCTTAAACCTTATTTGCTTTGATACCGTCGACACAGTTAACTGTAAATGATACAGATGCATCTGCAATGAGTCGGATCGATTGAAGAACATTACGGACAATCATTGGCTTGAACACATTTAATTCAAAGTGGCCATTTGAACCACCAACCGTGACCGCGACCTAGAATTGCTGAAAGCATAATTTCTAGCTTATTAGCAACCAGCAAAGCTCGAAAATTTTTTAATAAAAGCTTCCCAATAAACGCTTCACAGGAAAATAAATATGCTGAAATGTTAGGAAACATGCAAACCTGATTACCGAAAACTTGCGCAGCAACCATAGTAATCGCTTCGCACTGCGTCGGGTTCACCTTACCTGGCATAATAGAACTTCCAGGCTCGTTTTCAGGCAACGATAGTTCCCCAAGACCACAACGCGGTCCAGAGCCAAGAAAACGTATATCATTTGCAATTTTCATCAAACTTGCCGCAACAGTGTTCAAAGCTCCATGCACCTTCAAAGTAGTTCCATTTCAATTTTGTTTCTTCATGTTGTTATTCATTACTTCATATTAACTAAACTATACGAAAACATTGACTATTGTCACGCTAAGGTGACCATATGTTATGCACGTTCAACATAGCTAAGATTAGCATAAGATTTCAAATACATTTCACATACATTTTTTTTTTTGCTCTTAATTAATAAAGATCAAAAATCAAATTGGATTTGAAAATCGTTTTAGCAATTATCAACAGATTTCAAAACGTACAATCAACAATCAAATTCAATAGATTTAATTTACTTTTAGAATCACAACTTACTTCCACCATTACATCATGGGCCGATAATGCTTCAAATTTGTTTGGAGCTGTAACGAACGGGAAACCAGTTAGTTCAGCAATTTTCCTAAAACACTTTTTAAATTACGACAAAGTAAACCTGATTCTGAAATTTCAAATATGATTTATAAAACATAAGAGCAGAAGTAATCGCGAAATTTCAAAAAAAAAAAAAAAAAAACCATACGCAGCAATTTTTTCAGCAAAACCAATTCGTGTGTTGAGACCAGTGCCGACAGCAGTACCACCAGCAGCAAGCATATATAATCGTGGTAACGTATCCTTCACACGTGCTATACCATTTTGCACCTGCAATAATTATCTGTTTTACTCACTTTACAATACTTTATGATTTAAAGCAAATTTCTTTTTTTTTTATTTCGACAAAAAGAAGTTAAAGAACTGTCCACTGTCTAAATGAAGTCGGTATAAATATTGAAAAGACAAAAGTTAAGAAACAAGATTTGTCTGAAGAAATGAAATAATAAAAAACAAATATAACCTGTTGTGCGTAACCACTAAATTCTTGGCCAAGTGTCAGTGGCACTGCATCCTGAGTATGTGTGCGCCCAATTTTGATGATGTTTTCAAACTCCGTTGATTTTCGGTGCAATGAATAGAGCAACTGCTGCAGAGATGGTAATAAACGCAAATTCAGTTCTCTAAAATGGCACCATACGAATAATGAAACAACTGGAACCGATTAATAAAGTCGATTCCGCTGGTGAAAACGTGTATAGCGCAAATACGTAATATGTCTGCATATTTCAGGAATTAATTTAATCAATGCCAATGGAATCAGTATCTGACCACTAGACTAAAATATGTACATTAATATATGAACAGAAATTCTGGGACAGAATTATAGACTAACACAGATTGACCTTTGAACAAGTATATCATTCCTGAATGCTCTAAATTGATGCATAAATTGAAAAATTAAAAACTCAAAGTTATCCTCAATCCATTTTTTCCGGTATCTTTAGAATAAAATCAGATGTAAGTGAAAACAATATAAATTATCCAACCTGGCCACAGCGATATGCATTGCCGTGGGATATGTATCATTCGATGATTGCGACATGTTCACATGATCATTTGGATGAACTGGATTTTTCGATCCCAACTCACCGCCCAATATTTCAATTGCGCGATTCGATATGACTTCATTGACATTCATATTCGATTGCGTACCGGATCCGGTTTGCCAAACGACCAATGGAAAGTGGTCATCCAATTTGCCCGAAATAACTTCATCTATAATAATTCAACAACTGATTCTAATAAATAGAGAAAACTGAATGAACAAAAATTTAAAAAACTACAAAGCCTTGAGAAGTTTAACTGTTCAATTTTCGCAGTATGATGTAAAAATTACAACTGACAGATCGAAGTAAAAGGAACTTCTGGCATACTATATGACCCTAGAGGCAGTGTATGCAATCGTTCGCCAGATGATACTGATTGCTTTGCCTAAAATTAATTTCTGTAGCATGCAGCCGCAGTATCGCCTTTTTGCAACATTTCCGAGATCGGAAAAACCTCACAGATTAACTTTCTCCATAAGCCAATTTTTATTGTGAAAATTATTAGCGTAGAAAAGTTCCGCTCAAGTCGCAAAAAAAAGGCAATCAATGATACATTCTCCTTGAAATGGGGAACAAAAACAGAAAAACAGAAAAGAAAATTTCACAAACTAAAAAAGTTTTTTATCGGACTATTTGAGATAATAAGAATCGACGAAAAAATATCGATGAATTGATAACATGCTACATTTTTAGCTGGTCTCTTTTCGCTTTTTTTTTTTTTTTTAATGCAAACTGAACAAATGCAATTCAAACGCTAGGTGTATCACTATTTAAAAATTAATTGAGATTTTGAAATAAAAGAAGTAATTATAATAAAGGAACAATGAAAATCGAATTAAGGGAATAATTTGGAGAAATTCCAAATTTTTTTTTTTTTTTTGGAATAATTTGAAATATTAAAAGATATGTAGGAAACAAGCAAACAAACTAATAAAGCTTAAGTAGAGCTAACCTGCAGCTTTTGCAATAGCGTCCACAATTTTTTGATCTAAGCCATATTCCTTGTTAACTAATGCTGCAGCCTTTTTTAGGATACCAAATGCATGAATAACCGGTAATGGCATACGCTCTTCTGGACCACCAATTTTGAAATTCATCATTGATCTAAAATTGACTGTGTGTACATCGAGAATATTCAAAGATTTTGAGTTAAATAAAAATGATACGAATAATACAGCGATAATGCAATCGAAAAAAAAATACCATACATTTAAATTACAATTTACACAATATTACAATCTTTCTCTGTTGTATCTTTCAATTAAAATATATCATTTATTCCTTTGCATTTTAAAACTCTTCCCATCAGATTTATCAGAATTCATGACAAATGTTAAATGCCGTATATTTATTCTTAAATTTAAAGAGACATTATTAATTTTTACCTTTAATTCATTTTTTCTTCCAAACTTTACCGGTGTTTTCCGGAAATTTGGTATATTAAAGGAAATTTTATTATTTTAAAAGTTAGTACGCATCTCCGAGGTACAATTCAGCTAAAAATTGAGCACATGAAATTAAATAAATATGCAGTCTGAAGCGATCTATGAGAAGAGAAGGAAAGACGGGAAACAAACAAGAATTGGCCTACTGAAGGACCAAATTTCTAAGGGATGAATAATGAAAGACAAGGGTGGAATCACAAAAATTCCTTTAAATTAAAATTTAACTCAAAAATTGCTACAAATATATTTCTCTTCTTTCTTTTTTCCCGGACAAATTAATTATCTAATATATATTAACTACTTTTCTCTTTTTATAAACAAATAATAGATGTAAAACTTGTTAATAACTATATGAAGCCAAAAGAGTAACCAACCTTGCCGTTTGCGCTCCATAATAACGATCCGCTGGTACCTGTAATTCACCAAAAGTATCACGTTCCTTACGGATTGCCGTTGCCATATTCCGTTTCAACACTGAATTAACAGCTTGAATAGCAGTAGTTGTGCGAGTAACAGCACAAACGTTGCCCAACCGGTCACCACAAACCAATATGATCCTTGTCAGCATCGGGGTTTTTTTTCGCGTCAACAAATCGATAAACATACATAAGCTCATAATAGTAGCATGAACAATAACAACAGTGACAACAACAATAAGGAACCATTTCAAAGTAAGCTTAATCTATCGTTAAATAATTTACATAATTTAGATTGACATTAATAGTTGAAAAGAATTTCTGATGTTTAATTTAGATAAGATGTAAATGAAAATAGTATCATTAAAATATTATAGCAAAAAAAAGCACTACTGAATAAAGAAAAACGAAATCCACTAGAAATAATGGGTTAGAAAAAAAATCATATAAATAATATAAATCAATAATGACTACATCAATTGGAAAAGTTCAAAGCTAATGAAAATATATACCAAGACAAACTTAATTAATCAGCATATGTACAAAAACAACTACAAGCAATAATATTCATAACTAATAAAATGTGCTAATGAGTGAAAAAACCAACTATAAATGCAAAAATTTTAAATAAAACTATTTAAAATGGTGAAAAAAAAGCACGAAATATAAGATATCATTTAAATTGATGAGATCAACAAAGATGGGAAGGAAATAGTGACCAATTGTGATCGAAGGGGAAGAAATGATGACCAATGGTCTCGCAGAACTTCATTTTATAAATGTAACCAAGAAACTGTAAAGAAACCCTACTTCATCCATTCCCACTTCAACCAATACCGATTTTTACAAAACGAAATGAGATGATAGGCAGGTAACATTTTTACCAGTTTTTGAGTTGCTATATGCAACTGGCTTTCGGGAAGATGAGGAGAATTTTAAATTATAAAAATAGCGTAAAAATTTTTCTCTCAAATTCAAAATATTTTAAATAATTTAAAATTTGGATTGCATTATTTAGTGAAGAGGTAGGGAGGAAGTTTTGAATGCTATATTTGAGTAATTTACTTCTATTTGATAAAGTTATTAAAATATAAACCGATCTTTTTTTTGTCCATTTCATTTATCCCTACCATATCTACATTTTCATTCATGTTTATCATACTCTCCTCTTTTTTCATTAAATTACTGTCAATTTCTCATTTATCTTTACAATATCTAATCTGTTTACACATTCATTGATCTATTATTGTAGATAATATTTTGTATTACTGTAAATATTTCCTCTCGTTGATTATTTTGATGATAAACGCTTTTTATTGTATAGCCAGTAATAATCAGTAATTATTGTGAAGGTTATTGTTTTTGTTCTTAATTAACTATCAAGAGATTCCTTATGCAGTATGGATTTATTCAGTAATTGTTGTTTATTTTATTTCCCATCATTTGCATTCTTCAATGACATATTTAAATTAGAAATAATTGCATACAATTGCATTTTAATCCTAGACATATGTGAAATTTTCGATTAAGTTCGCTAACTTTACATATTTTTGCATATTTTCGACTTCGCTTCTATTTCTACTTCTTTTTCCCTTCAAATTGCAGGCAAATATGACGGAGGTTATTCCGGTTAGGGTCGCTGTTCGTGTTCGACCACTTAATAATCGCGAAAAGGCAGAGAATTCCCAGGAATGTGTGCAATGCTTTGTAGAACAAAGTCAAGTGAGTACTTCACTTTTCATTGAAGACCAATTGAATTTTTTAAGAATCTTTGCATAACAAATATTGATTGTAATTCTTTTCTAAATTTTCAAACTGATTGTTTAGATATCAATAAATGGTAAATTGTTCACCTTTGATAGTATCTTTGATCCTACTTCTTGTCAAGAAATGATATACGATGCATGTGCTGCTCCGTTATTAGAAAAAATTTTTGACGGTATGATCAATTTTTCTTTCGTTCGTTCACTCGGTATATTAAAACTTAAATTTACAATTGTTACTTTTAATTTTTGTCTTGTCAAGAATCTTTACACAACAAAAACTATAGATTTTGTTTAAAAATATAACTGTAAAATCGTAAATTTAGGATATAACTGTACGATCCTTGCGTATGGACAAACGGGTAGTGGGAAAACCTATACGATGGGAACTGAAGAAGCAGTAAATATTTCTTTGCTTTTTTTTCTCTTTTGTTTTGACTAAGTGAATGTGACCGATTTTTTTTTCTCGTCCAAAGAACATATCATTTTTCGGATTTTGCTATCAAAACGAAGCAAATTTTCAGTTCAAGTGGCGTAATTTAAATCATTAAAGATAAGCTAATCAATTAAAAAGTGAGATGAACTCAGTCAGGTAATGCTTCCTGGTAACATCATAAAATTGATATGGCACATCACTATGCATGGAAGGAAATTTTATTGCTGGTTTAACTTTTAAATTTGAAGCTAGAGAATGGCATAAAAAATTTGTCTTTAGATAACTGCAGCAAGTGAGGAACGTGGAATTATTTCGCGATTAGTGGACGGTATCTTCAAACAAATTGGAACATCAGATAAGTATCGAGTAACAGCCTCAATGCTTGAGATATATGAGGAGAAAGTCATCGATTTACTTTGTCTTAATCGGGAATCTTTGCAAATTCGCGAATCAAAAGGAGCCGTTTTTGTACGCATTTTAGATGCATTCTGAAATTTAGCATGTTTTGCGACGAAATTCCAATTTACCTGGTTCGATTGCAGGTTTTTGCTCAACATAGTCAAAATTTTCAACTTTGCAGGTGCAGGGATTATCAGTACATCCGGTGTCTTGTCATGAAGATGCCATGAGACTCTTGCAAAAAGGATGTCAGCTTCGAAGCAGAGGAGAAACAGCAATGAATGACAAATCATCACGTTCTCATGCTATTTTCACGTTATGTATCGAAGGAAGTGAATCAGAAGAGAGGTTCTATTCGATGTTAAAATATCAATTTATCATTTACGTGGGAGCTTCCACGTAACTAAAAGCTTCCATGAGTTATGCACATTATTCATATAATTTAATGATTTCCAGCACACTGTTCAAATCGAAACTTCATCTTGTGGATTTGGCTGGTTCTGAGCGCCTGAAGAAGACCCAAGCTGAGGGCGAAAGGATGCGAGAAGGTATTAAGATTAACGAAGGTTTGCTTGCTTTGGGTAACGTGATTGCTTCTCTGACCGATCAGAACACCTCTGGACGTCATATTCCGTATCGTGTTACGAAAATTACTCGTCTTCTCCAAGGTTTAGTTTAACGTTGTTATTATCGCTTAAAGGTTGTTGATAATTATTTGTTAAATTAAATGGCCATGTAATTATATTGCAGTTAGTTAATTCTCAGAAGGACTCAATTTTTAATTTGTATATTGTAGTACTTCTTCCTCTAACTAGCAATTATGCACACTGATATTGAAAAACGATCTGTACTAGTATGTTTACAGATTCTCTTGGGGGGAACAGTTATACGGTGATGATAGCATGTATTTCACCAGCTGATACGAATGCCGACGAAACCTTATCAACGCTACGATATGCGGATCGAGCGAAACGTATCAAAAACAAGCCCACTGTGAACATCGATCCAAATATGGCCTTGATCCAGAGTTTAAGAGATGAGTTGGCCAGCGTAAAACACGAATTGGCAATAATTCGTGCAGGAAAGGATTTGATAATGTTGGATGATAACCAGACAGCGTAAGACTTATTAATAAATTAGTAAACTTGACCAAAAAAAAGTAGGTCCAGAAATTATCCTAGGAATTTTTGTTGGTTTTGAATTTCAGCAATAGATGAATAAGTAACTCTCTTATAAAGTGATAGGTGTAATCACTTTATAAGAGAGCAGGGAGAAAGGAAAGTGGAATTGCTCTTCAATTATTACATTCGAATTATAGTACATTATGGCAAAATTTTGGAAAGTATTAATAGCTTTGAAAATCATGATTGTTTTGTTTAGCAATGGGATAACGAAGGAGTGTAAGAGATGCGCCGAGTTAGAAAAGCAAAATCTAGAGATCCAGGAAGATTACAATCATCGTAACGTACGGTTTGCGGAAGCAATGGTAGAAAATTCAAAATTGGTAGAGCAGTTATTGGCTTCACAACAGATCGTTGAGCAGCTGAAAGATTATATTAAGCAAATCAAGTAAATTTTTATTTGTTACGATTGATTTTAAGAAAAATTTACTTTCATACTAATTTTTCAAATTTCTAGGGAGAAAAGCGAAAATAAGGAATTTGATGAAGTTATGCAGATCTTGGACGCTGCTGTCAATCTGCGAGGCACTGTTGAGGAAGAAAAGGACAAAGATGTGTTTGATGTAAATTTATCAACAATTCAGTGAAATTTATTAGTTTTTCAAACTATTTTGGGAAATTTCTTAGTTATGAGGTAGTCCAGAAATTAAGCGAGAAAGCGGTTTGAAGTTCGATTCATTCCTGAAAGGAAATTCTTTTATGGCCTTTCATTGCTGGTGCAATTTAAATTCTTAAGCATCAGTACAGGACTGATGATTCTATTTTAATTTCATTTTTTAGATTGCTGAAGACGATGGAGATGATGAAACATCCGATCAAGCATTTGTAAATCATTTTACTGAAAAGCAAATAGCTCTCAACAAGAACATGCGAGATATTTTGGACGAAATTAAACAAAAAGTTTGTAGTTCAATTCAAATTTACTTTAGTACCCGTATAAATTAATTTAAATTGTGCTTAATGAATTTTAGGAATTGGCATTTGAAGCAACCGTCGCTTCTCAGACAGAAATTGTCAAGATGCGCGACACCTATGCTGCTGAAATGGAGCAGTTGCAAGCGAAGTTGGTTGTTCTGGAAAAGGAAAAGCGAGAATTGTTGGATAAGCTTAAAGGATCCAGTATTCATCATAAGTAAGTAGGAATGGACTCTGTCCAAAATTATTGTTTGTTCGTCAGGAATAAATAGTCTGACGAAAAGAAAGATGTTTTGAAATAATCAGTTTGTGTTTACTGTAAGGTTGAGCGAGGAAAGACGGAAACGACTTCAAGAACTCGAGAAAGAATTAGCAGCGAGCAAGAGACGAGTGGGAGAAATCCAAAAACTGGAAAAAGAAAACATTCGTTTGCAGGAGCAGTCCAGGAAGTTGAGCATGGAACTTAGTGTACGTTTTACTTTTTTTAAAATTCTTTCCATAAATCAAAAACTTCATGAATGTTGATTTACGAAATCTGTAGAAGAAGAGTTTTTTATGTCGTGAGAAAAGAGTTCTTTATTTTTGCCATAATTTTATATCATTTATGGTCCAGTGTTTCATGAATTACTGTTGAGCATACTACGTGCATGTGTGATCTATGTTTTGTACTAGCGGTTTCGAGACTCTATTCCATTATCTTTTCTAATATTTAATTGTAATTTATCATGTTGATTAATGGATTTAGTTTTATTTTTAAAAATATTTCTAGGCATGTATTTATAGGAACTGAAGAAATTAAGGGTCAGAATGTCTAAGCAAATGAAAGAAGGAGAAGTAAGGTTCCGGAAATGGAAGGTGGCGGCTGACCGAAATATGGCACAGTTGAAGAACCAAGTTTGTTCTTGATTTGATTATTCGAGATTAATTTTTAACAAAAGTTCGAAAGGATTTCGCAGTGGTAAAACTTCAGTAAGGCTAGTTTATACTTATTATTCATTTTATAATATATTTTCTAGAAATTTCAACTAGTTATTCACCTCATTAAGGTACGCAAACGTGAAGTGGAAATAGCTCGCGAAAAGCATGCAAAAAATGTACAGTTGGCTGTGTATCGACGTAAATACGAGGAGGCAAGTGCTTGCAATCGACGTTTGCAGATGCAACTTACTAAAATCACTACTCGAGCAAAAACATGTGATAGGCAGTTTATTGTAAGTAGCTATGAAAACTTTAAATATTTTTTTATTTTTAATGATTTAAAAATTAAGTTGGAGACCATCAACTAATAGGAAAATAATTGAAACGAACTTTTAATTTATTTCAGAGTAGAGCTAAATAAGCCGGAAGTCAAATTTAATTTGTACTTGATAAAAATTATATTCGTTGTAAATTAAACACGCTTCTCGAAGATCTCTCTTTTTTTTAGTCAGCCCTAAACGATATATTGGCTGTAGCTTATTCTGTAGTTGAAGGCGAAATACATTGCCAAGTTTTAATTGAACACCGAAAAAATCTTTGTACTCAGCGCCAGGAATTAAGAAAAGCTTTGGAGGAACCGCCAGTAAAAGTTTGTCATTAGCACTGATAATGTTTTAGCTTTTTGAATGATTTTATCTTCGTGATTTTTTTGATATTTATTCAAAAATGAGCGAAATGTGAATAAAATAGGAAATACTAAAGCTCTTTCTATGTTACCTATTGCATAATTTAGGGAAATTTTCTTGTTTCAGCGTCGTATTGGATCTGACGGTATGGTTATCGAAGAAAAAGATAAAAAGGAAGTGATTGTAGAACAGCTAAAGAATTTGGATAAAGAGATTGAGTTACGAGGCAGTGAACTCGCTGATATTCAGAAAAAGTGCATAAAAGCTAATTCGGATGAACATCGTGAACACCTGTGGAACATCTTACGAAATCTTACGGAAGCAAGGGCAGGACTGGACCGCTTGTTCGATGCGGTAAATGCTTTTCTGCTAATTAATTTTAATTTTAATTTTGGCATTTATTCAGAAAGACTTTCGGTTAGAAAAGATTTTAAAATGATGGACATGAAACCAAAACTTAAAAAGTAAGTCAAAAATGATTACAGGCGATAAACGAGAGGCGTTCTTCTTTGGAAAAAGATTTGGTAATCGAAGAACTGAGGCGAAATATCGAAGAAAAAAAAATTATTATGAGAGGAAGTTATCCAGTAAGAAGACAGAGTTGGAAATCACCAAAGCTGAACTGGGAAGTGTTCGAAGAACTTTAACAGAAACTGTACTATACTACGCTAAGCAGGTATGATTATTTTTCAGACTTATAATTTCATTTAGAGGTCAAAAACGGAAGAGAAACGAATAATATTTATCTATTGAAATTAAAGGAACACGATATGATAAATATTTGGAATGAAATGGCCATGGGGCAATTTGATTTACCCGATAATGTCGTCAAGAATTTATATTTGGTAAAGGAAGCTGCTAACAATTTTGTCGATCTCCGACGGGCATTTGAACAAAGGCGAAATGATTTGGAGGTTTGGCTATCAAAAATGAATTTTGCTTTGCTTCTAGAAATCTACAGATAATGTTTATTCTACGGTGTGATGAATTTCAAAAGTCCTCAGAAATAATTTTAATCTTGGGATATTAGAAATCACGCGCGCGGGTCTATCATGGTCGATTACGTCACAAGACTGGATCAAGGGATACTGTCACTTCTCTGTCAGAGAGTGTAAGTTTTATCATGATTTTTGGATTATCTCCAAAAATTAGCTTTTACCAATATTTAACTCCAAATTGAGCATAAATTTTGAATCATTTTTATGAAAATCATTTCAGAAGTAGTTGGTAATGATTGGTCAATAACCTTTTATGACTTCTCGATCATAATTAGAACAAACTTGAATAAGTTGAATGATGCAGATAATTTTATTTGAAAGAATATTTATAGATTATGGAAGATAGAGGAGATGGAGTTTTGTCTAAAAGTTATCAAATAAGAGGAAATCGAAAACCAGTGGAACGCCTTGGAGTTGTAAGTATCGATTTTTATTATTACTTTTATGTGTCTGGTCCAAACTCACTATAAGTAACTGATAAGGTGCCGTTCTTTTGAAGATAATGGATCCGGATTCAATTTTTTCGGATGAGAAAGAAGAGAATACATCCACTGCGGATAGTGATTTTTCGTATCATCCCACTCCACAGCGAATCACCCGTAAACGCCAATCCAGGTTTGTTTTTCTTATAAACGCAGTAAATTTATGTGGTTAAGTTAACATTAAGTTTTTCTTCTAGATATAAAAATTTAACTTTAAGTGAATAATCGATTTGTTTCTAGAGCCTTGAAATAGTTGAAACTCGTTTCATATATTTATGACAATTCTCAGTTAATGAACTGTAAGGTGGAGTTAGTACGACCGCATAATGTTGGAACTGTCAAGCTGTTTGACAGTCCAACCTCTCGCAGTTTTAAGTATTAACCAACATAGGCGTCGTATTGTGCATTGTGTTAATGCTAATAATCCTGGAGAACTGTTATGCAGCTAAACTCTGTATTAATTGCTAAATCAAAAACTTCAGTGTAGCTAGTGTACCTGGGCGTCGTGATACTTTTGTTTTAAATGAAGCTCCGCTGAAAAAGACTGATATGGATCAGGAGAAAATACCGAAAGGCGAACTTACTGAATTTCAAGAACCGAAAGACGAACCTACTGAGTTCATTGCAGGCTGCAGCAAGGTCACTTTTGGAATTTTGGGAGTTCATCATATTTTTGTGCAATTTTTTTTGACCAAATTTTGAGGTCAGTATTAATGACATTTTCGAATTTGCTATCTTCGTGAAAAAAAAAAAAAAAATATTTCTTCAGGAATCCGACTTCAATCTGGACGCAACCTTTACAGTTGAACAATGCCCAGGATTGGATCACCGCTCAATTATAACGCGTGACCTTTTTAAGAAACTTTGAATTTTAAATTGTAGTTTTTTTTTAATTGATTGTATTTCTGAATTCATTAACTATTACATATCAAATTGATTGTTGCATATCAAGTTATTCTTTCATAATTTCAATCAATAAAGCAAAAAATAAATAAATCTGCAAGTTTTATAATTGAATCGTTATTTTGTATAGAAATATCAAGTCATCTTATTTTCTTTAATCTATGTGACATTTTTTCGAGTCATATTTAATGATTTAGTGTCATTTGAGGGATCTCTCTAAACTTATTCATTAATCTGACTACCATTATGTCAGTTTCTTTAATATTATCATTATCTGTGGAAGTGCTAATGTATATATGAATAACTTTGCGAACAGTTTAGCTAACACGAAGTTTACTGTTATTTGCTGATTTAGTAATATGATGCAATTAATTGTCCAAATTAAGTCAGGATTTTGATATGAAATTGTGTGCTTTTTTCTTTAGGTTCGAAGAATAGACATTTTTTCAATCTTAGAATAATTTCTGTTTTGCATTGAAAGTTTTTCATACCTGAATTTATTGTGTTCAAAAACCTTTTTTCCCCTTTTAATTGATATTTGTCAGTGTTCAAAGGTTGTAAAGTAATAATATTTACTCTAAATTTACTTTCATATTGGTCATCTCAAAATGATTATTCTAAGTCCCTGTTAACGAACAAATTATCATTATTAAGGACTAATTAATAATGATAGTTATACAAAAACATTACTGGGAATATGTCCGTTTCCATTTGTTTACCTCTAATCGGACATTAGATTTTATCACTAATACATTGGGCATTGGACTTCGTCACTAATAAATCAAATGTTGTAGACTTTATCAGTGACTCAAGAAGATTTTACTGAAAATATGTCCCAGCTCAAGCCAGGCATTAAACTGTTACTGACAAATCAGGTGTTAGATTTCACCACTAATACGTTAAGCATTGAATTTTGTTGGAATGCGACATTAGATTTTTATGAAATGTCGCAAATTAGTCCTTAATAATAATAGTTGATTAAAATGATGTTATGTTATGAAACTTTGATTTAAATATGAACGCAATTAGTAAAAACATATATTGCTGCAAATATCATGATCATTTTTATTTCCTTAAAGTAATATTTTCTGATCAGTACTTGTAAAAATTAAATTTTATGTAGAATTATCATTTGAAATACTTGAACAGTATTGACTATAAGCAGAAAGGAATCAATCTATTTTTTAGATTCGGTCCATGTAAATCAGGTAGGTCGATGTTTTTCTGCAATTTTCCACTTTTGTAATTTTAGGATCACAAATATTTCTTTTCCTTGCCACACCATAAACTTTATCAGCTATTTTCATATCATTTATTTGAATTCATTAATTCTCAAATCTAGCAAATAAAACATCTCAGCGATATTTCCTGCTAAACGGGTAATATTACTGGATTCATTTCGTAAAAAGCTTTCACGAAATTTCAGAGGGAATACGACTTTGTGTCGGATGTGTAGTGTGTCTTTGCCATTGTGATATATAGTGAAACTGCTTTTGATAGAGGATATTGTAAAATATAAAAAATAAGGCATGAGCATATAATTAAAAAAGAACTCGTTATGGCTGGTAATGTAACCATAACTTTTCCGTTTAATTTATCCTCAAGAAAACTAAAACGTTATTGAAATATCGACATGATCGATCATCTAGTTTTTTCACATCATATACTGCTATCCGTTACATTCCTTCCGGAGATAGGCAATTATGCACATAAATTTTTTTTTTATTTTTTATAGTTTTGAATAATTAAATGCCCGATTATCCGTCATGGGTACCGGATGAAATTGCGATTGGATATATCGAGCATGGTATTCAAGCTCTGTTATGTTGGCAATTGGATGTTTTGAATAAACGATCTTTACGAGCTCCACAATATGGAAACTTCATATTTTCCGCCCCAACAAGTTCCGGTAAAACGGTCGTTGCTGAATTGATTGCTGTAAATACTGTCCAACAACTACGCTGTAAAGCAATTTTCGTCTTTCCATATATATCTGTTGCCAAGGAAAAATTCTTTACTTTACAGGTTTAATTTTAAGTTATATTTCTTTTCAAGCCTTGAAGATTTCATTGTAAGAGTACCTTATTCTAGGAATTTTTTTTAAAAAAAAAAGCATTTTCCCAAATTTCTAGTCAGTTTTTCTATTAGCAATGTTATTATTAAGTTTAGTTGATATTTTTATAACTTCATTGCTTAATTTGAATTTCTTAATTATTAAAAAAATTTTTTTCAGAATTTACAAAATTTTCATTAATTTTTTTTCTTCATTTATTTAGAAAATATGGCGAAGAGTTGACCTTCGTGTTAGCGCATTCATTGGTTCACATTCATCTCCATTTCAAGCTTGGGATGCATCAATATGTACAATTGAAAAGGCTAATTCACTCATAAATCGTATGGTTGATGACAAAACTATATTTGATATAGGTTAAATTTCTTGATTTTTTTTTATTAAAATCAAAAAATTTGATATTGTCTGAAAAGTCATATTTTATGCATGTATTTTATTAATGAAATTATTTCATTGAAATATTCATCGATACATATGTGTATTTTATCCAATCTACGTGGATTCAGTTAGTGAAAAATAAAGATTAAAAAATTGTTCAACCGTATAGAATAGTTATACTTGAATAGATACACAAATAATTTTTCTATTCCATTGTTATTTTTATTCATTGTAATAATGAATTTTCCATTTATTTGTTAAATTTAACTTTTATTAGGTGTATTGGTAATCGATGAATTTCATATGTTATTCGATGGAAATCGTGGTACATTGGTGGAGCAAATTGTTGGGAAAGCACTGTACATTTCTCGATTTTTAAAGTATAATTGTTTAAATGTACACTGCTAGGGCTTTTATGTACAATAATTTATTCATAAAATTCGCATAATTTCGATAGTATTTAGCTAAATTAAGATTCGTTTTAAATTCGTTAAGAATCTGCAATTTTGTAATGGTCATTTAAAATTTTATGAAAATTTTCAGTTTTATTTGAAATTATCATTTTTCCAGTAAGCTGTTTATTTTGTTTTTGATTTTTTTTAGCCATCGAATTCAAATTATTGGCTTAAGCGCTACATTACCAAATTTGGACGAACTAGCTGATTGGCTAAATGCTGAAAATTATGAAACACAATTTCGCCCGATAGAATTACGTGAAATGATAATGTGTGATAATCAGCTACGAGATGTAAATACATTGCAATGTATTCGGACAGTATCAGGCGAATTATTTGTTCCAAATGATATCGAACACACAATCATCTAGTATGGTTTCCGAGAAACTTCTTTCAAAGTTTCAAACTTTTCAAGACTTTTTGTCATAAGTTGAAATGTATATTAATTCGGCAATTTTGGTCAAAAATGTAATAAAGTTTCCAAATTATACCATAGTTTGATCTAGTTTGGTCTGAAGACTTTCACATTAGTTTATTAATTTGCACTGTTTTCATTCCAGATTAATACAATAAAATTTGTAGTTAGTAACTTTTGAATCTGCCGATATCTTCGAACGTCTGAAATTTTTATAGTATGTGAAATCAAATCAAAAAAGTATTCATTTCTGAAATGTGTTTAAAATTTATAATGAGTGACTCTTGATGCCAAAATAGTCACAGGTGTTTTTTGAGTTATTTGTTCATGAAAATATAAGAATAAATTAACTTAATATCACTTTAGCTTATGTATGGAATCTGTTGCAAAGGGCGAATCGGTGCTGATATTTTGTAGTTCGAAGACGGAAACAGAAAAGCTTGCTTTAGCTATATCGCATCATTTCGATGAATATTTCAAATTGGGCAAGAACCAAAATTTTATTTCATTTTTGAATATGCAGTCATTGAAAGCAGTTAAACAAGCATTTTGTCATGAAGTACAATATATAGATGATGTTTTACAAAAAACGATACCGTACGGAATTGCATTTCATCATGCAGGTTAGTACAAACATTTATTTTATCTAATTTCAAGCTTAGTTGTCTTAGTTGTCGGAACTAGTAATACAATCTAACTGTATCTTATTTTCATCTACATCATATTTCGAATTTTAATGGCATCAAAATGAAAAATTATTTCGCAAAAATTTATTGGTATTGAACCTAATTTTTTAAAAATAAATTTTGCGAAATCAATCGTTGATAATAATCAGATGTTTTGGATCTATTAATTTGGGCTTTAAAATGTAGTTCTTCCTTTTTAAATTTTTTTTTCTCCTTTTGCATATAATTTATTTTCATTTTTATTCCTGACTAATTATTCCTACTGCACTTTGAAATAGAAAGAATTTTGTTTGAATTTTGAAATATTTGTATAGTTTGAAATTTTTTTAAAATTTTTTAGCTTCGAAAAATTTTTCATTAAATAAAAAGAGGAAAATGAATGATTTTTATTGTATATTTTTACATACATGTACAAATAAGTATATATATGTGCACATGTGTCCGCTTACCAATTATCGGTAATGTCATCTTGCAACAATTGAGGACACGGTCTTTTTATGAAGCGCTGATTAAGTGCCATTCATTGGATGAAGAATGACACATTGTGACTATTATTAGCGCATTAACGCTTTGATATTTACTTATGGATTGATTTGTTTACATAATCACCTATTTACTTACTTATTTGATTTCATTTTAAAATGTTACCTCATTAGTTATTCTAAAATCATTTCTCGAATCAACATTCTTTTATGTCTTCCCATCATTTGATATAACTATCTCTTCCTAATCTTCCAGTTCACTTTCTCTTTTATAACTTCTCCCCAAAATATTTATCTTTCCCCATTTCTATTTATATTGCCGATATCTTCCATTCATTTATACAAAATAAAATTATCTATGCTTTTCAAAAATTATATTTTTGGATAAGTGACAAATTTACTACACATTCATTTCTTTTCTTTATCTGTCAAAATTTGTAAAATGTTAAAATTTTCGAAAGAACAATTTACGGCAATTGGCAAATGATTGATGATAATCTGCTTTTGATTCACAAAATTAGCAAGTGGACAGCACAGTCAAAGGGGAAGTTGTAATTAACAGACTGAATTAAATAATAAATTTATTAATAACAAGAATTCATAATTTGTACAACTGCTATTAAATATTGCTAGCAATTTGAAAAAAAAGAAAAAGTTAATGAATAATTTTGTAAAATGAACTGAAAAAGAACTGACATCAAAGAAATAGTGAAATAATTTAGGTTTAACCGTGGAAGAACGTGAAAGTATCGAGAACGCTTTTCATGAAAAATTATTACACATTGTGTGTGCTACATCAACTCTCAGTTCCGGAATAAATTTACCAGCTCATCGAGTAATTATTAAAGCGCAAATGTGTGGGCCGGTAGCACTTAATGGTTTGACATATATGCAAATGATTGGTCGAGCTGGACGATTGGGACAAACTGAGAAAGGTTATCAGTTTTGTTAATTATTGTTAACATTGAAAAATAAATGAAATTATGCTTTCACAAATACTGGAAAATAGAATTTGAGAAGTCCGGAAAAATACTATTACAAATCCTGTATAAAGTTCGTTGATGGAATTTCTGACAATAATTCATATTGATCATCAATGACTGTAATGATGAAATGTGAATGTATTGGCATTCTTTAAAAATATTATATTTTTTAAATAATTGTTTCTAGAAATTTGCAGGAAATACCAGAAACATTTAAGAAAAGGAAAAAAATAAAACTATAAAAATGATAGAAACAATTTGAGCTTTATTGCAATACAAAATCCTTGTTGATAAAATTTAACAAAATCTTTATTTCAAAACCTTTATTCAACAAAACCTTTTTGAATCTGTTAAATTAAAATGATCCTTTGCAAATTAACGACAATTATTTGTTTCACTAATTATATCATTACATTTTCTTTTTTTTAAATTAGATGAAAAAAATAAATGAATGGATGAAAATTTATCTGTTGTTCAATTAATGAAAATTTATTGTAATTTACATATCCTGGATCTAAATTGACTTTCCAAACATTTGTGTCATTCATTGTTGACGTTGAAAAAGTGGTCCATAATGAACTGATTTAAATGGAGAAAAAAGGCTAAGAATACAATTAATAGTTGTCAACATAATTCACAATGTCAAATTGTTCGTTGTTATTTCGTACTATTCCTATCTATAAATAGATTATTGATTTTATTATTTGCCTAAGGTTACTTTTAATAGGTGTTAATTGGTGAAAATTTCCGCTTTATTCATCAATAATTCATGATTGAATACTACAAATTAATATAGCAAAAATTTGTTGTCAGCGATGATCATTTCTGATTGATCTCACTGACCATTTCTGTAAACATTCCAAACACAACTCGAAGAAAATGGTCATTTACACATTCAGCAATTATTTCACATTAAGATGATAAGGCGATCATCACTAGATATTTTTGAAACTTATTAGAAATATGGAAATTGAAATTAATATTTGCGATTTTAAACTGATTGCTGTTTTTAATTGGTTACATTTAGCAGGTATTGTGATAAATTCATTCCAGTGTGAAACAGAAATCACATTACCTTCGTATTATTCGAACAATTGAATTGTGAATATCATTTGTATATTAGAATCAATTAATGTAAGGGAATTAAGATTTCATTTTAAGATGCATTGAACAACAAAGTGTGAAATTTCTGAAAGTGTTATTGTAATCTTTAGGCTTTAGAAAAAAGTGATGATTGATGAGCCAGTGTGAGAATTACTCTCAAATAAAATTTCTCGATAATTTAGTATTATAGATTGAAATTTGAAAATAAATTTCATTAATTTTGTACCTTTGGCGAATCATTGTTTTTAGATTATTTACGTCATATCTTTTAAATATTTAATTAAAATGATAAAAACGAAAATTTACGATCTTTCATTAAACAATTAATATATTTGTTAATACAGTAAACATTTATCAGATCATCGGAAATGTACTTTTTTTTTCTATTGCTTTCTTGAATAATTAATCGTTCACATAGTAATGACTGTTTAGTTAACAAAAGCTATCATGAATTGAATATCTAAATTTTGTTTAGTAACGATAAAACAAACAATGTAATGGGCATTTTTTAAAAAAAACTGAATTAGTTTATGACCTTATATTCACCTTATATTCCGAAGTTGACCTTGTCAAATATCTTTCTGATATCAGATAATTGCGAGTAATATTGTTCATATATAAGAAGATAAGAGGTCATATGCTTTAGAGAAGCGTGTGAAAAAAAAGGATTAGATAGTAGCTACAAGTGTTTGTTGCTGCTGAAGCAATTATAGTAACATGATATCCATTGGTTCCAAATTGTCAACATATCATTTTGCTTGCTTGAAGAATGTAAGAGAGAGATGAAAGAGGACATGTCAAGAAGATTAATTTATCTTCTAAAGTGGATTTGTTGCATTTCATTCCCTTTATTTCCTTTTCCTTACTCTTTTTCTCCGTACGGGATTGAATTTTTTTCAATCAATTAAACTTCTAATTCTATTTCTATGTTCAATAATTAGGCATAATATTCGAAGATATGGGCTCTTTTAGTAATCTTATCAATTAAAAAGAGAAAGGTAATGTGAGACGATTTAAAATTGACTTGTTTGGATAGAGAAATGAATAAATCAAGTTGAAACTAAAAATGATTTCTTTAAGAAATGAATCAAATTTTATAAATTATGTTTTTTTCCTCTCTTCCTCAGGATATTCATAAATTTCGTTTTTCAAAATTCTTTGGTGAATTTTCCATTCACGTGACACAATTTGTTCTTTTATGGAGTTTATTTAGTTAGACAAATTTATTAGCCAACATTAAAATGATGATAACTAATTAAATTAGCTATTGGTATATGTCCCTAGAAATGCTACTTTTTCATAAGTTTACATTTTTTATGATTGAATCAATAATTTGGTGGTATAAAATCAATTAAATTTCAAACGGAGATATCGAGCTTTTTAAAATTCGCGAACTTTTTTTTTGGATTTAGCAAAGATTACAACAATTACTATCTTAACATCTTTTTTTGTACTATTACGCTTAGCATTTTCCTTTGCTTGTGCAGTATAAAATCAAAATTTAACTGTAAGATCTAAATTCTTAAAAAAAAATCAAAGTTTTGATCGAAATTGCTTAAATGAGAAAAGGTAAGCTATTTGGAAAATAGTTTGACATCCTCATGGACGACTTTTTTAAACTGTTGAATTGCGGAACAATAGAGCGTGGAAATCAAACAAGTGAAATTGATGCAAAATGAAATCTATTAGTGAAATTTCGCGAAGTTACGAAATCAATTAATAATTATTGCACAACAGTCATTTGATATCATTAGGAAACATTTACAAATATGCACGATACTCCTAAGCAATGATAGTTTTCACTGAAAATAAAATTTGTAAAATTTCAAATTTATTTGAAATACAATTCAATCCATTCAAATTTTTTTTTCATTTTACAAAAAGCTAATAAATAGAATAAATGAATTTTGTGCTCAAATTTTCCTATGAATTGCTAAACTGATAAAAACTATATCAAACATATAAAAATGATAAAATGATTTTATTGTTGATGTTGATATAATTTAATATTACTTACTCATCCAGTTACTTTTGCCCTTTTCATTATTGCTACCCTTTTAATTGCAATTACCTTTTTTATTAACCATTAATTTTGCCTTTTTCATTATTGGGAACTTGTTTTATCCAGTAGTATTGGTATTATTGTTTAGATATTTTAAGGTGTCATATTGATGATAGGTAGATAATTTAGTGTTTTGGTGATCATGATTAATATTAGGATTGATACTGTTACTGTTACTAGTATTATTATTGTTGTGATTATTTTTTGAAATATCAAGTGAGCATGCATCCACCGACCTGTCATCATCACTTGATTCCTTATCCATTTCATCATTTTCCAAATGTGCTGCTGCTTCAAGACTTTTCTTATGCATTCCTGACAATATGTAAGAAGTGCTATTTAGCGATGATTAGGTTAGATTTAATTTAATCACAAATTAATACATAATTAAATTGTTCAGCTGAAAAACATGGTAAAAAATTTATGAGAAAGAGGGAGGAAAAAAATTTTTTCAATGAATTGCTTTTTTAAGTTAATTTTGAAAAAAGAATTGAATTTATAAGAGAAAAAAGGAATGATAAAATCAAAAATGTTATTAAGGTAACAGAATAAGATATGGTAAAAGGACAAGGCATATGGCAGCAATTGCGTCAGTTTCGTTTTCATCTAATTACAGTTAATATGTGTTGCATTAATTATGATGTAATAATTATGGAATAAGATAGATGATCATAACAAAATGATATATATTTCTATTATTGTATTTAATTTCAAATATATATGAAATTTTCGAAAATTAAAAACTATGGAAATGTTGATTTGATTAATATCAAAATTACTTATTGGGTTTCAGATAGGTTTCAGATATGCTTTTATAATTTTCTGTCCTTACTTTTTTTTTCTTGAGGATAAATAAACAAACCTAAAAGCCATGGAGCAGCAGATTCATTAGGATTTTCGGATGATCGTGTAATTGTTTCCGGCAATGGTAATGAATGTCGAACCATTGCACCGTACAATCCATACTCGGCCATTATTGTACTTTTACCCCATGTTTTTTCGGTTTTCCGCCATTTGGCACGACGATTTTGAAACCAAACCTAATTTTTATTTTTATTTTAACTTTTTTTGCGTGAAGGGGAGGGGCGGGAAAGAAAAACAAACAGAAAACAAAAATTTTAGGTTAAAATTTTTGTTTAAAATTTAAACAACTAATGTATGGAAGGTGCATGCATGCACAATGTCAGCTAGGATGAATATTAGTTAGTATTGTGCAATATTTATTAAGTGGTTGATTAATTAATTACCTGTATCCGATCTGCAGCAATTTCAGTTTTCATAGATAATAATTCACGAGCGTACATATCAGGATAGTGGGCTTCCTGAAAAAATTATGGTATCTGAACTTTTTGTTCTGACTTAGAATTATTGAAATGCATTAAAATGCAAGCTAATTAAACATACTAATTAGGTGTCTGAGGGACAGTGAAATTACTTTTCTTAGTCTTTTTGTCTAACTTTTTTGGTACAACAAAATTTCACGTTGCGATGTTTTGTTAATGATTACCGGAATCGGAACTTTCCACCATTGTTAAATCGTGTTGTTTCAAATAGAAAAATGATGAATTAATAATTATTAAAAATAGTAGTTTTGATCTCACTTTTTTGTTCCCTTTTCTTTACCTATCTTAAATCACTATAACGTAAGAAATTAGCAGTCTAATACAATTAGATTTAATTCAAATTTTACTATACGAAATCATCATTTAATCATTATCATGACACAGATACAGATACTTATCAGTGTTGTGAACCAGAACTTAGGTTTAAAAGTTAGCAATTAGACTTTATGATAGGAAATTTCTATTAAAGTCTTAAATTATCACTGAGAGAATAATGATGAAATTTAGTTTTAGCCATACTTGAAAAGCTTTCTCTAATTCATCTACTTGAAATTGCGTAAAAATTGTTCGATGGCGACGTTTTTTTCTTTTTGCAATGGTTTTTTGATTGCTTGATGATGGAGCATTTGTTATAGCACTTGTTGTTCCAAACATTGAATTGGATCGAATGCCGGTATAATCCATTCCGGACATCCCTGTCTTGTTAGTAACGGTAATAGAGCAAATAATAATTAGCATTAAAAGTTAGTGTGATTTGATTTATGTATATATTATTTTTTTCTGTGTTGCCTTGATTTCAAAATAATGGCACTAAAATTATTATTTATAATAGCTATTTTTTTCTAACTTCTCTTTTCAAAGATCATTATTTAAAAATTTCAGATACGAAGTTTAACTACAAAAGAATCAAATAAATGATTACAGCAAATAAATAGGAAGTAGATATATAAGCAGTTAAATAGTAATATCGTAGAGTGGAAAAGTAAATTAATAGGATAAGTAAGCTTAACAAAATTGATTACCCTGATAATTAATTGATTCATATTGGACTCGATCAAATGGACTTTGTGGCATTTCCATAGTAAATAATTGTGCATTATGAGGAAAGAATGATGCTGTTTGATTGGTACAGTATTGTGGTGTTGTAGTAAGATAGGTTGTGGCGGTGCCTTGTTGCATATCACGAGCTGCTGCTAATCCTAACAAACTATGAATCCCGAACGACATTCCCATCCGTTGAGTTGCAGTAGCAGTGGTAGCAATCGCATTATCGGTTCCATTTGTAACTAATTGATATGCCATGGCACCTATATCGACTATTGAATTTCCTCCAATGTTATGATAACCACCATTGTCACCATTATCACCACCACTACCACTATCAGTACCATCAAACATTGCAACCTATATTTGCATAATTTTCTTTTCTTATTTAACTATTAATGATATATCTATGTATATAGATAAGTGAACAAATAAACAAAGTTTAGGACAAACTTACACTTCTTAAGGAATAGGTAGGAACTAAGATGCCTAATGGTGGTGTAAAGTGTCATCGTTGTGCTTATCGTCCTATAATTACCGTATGATTAAAACGGTATTTAAAAGGGCGTGGCAGAAGCAACCAACCCGAATCATCTTAATGCTCTTTTATAGCCAATCAAATTGGGTACACCTCTTTCGTTCGTTTTACATAGGGCTATGTAAATATGAATAATATATTACGTAATATTTGGATGATAAGATAATAAAAGAAAAAGGATTGATTGGAAGAAATGAAGAGAAAGATGTGATGAAAAAAGAAATAAAAGTTTAAGACACACAATGAGTCCATTTATGCTAGTCAAAAGTGACTTTTAATTCTCGATGAATTAATTAAATTGATTGAGCACTTCAGGAAATGAAGCAATAATTGGGATAATATTAGTGCAATTAATTAATCATTGATATAAGTAAACATACGACGATGTGCTAATAACGATATGAACAATAATGATAAGATATATTAAAGGAGAAACAATAAGAATGTGACAGTAACAACAACAACAATAGCAGTAACTCTAATAATAATCATAAAAGGATAACAGTAACAATAAGTGATATTAGTAATAGCAGTAACTTCAGCAATAGTTATAATACAATAGCAATAACAATAAAAATATGGTAACAACAAAAATAGCAGCTCAATAATAGTTATAATACAATAATAATAAATGGTATCCATAGCAGCAATAACTTCTACAATAGTATAATATAATAGCAATAATAATCCGAATGTAGTAGCAACAATAATAAGTTCAGTAATTATTTTGCTGCAGCAACAATAACAATAACAATGGTTTTGTTACTAAAGAACACACATCGCGAAGTGCATGTAATATTATAATTTAAGTTAGTCGAAGTTAATTGCAAAAGAAACATAAACACATAAGTCTTACATAGCAGACAAATTTTTGCAAACAAATAAGTATTGGATGCAAGTTAAGAATGAAAATAATTGAATTGGCTCTTTTAGATTTTATTTTATTTTCCTATGCTATTGCTGCTTTTAGTAGCCTTTTTAAGGCTATTAGTTAAATTTAGTGGGCAATGATTCATCGATTACAATATTATTAATGTTTTATGATCCAAATGTTTCTGTTTGCTTTCTTTCTTTTTTTTTGCTTTATAAATTTCAGTTTTTTTAACTTCAAAATTCTATTTTTCTATTTGAATTTTTTTTTATTAATTACTCCATTTTTTATGCTTTTTTCCTTTTCCTAAAAAAATGATAAAAGTTTCAAATTTATTTCGTAAAAACTTTATCAAAATATTTCATATTGTCTAACTTGAATTAAGTAACTTTTGTCAACTTTATTTTACTTTTGCTTTGTGAACTTTCGCTTAAAATTCTTTTTTGCAAATGACAATAATTAGTTTAGAAATGGCAAAATTAATTACAAGCATTATAAAGTTTGCTTCGAGATAATTGATATTAGATGGATTAAATTATTGTATATCATTGGTTGAAATGGCTGATGATAAAGCTAATAAAAAAAGATGCATCAAAGTATTCCAGGAGGATAGTTTTTTTTTTTTTTCATTTATTGGACATTTAATTTATTATATGTAAATTGAAATTTTTTGTTGCTCTTCTCAGTTACTTTCTGTTTTTCCACTGAATGATCAATTTATTTAGCAAAAATTTTATTAAAATGTGTAATATTTAAGGACATATAAATTTGGTCTTTGTGAATAAAATAAATTTTATTGATTGCTAATTTGATTAATTAATAATATTTTATTATGCTTGCCTATGTAAGATTTTTGAAGATTTGAATAACTCATAAATATATGAAATGTTCAAAATTACTACTTAAAATAACTATTGTTTTTTTCTTTTTTTGTTATTAAATGATTGAAATCTGATCCATGTATATATGAAATGTTGAACTGCAGGTGAAAGTATTGTTGTATGTAGTACGAGTCAATTGGATTTAGTACAACGAGTTATTCAACAAAAAGCAATTTTTCCTCGCAGATGTGAAGTTCGAAGACAACGAATCAAGTTAATTATTGAGGTTATATGAGCTTTCTGCAATTTTTCATTCCTTTTTTTTCTTTCACTATTTTCTAATATCAGTTTATTAAATATTTCTGTTTTTTTTTTCTCCTTCAAACAATTGATATGTAGTTTATTAAATTTCATTGTAATCATTGTAATCACTATATAATCATCACTTAATATAATGTATAATTTTCTCTAATAATTTTTAAAAGGATTAATTCTGAATAACTTGTATAGTTTTCAATATAACTTATAGTCATTAGTAATAATAATCATAGTAATAACAATAATTATTCCTTTCAGCTAATTATTAATTGCAATTGTAGGCAATATGTAGTGGTCTGTGCAAAGATGAAAATGATCTGGAAAATTTGCTATCATCTATGTTTTTTGAACGAAAATTAACAATAAAGGATGAGCTCAATTTTCTCATTGCGAAAAAATTGATTTGCCATCGAAAAAATTTCGGTATTAACTAATTTGTATTAGCTTTCAAGTTAATCAATAAATTTACTTTTTTTTATTTTATTTTGCTCAATTCATCAAGTAGTATAATAATTTTTTTTTATTTTCTAGCCAATTGATAAAATGCTGATGAAAAGTTCATCATGATAAAAATTTTATTTCCTTTTTGCAAAACATTTTGTTATGTTTCCATTAACTTACAGTAATTATAGTTTATCTTAATTTCTTCACAAGCTAAAATGATACAATTGAAGAATTATGTGGAACTCAATTAGGCCGAGCTGTATTTACATCATCATTATCACCCGTCATTGCATTACAAGTTTATGATGATCTTGAAAAAGCAATGCATTCATTAGCTCTGGATAATGAGCTTCATTTACTTTATTTGGTATTCTTAAAAATTTTCTTCAAAAGTTTTACTTCTCCCAAAATTCATTAATAATTTCGATATATCTTTTTCGGGAAAAAAAAAATTGCGGAAGAAATTTCAAATTTTTTAATTGATATACACATATATCAACATTAAATACAATATTATTTTATAATTTCAGGTAACACCGCTTCATAATGATTCCATTTGGATGAATTATATCGATTGGAATGTTTACTATAACATTTGGTCGAAATTACCAAGCAGATTACAAAGAGTTGGTAAAATGATTGGTATTCGTGATAGTTTCATTCTTGGCAAGATTCAAGGTAGACAAGCATCCGAAACAAGTAATATGCAGGTATTCATTTGAAAATCATTCATTCTATTTTAGCATTTTCATATAATTTCATTTATACTTGATGTCATTTATTTACACTGTAGCAGGATTTCCGTATAAAAAAATAAAAATTTGAATCAATTAATCATTTCTTTATTTCAATTAGGTAAGAGCTATGTTTTTGTTCTAAGAAGTGTAATTAATTATTTGAACAGAAATTATTTCAGGTGCATTTACGTTTTCTTTCTGCATTAGCACTTTTTGATCTGATAAGAGAATGTCCACTTGGTGTTGTTGCTCGACGTTTTCGTATCAGTCGTGGAACTTTACAAACCTTACAACAGCAGTCAGCTACATATGCTTGTAAATTTTTTTCTTTGGGATTTAAAATTGAATTATTTCTTGTTATGTCATTTTTTGAACTTTTAACATATTTTTTTAATCATTTTTTTTTTCAAAATTTACATTTAATTTTATAAACATATTATATTTACAAAATTTACTCATTTACTAAATTACTGTTGTATATGCGGAATAAATACTCTTAATTAATATTAGTTGAAATGGCACTCTTAGTTAATAACTGATGAAAATGATAATTTTTTAATGGCAGTGTTAATATTAATAAATGCCAATAGTAATGAGAATAGTGAGATAAATAATTCAGTTTTATAAATTGGATCAGATCAGACTAGATGATTAGATTATTCTTTCATACTTCTTAATTAGCTCATTTAATGAATGTAAAAGTAAGGAATTAGCTTCTGCGGCTCTTCTTTGTTATTTTTTGATGGCAAATGAGCACTTAAACCAAGTAATAATGAGTGCATCATCAAAAATGTTATGCAAATGAACACATCAACTCTTCTGCTAATTACCTTTGTTAGCTTTAATAATTGTTGTCTAAATTTTATCGTTCTTCTCCATTTCCTCCTTTTTGCATCATTTCCATCACAAATTTTGCTTGAAATTTCTTATTTTACTAACTTTCAACTACCGTAATTCGACCCCAATTTGGTGTAGTTGAAAGCGCAACTTTTCATACTAATTATTATCTCTTCCTTTTTCTTGCCCTACTCTCTTTTCTTCTTCCTTCACCCCTTTTTTCTCCTTCAAATTCCACTTATATTTGAATGTACAACGAAAGAGGAAAATTGGCTAAATTAGAGAATTTCGTCTTTCCAACGATTTCTGCGCAAATTTTCAAATAGAAAAAAGACAAAATTACTTTTTGTTGGATGTAAGATTGTAATTGTGATAATCATACAGTTCTGATCATTAACAAAACAGTAAATTAAATTAATTACCATTAGCAATTACAATGATGATATTAATGACAATAAGATCATTGAAGAGCATGAGATTAAGAATAAGGGAAATGATAATAACAACAATGATTATCATATGAGGAATGATAAAGATAACAATGAAGGCAATAAAATATTTTGAAAAAAAAGGAAGCATATGTGTAAAGAAATAAGAAATTTAATACATTGAAATACATTTCTTCTTAAACTGATAAAAGAATACTTGGAATGTTACGGAAAGCAATTATAACAGTAATTGTGGTGATAGTGAGAGAAAATGGTGATGGTAGTGACAATAGAAAGAAGTGATGTGAGAAATTGTTCTTAATCAAATTTTTAGTGCTAATTTAAATTGTTAAATAAGATTTAAAATTTCTTAAAATATCGATAGAACATATTAATAAACGACATTACAATATTATCTCGACTTTCTTTTCCTCTCTTTTCATTTGCTATTTCTTTCATTTTTCATCAATTCTTTCTGCTTTTCATTTCACTTATTTATACAAGAAAATAAGAAATAAGAAATTTAAATAAATCCCATAATCTAGAACTAAATAAATTTTCAGGAAAATCATTCCGAAAAATTTTATATTCCAAAATGAATTTAATTTTTAAAAACATTAAATTTTATAAATTTTGATTTTACTACAATGGCTTGATACTGTATTATATCAGGCGTTTTTTTTTGTTGCTTAGACTTTTTTTTATTTTTTACTTTCAAAATTAAAATTTCTCTAGATATGGTTGTGACATTTTGTGAGAAACTTGGTTGGACATATTTACGAAGTGTATTGGATGGTTTTTCCGAACGATTAACATTTGGTGTACGTAAAGATTTAACGGAATTGGTTCAAATTGAGGGAATTGACGGTAAAAGAGCTCGAGCATTTCACAATGCTAACATTACAACAATACCTACGTTAGCAATCACTGCAACTGACGATATTATGAAAATTTTACGATCTGTTGTTCCATATGTCAGGTAAGTGTATTTGATTTAAGATATACTTCGTTATTTTAATGAATTTCCAATAACAATAAAATAAGTATTGTAAAAAGAGAATATTTGGTATATAAAATTTTTGCCGTTGAAAAATAAAAATAAATTAAGGTACTACTAATGAGTGTTATTAACAATCTACAAAGTCTTACATACTGTTAATGCGTTAGTACCGGTAAACTAAATAAGGCTTAATTAAAATAACAATGGATTAATAAAACGATTGCGAAATGTTCAGCATGTATAGATGGATGGAATCAAATGGCACTATTAGAAATTTCTGAGAAAATTTTAGCAAAAATTTTTGGCCTAAATGATATATTATGGTATTTGATAAAAATTCTGAGAAAAAAGAATTGCTTAAATTCATGAATTTTTTAACGAAATTAACAGAATACCGAAAAAATTCCTTATTCTGTTTAACTTTTCCATCTCGATTATGAAAAAAATTAAATTCAATTAAAAGAATATATTTTTAATCGATTCATAATTGTATCTCTATAAGCAGTTTATATAATTTTGTATTTGTTAAATACTTTAAATGAATTAATATAAAGCTAAATATTTTAATCCATATATTAAATTTACATTTGTTGTATTAAATGATATTAGGTAAGTATTGTTTTAGTATAATCTGATTAGACAAATCAATGGAATGACAACTAATAAATAGGCTTGATTGATCAGTGATATAATAAGATTGATTGAATTATATGTATTGATCCATATTTTAAACTTGCATTCGGTATATTAAGTGATCATAAGCAAACATCGTTTTGGTATGATTTCATTGGATCAGTATGTCAATGAAATAACTAGTGGATATGCTTGATTTTTCTTTTTTTTCCGTTTCTTTCTTTCCGTCTCTTTCAAAGAAATCATAATAAAACCTGATTCGGTAAGAATAAGGTCATAAAAATGACATAAATGTAAACAAAGAATGAATGATATACAATCAAACTCACTATCACCTAGGGTTGTAAAGAATAAATTGATCTTTATAATCATATACAAATTCGAAATATAAGCATCCATGGATGTAAATTGAATTGTATATGCATACATACATACATACATATATTCATGTATTTAAATATTTACATACACATATACATATATGAAAGATGCGGACATACGGATAAAATATAGCGAATTGATGAGCTTTTTGTAGCTGTCATTCATTTAATTAGTGGCAATTAGGCAACAGTTTGGTAAGTGTGGTAAAAATGAAGTCAATTTGATGAAGGGATAATAGAAGATTGGATTGGAAAATTACGGATAGCAAAAGAAATGAAGGATAGGACAAATGAGACAACAAACCAGTAACAACAGACGTTTCAAGGCCAAACATATTTCATACAAATGATTGGGATTAAATAGAAGAAAAGATCGTTTTGTTCAGAAAAGATAGCTTATTGTTGTAGCAAAACTATTACGTCATCGTTGATGATTGTAGAATGGATAAATAGGTGCTGTGAAGTTAGTCAAAGATTGAGGGAAAGAAATTCTCAAGAACTTTGTATAAGGATTTAAAAAGGAATTTGAATAATGTGATGTGGATCGAAAAATATTCATATCAAAATACAATAATATCACATTAGAATAAAATAGAAAAGAAAGATGAAATTGGATGGAAATGAATAAATGTTATTTTGACAAGTAATTAATGAATAATGTTATTAATAGTTAATAAATAATAATAATAGTAATGTTATCTGAATAATTAATGAATGGATGAAATTGAATGGAAATAAATTAATGTTATTTGAACAGTTAATGCTAGTTTGAAAAAAAGTCTGAAAATCATTTCGAAATATATTAAAAATGAATGTAAAGTGTATAGATTTATTAAGTATTTTATTTTTTATTGTATAGTGTATAGATTTATGTATAGATGTATAGATTTAGAAAAAATTTTCAGTTTAAAAAATGTATGGACCATTTGGAAGTATTTAATATTATCAATAATTTCTTTGAAATAAAATGCCGAAGTAAAAATTACACAGTATTTAAAGGTAGCAGGTATTGTTGATCGATTGATTATTTATTTTTTTCGCTGTAAAAATTCTTAGAAGAATAAAAATTTGATGAAATGTTTAATTATTGCCAATTTTTAATTAATTATAGGCGAGATAACAATGAAGGACTGAATCGTTGGCTTGCTGGAGAAGATTTAATGACGGATATTAAAGCAGCTCAAATATTAACTCAACGTGCTCGTCTATATCTTTCTTCGTCCCTTAGGTTATTTTTCATACTTTTGCATAAATATTGCTTTTATGTTGAATTAACCGGAATCTAGATATATGAATTTCTGGAACACTTGATACCGATAATATAAAGTCACTCTAACCATAGTAATGGATTATTACTAATTTCGAAAAACTGTTGATTTACACTTATTAAAATGATCGATAATAAACTATTAAGATATGATTTTGCTCCTGGTATAGAATGAAGAGTTTACTCATGGAAGTGATCTTAAATTATGTCGACATGTGTCATGATTTATATCATTTTGTGAATTTAAAAAGTCATGAGAAAAAAGGATCAAATGGAATCGCTTTTGGATTTAATTAGTATAGGAAGGATTTGATGGGCTGGTTGAATAATATATTTTTGATTTAGTATATTGAATTGATAATACATTGATTTTTGACTAATTAAAGCTAGTGCTTGATATAATTTATCAATTCTTTTAATTATTCTGTTTATTAAAATGATTAATCACTTGCAACCGTTGATCTCTTCCACTATTACTATCAGTTGATGTTCTATGGCTGGAAAATTGGATGATTTAGATATCATCGAAGATATGTACCTGAAGATATAGAAATGTAAATATATATATATAAATAATTAGTGTTATTTTTTCTGTCATTGGATTAACTTATCTTAAAATTCGATAATTCTATTTCAGAGCTATGGGTATATTCTCAGATGAGAAAATTGATTCGCTATTTTCTACGGTAACAACAATTTGTGAAACCAATCATAATGATAATAGCTTAGATGCCATAAGCAGTAATCGTAATGATAATATTATGGATCCTAATTCTACTTTATCAGATGTGGAACTTACTTCGAATGACCTCTTCACGGTTAGTAAAAATCTTTCCAACAGGGTATTAAAAAGTTTGAGTAATTTAACTTTTTCTACAAGATCTTAATTAAATGATTAAAATAAATAATTCCACTCAGTTAAATAATCTATTGTTACCAAATCAAGCAGTTTTTTTAATTTGCATCAAAAAAATCATTTTTTCATAATTTTCAAATTATATATCGCAATATTACTGTTTTAACTTATGACATTTCTGAAACAGAAAAATTAATCTAGTCTTTTAAATTATATGAACAAGTAATCCAATGCTTAATCATCTATTGGTCTAATAATAATCGAACTGGCAACTGCAATTATGAGGCTAGATTATAGTTTGCTTCTTTTTTTTTGTTGATAATTTTAAAAATCATTTTGCAGCATGAAAATTTTGCGATCAAAAATAGTTGTAAAAATTTGGAAGAACAAAGTAGAGCAGAAAGCATACAAAATTTAACTCAAAAATCAGAAGTAATTGAGAAACGGCCACCAAAAATGACATTATTGAAAAGTGATAATTTTGTGGAAGTGAAACAAGCTATTTTGAATGATTATTCAGCAACTAACAAAGAGAATCTGGGTGTTCTGGACAGTGTAAATGCGGTTAATGTTGAACAATTATGTACGAATTTTGCCAACACTTCAATGTCGGATGAAACATTGTTACGTTTTGGTTGTAGTTATCAGTGTTCTGATAAAATTGAACAAATTAATCAAACGCTGGATGCTTTTACTATTCTGGCTAACAATGAGAAATTTGATAAAATTAAATACGAGAAGCAGCAAGATGAATTTACTGATGTGAAGCTATTTGAATCACTGGATATTTTTAAATCGATCAGAAATGAAACCAAAATGACTGCAACAACAATAACTATGTCAACAGCAACATCAATATCAACAGATATTCTTGATAATGTGGAGAAGGATGAAGAAAAGTATTTGGTAAATTCCAGATTCATCAAATCATCCTTAATGCCAATTAGTGAATTGTCAACAGTTGAATGTATTCAGTCACAACAGTCAATATTTGAAAGTGTTGAAGAAGGAAGAGGAATTGCGAATTCGGATGAGAGCATTGGAAATCGTTCAATTCTTAATCATAGCAATGACTTATTTGATCGCACATTTTCTTCATCGATTAGTTCGCAATCATTTGATCATACATTACGGAATTCATCAAATTGTATGAAACGTATTGCTCGACGATCATCAATTAATCAATCATTAGTATCACCAAATTTCCAAAGTCCACAGCATAAAATATTGAAACCTGGATCACCCTGCGTATTATCAGTCGAAAAAGAAATTAAATTTAATGAAAGCATTAAAAACTACATTGAGCATTTCGACAGTAATCAAATAAGATCAACAACTACTACAGAATTTCAAATTATAGATGTTTGCGGGTATATTTATTTTGTTAGAAAAGTAAAACTCATTTTTCTTTAAATTAAACTTAAATAATTAAACGTGAAATTATAGGAAAGAAAAAATTGCAAAAAAAAGAGGAAAAACCGAATTATTCATAAAAGTGTTTTTAGATCTCGTTTGGTATGGGAGCAATTTATGACGCGGCAAAAGTATTGGCATCAAATTGGTTTAGGTATTGCTACTTTATCCAACAGTGGTATAATTGGGATAGCTTTATGTCCACTAAATGATGAATGTGTTTATATTGATTTAAGGCAAAGTAAGTTAATTTTCAAATTTATCTTTTGATAAAATTAAACCTTTAGTTTAAAATTTTGAGTGTAAACTTTTTTGTTTTTATTATAATTTCAAATGACGACACTAATATAAATGTAATGTTTGTTAATTTTCTTGTTACCAAGATTGTATTAATTAATTATTGAGAATTCATGATTGTTATAGTTAGAACAGACCTTCCTTTTTTTCTTTTCAGAGCATGTTTCTGAAATTGAAATTCTCGAACGCTTAGAAGTATTAAATAATATATTAAAATCAGAGCAACAACAAAAATATATCTATGACTTACTATCATTTTCACGTTTGTTACGTGATCTTTGCGGTGTTAATTATTCAGCATTGCTAATTAATCATTGTTTTTGCGTGCAAACACTTTCATATTTGGCTCATTATCGTACACTGGATGATAGTTCTGCTCTTTCATTTCAAGTTTGTTGTTTTGTTAAAAATCATTTCTCGTACGCTTGTTTGAATTTACTTTTTTGTTTCAATCATTTAGTAATATGCAGTTTCTTTGAGTAATGATCAACTTTATCTATATGATGAAATGGAAAATGTTTAAAAATACTGCGAACATTGATAAAGTTTTTATTTCTTTCCCAGAGTTTTATTTATTCTTGGATATGTATTATCTTGTTTCAGGATTTACTTTCAAGACTTACTTCTCCTGAACGTGCTGTAATCTTCAAAAATGCAACATCACGATTACGCGCAGCAATTAGCGCATTTATTTGCTTGCATATGTATGATGATTTGTTATCTGCTGCCATTCGATTATCTTCCAGTAAATCGGTACAACTGGAAATACAATCAGTTGTTTTGTTCAGTGAAATAGAAACTTTTGGTATAGCATTTGATGCGAATAAAGCTAAAATTTTAATTTCTAAGGTTTTAAATATTTTTATTTCCTTTATTTTCAAATTTTTCAAAGTCTTTTTTTCGGATCAGAATAAAGAAAAAACAAAAATATTTGCAAGAAATGATTATCGAAGTTTTTGTTAAATCATACTGATAATTTTAGCTTAAACAAAAATTAACAGAAATTGAAGCAAAAGCATACGGTATTGCCGGAATTCCTTTTAATTTTGCTTCAGCAGCAGAAATTTCTCAGGTATCAAATTGTTCATTCACTCTTTGCACAATTTACATAGAATACCAATGAAAATTTCGAATTTAATTTATCATTTTTAGAAAATACAACGTTCATTCGTTTTAGAATTTTCTTTCCAATTGAAATTTTAAATCTTTATTAAATTTAAGTTTGGAATAATTGTGAAACAATACGGCCATCAAAAGTATCCATCATAAATATGTAAAAAATGTAAGGAAGGAAAATTAATTGTAATAATTTCAGGTGCTTTTTGCTCGGTTAAAAATTCCACCACTAAATATTTCTACTAGTCGACATTATTCAACCAGTAAAATTGTCCTACAGCAATTAGCACCAAAGTATCCCATTGTAAGCTTAATTATGGAATGGAGACGAATAAATACTGCTTTAACAGTGAGTAATTCTCAATATCCAAAAGAAAAAAACCATGAAATACAATAATATTTTGTTAATATTGTTAAGTCTTACACATACAGTTTCGTAATTATCAGTACTTTTGATTCTTTTTCGAAAAATTTAATAATATTGATATTTCCGAGCGTAAATTTTATCAAGCTTTTTAAACTTCTACAAAAATTATCTTTTTTTGCAGACATCTTTACCAATACTTGTAAAATCATGCAGTTTGGATGGGCGAATTCATGCTAATTTTACACCATATACCTGCACTGGTCGTGTTTTAACAGTGCATCCAAATGTGCAAAATGTGCAGAAAGATGCAATTCTCGATGGTTTTTCCATTCGATCACTATTCATCGCTTCAAAAGGTTTGAAAACGCATCCTTAATCATTTCAAAAAAACTATTTGAATTTAATATGTCTGCAAAAATTTTTAGGTTGTTCTTTTTTATTATTAAATTAAAATTTTTTTTAAATTTTAAAATGGAATTTCTACTTGAGAAATAAATTTTTGTTGTGTTTTTTTCTTTTTCCAAATTATTGTGATACGTTCAAGGTAGAATTTTGTTATCAGCCGATTATCGACAATTAGAAATGCGAGTGTTAGCACATCTATCAGCTGATCCTCAACTCATATCACTGTTTTTGTCTGAAGGAGATTTTTTTGAAATTATTGCAAATAATTGGAATAACAACAATCAAATGTTACATGTTAAAGTAGATCGGAAAAAAGTTAAACAGGTTAACTAATCACTTATTGAAAACTTTTTTTAAATAAAAAAAAAATATTAGCAATTGAAATTTTTGAAAAATCAAAATATTTTAACGTTTAATTCTTTTTTAGCTTTGTTACGGCATTATTTATGGTATGGGTGCTATATCACTGAGTAAAGAATTAGGTATACAAAAACAACATGCGCAACAAATGATCAATTCTTTTTTCCAGCAATTTCCAAGTAAGCTTTTATAAATTATTCGCTCGAATGAAAATACTATTTGATTAATTATATGTTTTTAATTAATAGAAAGCGCATTTAAAGATATTTTTAGTAATAATTGAATTTGAAAATAGTTAGAATTTAAACCAAACGATGACAGCGATTTAAATTTTTTTAATTAACTATCTTTTACATTTTTTTTGGTTGCTGATTGTTTGCTTTTTTTATTCTTACCAATTTCTCTCAATTTATTTTCTTACTTTGTGTCTGCTACATTAGAATTATAGCAAAGATAACAATTACAATTAGGCAGATGATAATGATACAAATTTTTTATAAATTTTTTTTTTGTAGAAGTACGGATATGGATGGATGAAATATTAGCAGTGTGCAGGATTAACGGATATGTGAGTACGCTGTTAGGTCGTCGACGATTTTTATCCCAAATAACGGGTATGTTACAAGCAGAATTAGCTCAAGCTGAACGACAAGCTATCAATACCTGTATACAGGTATGCATTATAGTAATCTAATTTCCTATGCATATTGATACACCCGGCTTATTTTACGGTTTAATATATCACGATTTATCTAAGTCTTTAAAAATAACTTTATAGATACAGCATTGTTTGGAATTTCGAGTCATAAAACAAATTCATTGTATTTATTGCTATTTGAATTAAATGATGCGAAATATGCGAATTTTATGGCGTATAAGCTGTTAGAAATTTCTGGGATAAAATTTCACGTCTTCTTGATGTACTTAATAATATTCGAATACTTGTCAGTGTTATTCAGTTCTTGATAGCAATTCTTTAAATCACTCTTTTTTGAGATCTTGAGTTGTTAAGAAAAAGTTTATCAATAAATGTTAGAGATAAAGAGAATAAAATAAATTACTTTTTTTTGATGACTTTTATATTTTCGTAATAGATAGAGTAAGGGAAATGTTATTATATTAAATTTAAATAGTAATTTGGAAAATTTTCTAACATTAAGATAGCAGTTATTTAAATTAACAATAACTGATAATTATACTAAGTATAAAATTTAACATTTTCAAATACCTGTCGTGTTTAAAAATCTTCTTTTTAAATAATGTGAGTAATTGTGTTATAATTTATTTCTTCATATTATCACTAAGGGAACTCTATCACTTCGTTTTTCAACAGTAATGATTGCTTTTTTTTAAAGTTATTTTTTTTTAATTTGAAAAAAAACACGATGTTGCAGGGTTCGGCAACTGAACTATTCAAGATTGCGTTGTTAAATTTGCAGAAGAATTTATTATGTTAGTTTTTTTTTATTATGTTAGAATTTATTATGTTACTTTCTTCTTTTCCATTTTTGAAATTCTTTTGAAAAAAAGGGATATATTTGTTTGAAGTCAATGAAAAATCAAAAAATATAACTTAATTATAGTGATAATGATATATATGTATTAATCTGCCAATAATAATACTAAAAATATCGAATCTGTTTGGTACAATATATTTTTTTCCGGGAAATTCCTGAATAGCAAGCAGATTTTATATGCATAGATACTTTTTGCAGGTACTAATTCATCAATCGTTATGCAAATGCACGATGAAGTATTGGTAGAAGCGGATGAAAGTTCGGTAGTTTCAGTTGTTGAAATTATCAAACATTCCATGATATCAGTTTTCCCAGAGTTACGAGTTCCATTAGCAGTTAAAATTTCATCTGGAAAAAGTTGGGGAGAACTTCAGGGATATGCTGAAATTTGAAATTTTAATCAAGTATTGACCATCAATTAATAGACATTCCAGAAAATTTTCGTTTCAGTTAAAAGAATGTTCAGTTTTCTATCTGTTCTTTTTTTGTTGTTATCAAAGTCAACTTTAGAGTTTTAGTTATTCAAATCGCATTTAATTGTTATCTATACGAAAATTTTCCCGGATACATTACAGCTGCTTTTTTGAGTGAACAGATAAATCTCCCTGCAATGGATTAATATGTCATTCTGGATAAAGATTTAATTGCAGTCCTTTCCATTAAAAGTTCTAATTTGATCAGCTTTTTCTCATCGATTCGTCAATGAAATTATATTATGTTTATCCAATTGTCTAAGATAGTTTGTGTCAAGATAATTTGTGCTTAAGCTAGTAGTTTGTAATTATTGTAACTTATCCGATTTTTAGTGATATACAGCTTATACTTAGTCATGTTTAATTTATCATTAGAATACTTACCCAACTATTAACGATTTATGGTTTATATTTAACCAATTACCATTGTAAATCAATTTATACTTAACGATTATCATCATAGTCTGTGCTTATTCTATTGTCAATGAATATATAATTTATACTTAAATCATTATCGCTAAATTTAGTTTGTTTTTTTTCTGAAATTTGAAATTTTCTGAATTTATCGCTGAATTCGGAATTTAGTTTTTCTGAATTTACTTCACCGATCACCAGCGAATATCACTGATACGATTTTTAGTGATAGTTTGTGCATATCTGATTGTTATTTAATTTGTAATTTTTCATGTCAATTGTCCTAAACATGAAATCAGAGCGAGTCACTTTTTTCATCCATTAAAACTATGGTTTTATTTATTTCTCAAATGTGTTCAAAATGAAATGTGAAATGTTCAAAATGAAATATGCGATGATTGGTCCTTCTTAGTACAAAAATAAACTTTCACTGCATCACCATTAACCTTATGACAGCGTCGTTCAAATTTTACTCATTAGGACATTTATGCAACTTAGGTGCTAATAGTTCGAGTGGCAAAGAGTTATTGAACTGCATAAATAATTGTAATTATTTTTGACAGTTTTTTGAGACAAATAGCGATGGCATTTCCATGCATGAAAAAACTTGCAAAAACTGATTCTCACTCCACTCCACATGCTTCTTCAAAATTTCATAATTTTACGTACCTAAACATATTACTTATAATTTGCATAAATGCATGAGTTAAAGTTAAAGAGCATAATCACTAAATCAACCAATGATATGATATTACTGCGAATATGCTTTCTATAAATCGATTTGAAATAAATTGGTTGCTAGAAAAAATCAACCATGTGCTGTACAACTAATCCGATAGTTGAAAAAGAAATTAAATGAAAACTACAGCAATATGCAAATCATTCAGCAGCAATATTATATGAGAGAACAAAAGCAGGATGTTCAACAATGTATAGATTAAAAGTTTGTTTAATCGTTGACTTTTAATGTCATCAATTTCCGTTAATGCAAATATTTCATTCTCTGCATCGGCTTAAAAATTTATTTTAAATTTCTGTTGCTCGACTTCAAGTTTCAAATGGAGTTGCAAGTTATAATGACCTGAATAGTAAAACAAAGTGTTGAAAACTAGTACGATTCTATAAAATCTGTGAAATAAAAATGCAACCCGAAAAAAAGCACAGACAAAGGCTGTTTCAACTATCGATTTCTTAGAATATTAGATAATTTTTAGTTAACTTAAGATATTAGCAATTTTTTTATATACAACTCAACAAAGTGAATTCCCTTCACTAATTGTATTTTTCTGGCGATATCCTCTGACCTTAGATCCCAAAATCCTTTCCAGTTACGATCGAAATTTTGTCTCAAATAGATAAGCATAGCTACGGAATTTTGTTTGAAAGCAATGTAAATTGTAAAATTAAAATATTTGAAATCAGTGCACCAATAGGTGAAATCCCATCAATGGCACTCTGCGCAGTAAGGTTTCACATATGCTGTTTAAAAGTTGAGCTTCCTGAGAACCATCCAAAGTTGCTACTTTGGATTTTAGCGGTTTATTTTTTCCATTGACACTGGGAAACACACGGATTCTAAATTTCAATACAAAGATTATGACAAATTGTTCTCATCCAAACATGCTCTAAATTATCACCAGAAAAATCGCTGCAGAGTTCATAGCTTGTTTTTCCTACTTGTTTGCTGAATTTGAATTTATACTGAAAATGGCTTGATATTTTCTTGTAATTTATTTTAAATGTAATATGATGGGTTTATTTTTGTCGATATCAAATTGTGCTGATAATTAGGAAATATGCAAGAGAATGCTAATTACGAGACAAAAGTTTTATAGCAAAGACGATTGCTTTACAGCAAATGCTAAAACGCAAAACACAGAACATACATAATTATATGGAATATAATATTTTATATTTCAACAATGCGATTGTTCCGTTTTATTGCTTGCATGCTCATTACGCTATAATTCTTGCAAGCTTCAGTGAAGCAAATCAGTCTTTGAATGAAGGAGATGCTTGAAATGATCCATCTGTGAAATTTATCACCTTCGATCCAAATGCGGATCCCGAAGCACAAAGCTTTTTGATCGTTTGTTTGGAGTAAGCGCTTGTTCTCAGATTTCCTACAAACTAATCAATTAATAAAATCAAAGTAATTTAAACGGAATATCGAAAATTTTCGCGGAATTAAATTTTCGAAAGTATTAGTATTTTCAGCTTCTTAAACGCTCTAGTCGTTGTAGCATTTATCATGAACATTTAGTGCAGTATTTTGGATCACAAATAAATTGTTGTAAGTGTAGTGACTAGAGTAACAACCGTTTCAGTTATTTTTATTTTCATTGGTTGGCGAAGTTGACAAAGCAGCTAGATTTTACTTATCAATCAGTTAGTTTTTTTCATTAATTATTGGTTGAAATGAAATTTTGATTACTTCTGTTTCATGAAAATTGAGTTATTTTTTTGAAAATTACAAACTAATAGGTTTATATGTTTCTGGCTAATTTAAATCTGAACTTTTTGGAAGGTGAAATTTTAGTACTTTACATCAAACTCAAAATGAGATTAAGATCACCGAAGAAAATTTCCACTGAATATCGTGGAATTAATGTTTAAAAGTTTTACTGCGCCTGGAAGAAATAGGCATATTATACATTTGAAAGATGAGCAGAAAATTCGTGTTCGAAAGCGCTCCAGTCAGGTATGCCGCACTTTTCATTTATTTAAAATTTAAATAGATTAAATTTGTAATTCCTGTATTCAAATAACACTTTTCAAATTCATCTCCTGTAGCTAAAAGCACTGATTCTAAAATTAGAACTGCTATCATTGGGTTACGATACCAATCTGTTACATGTTACAATAATTTTACACAGTTATTCTTATTCTCCAATTATTCTTACATAATCTCGGAGAATACCTTTATTATTAACCTTGGACGGTGATATTGATTTCTCACCATAATATATTCATTTATTGGTTGATCTGATGAAAAAAGATCGATATCTTGGAGCAGCTTTTAATCGAAAACATCCACGTGGATCTGGTAATCATTGCACATCATTGAAAGCTCTCAAGAAATTTTGAAATAATTGAAATAATTTTGAAACAGTTTAAAAATCCCGCGGCTTTTTTTATGATAAAAAGAAAATAAATAAATAATTTGAAAAAATTGCAACATTTTCCTTTTGGAATTTTTTACAATTATGAAGCATAATTTTTTTCATGTTTGATGATATGGTATAAAAAATTTGAATATGCATTTGGTCATTGGCTATAGAAAACAACTGAACATATGATTGGTTATGTACTATGTCCACCTAGTTGCTTCTCGTTGTTTCGGTCATTAGCTTTGATGGATGATAATGTTATCAGACATTATGCATCTAAGGTTGTTATTTATTTCCGAATAATTTTTTTCCTGTTGCTTTTGAAATTTTACTTCACCGACCTCATAAGTCTAATTCAAGTTGAAAATCCGGTTGATTTTATTCAATATGATCAGGGTGAAGATGTGTTTATGTACTTTGCTTTTGCAACGAGTTTATCGGTAGCTTTTAACTTTATTATAATTTTAGCTACATTTTTTGTCATTACAGCTGGTTTGATGAGAGAATGAAAAAACTTTTTGATTTACTTTAAGCCTGAAGTGATCAATGAAATAAAATTTAAAAATTTGCGTACAAATTTAAATGAAAAAAATTTTAAATATTGTTTCGACAGGGTTGAGTATTGTGCAGCATCAGATGCTTTAACTTTTGCGCCGGAAGGTTTCAATAAGTTTTTCAATCAACGCCGTCGTTGAATGCCTTGTACATTGGCAAATATTATCGATCTGTTGCAGGATTACAAAAATGTTATCAGTGTTAATGAATCAATTTTCATTTAGTAAAGAATTTGCATTTTTCGAGGAAAAATTCCAAATTAAAAAAAATTGGTCATCTTTGAAATTTTAAAGTTTTTAAAAATTTTGTAGTTTATTCACTAAAACCTATACACTTCAACATTTTTCACTGTTGAAAGCATACCGGGAACTGATTGGTATTTCAGACGATTATGGAGATAATTTCGCCTAACAAAATTTATCTCACTGTTTAGTCATTTTAATTTAATTTTAACTGATTTGGGAATATTCCTCGTCTTACTTTAGTCTTTCTTTCTATCTGTTTCTTTCTCTTCCTTTTTCTTCCAGAAATTCTGTCTCTTTTTTTCCAAAAATTATCCATGTTTTAAGAAGATTATTTATTCACGTTCCATACTTATTATCTCATATGACAAAAGCATTTATTGATTTTCCACAGAATTTGGAATTTTAGTGGAAAATACCACTTGCAATAAAGAATCGTACCAAAAAAAATTTTAACATTATATTTAAAGCTCCCTTCTTTATTAATTAAACTTCGTAATTTTTTTTTCCGCAATACCAATTAATTGATCTAGAAAATTTTTAGGACAATTATTCCTTGATTCAATAGGGTTTTTACTGTTTTACTGAAATGTATGTTTGAATAAATTGTCAAAGTCACTTTTAATGACAAAATTTATTTCGTACTTTTGGAATTGTTTGTTACAAATGTGTCTTAATGCGATGAGCATCCAAATGCTCCGCAATACAACCTTCTATGGTTTCGAGCTTCTTAGCACTCCAATTCTTCACACACTGTTTCAGACATTTTGGCCAAGGAAATGGCCATTCGATTTCATTTTGTAAACGACCGGACGGTACGTTCACTTCCAATTCGTACATTGTCCAAAATAGCAACAAACGACGATAGGCACGTGTTCGAACACGCATGTGATGTGGTAACAGAACGAATGAGTGGTAAATGCTGGAATAAAAAATATTTCTCGCCAATAAATGATTATCAAGTTTAACTGCAGAATATTCTGATCTATATTCAAGAAATAATCCAGCAATGCTCATTTATTGTCTGCAATTTAAACTGAAATTTAGAAGCTTTAAAAATTGAAATCCCAGTGAAACAAACTTTTAACCTGAAAAGAAAACTGGATAACCAATAAGCGATTAATACATCAACACTGTAATGTGTTCGCGATATCGATAAGCAAATCATTCCTCCAATACACATAAATATTAAACACCATCTAAATAACGAAAATCATTCTTCTGGAAATACATAACACATCAAAAGAAAGAGGAAAAAATTTGAGTGTAAGAATTTAATTTTAATTTAAGTTTAAGATGAGCTTCAATCCAACCTTAATGGCCAAATAGAATGTGGTGAATAATGATTGAAATAAAATGTTGTTGTTGAAACAAATATAGTATGTCCGGAGAAGAGAAGATCACCACAGATCAATTTACCATCATCATTGATTTGCAGTCCCAACTAAAACATTTCCTTTTTTTCTTTCAGGATTTCAATCGAAAGGATTCGAAAATTACCGAAAATATACTAGGCTCGAAAAAATAAAAATCTCATTTTTAAAGTATTTTCATTCAAAAAAGTAATTAAAATATTTCATTTTTAAAATCAATGATATCCATTCATCAAAATTTCATGTTGCTTTTTTTCTAAATTTAATAAAGGATTTGAAATTCTGAATCGAAAAAAATTCTGGCTTATATCTGTGAAATATTGCATTGCTTTTATTTTTTTTAAAACAACCAAAGAAAAAGATTTCAATGATTTAAAGTAGTCATCCATTGGTATTATATCCAGTGCCTTCTATAACTGATTGAATAATTTGAAATTTCAAATATTTGAAATGCAGGCGAAGAAGAGAGATTTTTATGACATCTCAGTTGATCAGTGATTTTTCCCAAACATCAGAAACCTCCGATGGATTAAATAATTAATTAATTTCATTTATTAAAATGAACATATCATAAATTTAAAAAAAATGGTCAAAAAAGCCTTATCAATCCACTTCGTATCTTTTTCCTCTTTGCAAAAAAAGTTGCAAAGAAGGGGAAAGAGAGAGAAGAAGGAGAGGGAGGGAAATAATCTTAAGTTCAGAGAAACAGCTTCAACATTATTTTGTGCAAAATTTGAAATAAATACCAAGTAAAGAAAAATGATCCTACCTCTAAATTATTTCAGTATTGAAGACGGATTAATTAATATTAAATATTAAGCATTTAATTCAAGTTATTTAATGTCAAGAAAATTTCAAGGCTCAAAGTTAACCCTTTAAAAAAAGGAAACCTTGTAAAAATGTCGTGTGAATAGCTTCAGAACACTTGATATTGTTGCCTGATGATTTGGTTTTACACATTTACTACAAAATTCAAAATTTTCAATAATGGTAAGAGTCTTAGTATGAAACTTTTTGAGTGAAAAAGTTTAAAGATGACGAAGAATGTCACCAAATATCTCAAGTTTTTAAGAGACAAGTGACAAACAAAGATTCATTTTGCAATTCAGCAACAAATTAAATCATTCATTTAATGCAGAATAGTGGGGTTCGCATTAGTGTAAGATTTTTGGTGACAGATTTGTGACATTAGTGTTAAGATATTCAGTGATTTTACAAATGATAAAATTAGAAATTGACACTATGAAGCGATTAGTGAAATTTTTGAAATTAAGGAAACAAAGAAACTTAAAGAATATGTTTTGACAAATTATGCTTTTCTTAAGTTCTCAAAATTACAGCAATGTGGACAATTAGTTCAATAAATGTTCAAGATAGCAAGAATAAAATGGGAACGCTTTGAAATTACAGTTTATAAAATTACCGGTAATTATTCTGGTAACTTGTGGGAATATGCGTAACAGTTAAGCAAACGGCTCTAAATGTATACAATACAGTTATAGTAAACAGTAATCGACGAATGACAATGAATCGATATCGATGAAATATAATAATATATCCCAGAGCAATAATGCCTGCGGTAATGGTAAGCATGTCTCCGACAGCTAAAGCCCATTCCTGCTCCGGCACCATTGCAAATACCAAATCCGGCAATGCATTTCTGGAATGATTAATTGAACTGTGCTAATTTAGCACCCATACTTTGCTAACAATAATTAATTAATTATTCGGATGAACCAATTAATTATTGTCAACATTAAATTCATCAACATTCAATAAAATCTTATAAAGTTTTAAGAATTTTACTCAAATTAACCAAATTAATTAAATCACAACCTACTGATAACATCATGCGCTAAACAAGTTACAAATTGATTTAAAAATACTGATACAAGAAATGCGAGAAAGCAAATGAATGTTTTCAAATATTCCGGTCGGTAAATTATCGGATCTTTTATTCTTGTTTCATTTTCCTCTTCAAAATTTTCTAAAAATTATTCCCCTTTTTTTCAACTCTTTAACTTCTTTATTTCCATCAATCGATAATGTATATCATTACTAAATATCATATATTACATGAATTAAATTTTAATACGTTTTAAGAAAACACATTTTAATTTTTTTTTCAAATCAATTATAAATGAACAAGAACAAAAATTTTTGCTTTTATCAGATAAAAATTACATTGACTCAAATTATTCATCAAAATCTAAAATTAAATTCAAAATTAAAGAACTAAATTTTGCAGGAAAAAAACCGATTACTTCCGGAATCACTGCTATTATTACCAATGAGAGATAAATTCCCAACAAAATTTATATTTGTTCCACTCCCTCTTTGCATTTTAACTTATTTCATTCAAATTCCAACATACAATTTCCAGCGACTGAAATTTTATCATTTGGGTAAATAAATGATAACTTTTAAAATATTTGTTTAAATTTTACTGGAAGAAAAAGTAAAAAATCAATCAATTTCGACTTAAACTAAACAACGATTAATTAATTTATTTTTTAGCGGAAAAAAACGAAACGAGAAGTTTGAGGAAACTTCTAGAGAATTCTTTCAAGTTGCAAAAGTTTAATTTCAATTATTTCATATAAGTAGTAAATGAATTATTTTTTCTTTCAATTTCCTTACAATCTTGTCTAAAAGTTAAAAAAAAAAAGGACAATGCTGATTTATTAGAGTCACCGATTTTCTTTTAACCACAACAAAATTAAACAATGACCGTGGACAATTCATTTAAAATTTTATTACAAAAAGAAGCTATTCATTGCAATAATTTGCATAAATGAAAAAATTACTTAGGAATAAAAAATACTAAAAGAATCTTCGTATTTTTTCGTAATAGCTTCTATCATTGGAACCATTTGCTTAATAAAGTCATTCATATGTCAAAATGTTTTACCCTGCTTTATTGTTTTTTTAATGTTTACAGGCATACATGATTGCAATACAAATCAGCATTAAATTTAAATTTGCTAGCAAAAATTACAGTGAAGAATGGAATTATGAAGGCTATTCATTTTTTACGAAATTAATTAACAAAGTATGAAATACTTGGACTGATAAGAAATGATATATTATCAGTTATTAGGTTATAAAAAATAATTTCAAACTTTATAATTATCAAGATGATCGCATTCATATGCACTGTCTACTGAAACAGATTGAAAAATTAAAACAAAATCAGGAGACGAGTCATTCCATTCAACGTGTCATACCTTCTTATATCACCGGATTTATTACGAAATAACTCCGAAAAGAAGTTATACATTGTAGTCATGTTATGATACAGTACTACAATAAGATGTTATAGCGAATAACTTTGAAATCTCCGACGATTGCGATTTGGAGTCACTTAACAATTGCGACCATGATAATGATATATACAGTGGTGGACGGGGAAATAATAATGAAGAATCACAGAATGGCGTTTTGCCCGTACTCTTATATTTCACTAATATCACTCAGTTTGGGAAATTGAGGACAAGAACAATGAAAAGTCGCAAAAAGAAACTAATCTAATTGCGACGGGAAGTTCGCTATTATCTGTCCCACAAAATCAAATCACATTAAAATAATTATCAAACAGTATCCTGGAATATTAATTATTATCCAAATTATCATACAGATGATTTCAGATAAAGGCAAATACAAATGTGGCATATGTAATGAGGCTATGCAAAGCAAAGCTGAACTTAAAAAACATTGTGAAGCGCGCTTCAAAAATGGTTCTTATTATTGCTGTGTAGTCGGATATCAAAAAAAATACGCTTATTTAAGAAATCTTAATCGACACCACGAAACACATAGGCATAAATCTCAGTACGAATATTGTAGAAAATTTTTTTGCCGCCAAAGCAGCCTAAAATTTCAGCAGAAAAATCGTTTAAGAGTTCTTCGTTAGTTTTGCACATTTATGTTCTATGAAAGAGATATTTTCACATATATCATGATTAATGAACAAATATCTGGTGGAATGTTAATTGCTAAACGAAAGTGTTATAGATCAGTTCACAGCAAACGTTTAAATAAGCTATCAAATATATATCTTATACTAATCATTTCTTTGGCAATTTCTGTTATTTCGATTACCCCGGATACCTTACAGTTGCTTTCGCTTTTTTGAGTGAACAGATAAATCTCCCTGCAATGGATTAATATGTCATTCTGGATAAAGATTTAATTGCAGTCCTTTCCATTAAAAGTTCTAATTTGATCAGCTTTTTCTCATCGATTCGTCAATGAAATTATATTATGTTTATCCAATTGTCTAAGATAGTTTGTGTCAAGATAATTTGTGCTTAAGCTAGTAGTTTGTAATTATTGTAACTTATCCGATTTTTAGTGATATACAGCTTATACTTAGTCATGTTTAATTTATCATTAGAATACTTACCCAACTATTAACGATTTATGGTTTATATTTAACCAATTACCATTGTAAATCAATTTATACTTAACGATTATCATCATAGTCTGTGCTTATTCTATTGTCAATGAATATATAATTTATACTTAAATCATTATCGCTAAATTTAGTTTGTTTTTTTTCTGAAATTTGAAATTTTCTGAATTTATCGCTGAATTCGGAATTTAGTTTTTCTGAATTTACTTCACCGATCACCAGCGAATATCACTGATACGATTTTTAGTGATAGTTTGTGCATATCTGATTGTTATTTAATTTGTAATTTTTCATGTCAATTGTCCTAAACATGAAATCAGAGCGAGTCACTTTTTTCATCCATTAAAACTATGGTTTTATTTATTTCTCAAATGTGTTCAAAATGAAATGTGAAATGTTCAAAATGAAATATGCGTATTATTGCGCAAATTATGTGCATATTTATTTGATATTACATCTGCAACGTTGAAATTCCCTAAAATCTGCTGTCAATATTTGAAAAATTTAATATTTTTGCAGCTTTCGGAACAAAAACGTCTGCTAAGGTAAATTAAATGATACAAATGCATTCACTGAAATGAAAAAATAATACTTTTAACTGTAAATTATTTTCCGCAAAATAATATGTCCTGGAGCTAAAACTGTCGAAAAGCTTAAAAAATGATACTTTTATTGGATTGGAAGTTTGGTAACAGGTAGCTGGCTGGGATGTAGTTATTCACTCCGATGGTCGTTCGGCGCTGAATGAATGGAGGAGTTGGATAGAGAAGTGATGAATCGTCCGGATACGTTGCATTTGGAAGTAAAACTGACTCTTATGGTTCACTCCATACCCTTTACAGAAATATTAATATTTATATAATAACAAAGAATTTGAACTTTAAAGTTATACAAATATGTACAATATGGTCTCAGACGATTTCTGGCTATTAAGTAAATGACTGTACTTTCATGAATATATAAAAGAATCACATATTGGTAGGTTAGAAGTATGAGTGTAATGTTATAATAGATGCTTTGTCTACTACCGCAAGTGTCGCGATTTTGACAATGAGATGACAGAAAAGGAAGAGTCACAATCTATAAAAGGGGTTTGTCCATTACCGTATGATTTGAACTTTAAAAAAAAATTGAAGCTTTACCATTCATTACATGCTACACAATTATAATCAATACATTGGAAATATTATACAAGTCATTCAATTAAAACACTGAATGAAAAATTTGCTTTGGTTTTTTTCGACATTTCCGACGGGTAAATTAATTCCTATACGAAGTGAATTTCTTGGTTTAGCATGGTTGAATGCAATTCACCGGATTTGTTGTTTTCTGATTCCTAGTTTGCGAAGATATAGGCATCATTTATAAAGACAGGCTCAAACACATGAATTTTCGAAAACAAAATAATAAGCCAGATTATGACAGCATTTCCATATATCATATGATTGACAATTTTGGTAGTAAACACTTTAGAACTTTAAAAAACAAAATAATAAATCATTATGTAATATTCTGCAATTAATCATGGCTCTTAGGAATAACTACAACATAATATGATCGGCTTGTGCCAAACGTTTCACAGTTTTTACAATTACACCGGTTTTTTCCGATGGTTGATTCATTAACTTTAGCTCAGTATTAGTCAATTGTACACGCAGCATGAACGGCGAAATGATAATGAAGAATCAAAATGACGTTTTGACCGCACTCTTACATTTTATTGATACCTCTCAATTGTGTGGAATTGAGAATAAGAGCAATGAAGAGTCGGAACTTTAGCTCAGTATTAGTCAATCCTATACGAAGTGAATTTCTTGGTTTAGCATGGTTGAATGCAATTCACCAGGTTTGTTGTTTTACTGCACTCCTAGTACGTGAAGATATAAATAGGTTCGTCCTGCAGTATAGTTTCTCAGCTATTGTTGATTCGATCTCTGGATTTTTTTCATCATTCACTTCTAAAGAACACAATAAATTCACTGGTCTGATGATAAGTTTCCCATGGAATAAATCCAGTACGGCGCTTCTTTTATCCTTACATCCTTGCTTTATTTTTGCTAACTTCCATACACTTCGAGGAATCCCTCATTCATAGACCAAAACAATTTCTCATGTGGCATTCTTATGTTCACAAATTTTTGAGCAATATATTCTCTCTGCGTTCGTAAGATACTCTTTTCTGCACAATTCCCAGAACATATTGAGAGCTTTAAAGGATTTAACCAATATTTGGTAAGCTTTTCTGGAATTTGGCTCTGTAGAATAAATTCGTCTTGGGTTTTTTCATCAGTGATAGGTAAGCTGGTAAGGCATATGAAATGGCGATATAAAATCCATGGGATATACAATTATGAAAGTGACAGAGGTTAATGGTCTATGTATTGAGAATGCTTTTTACTTCCTTCAGCTATCAATATTATTAATTATTTCTTTCACAGTAGTTTTCTTCCAATTGCTCGTTTCATTGCTTCCTTCATTAATCTAATCAATCTTTCGCTTACTTCGCCACCCCAGGGGGATCTCGGTATTATGTTTTTTCAAATCATTGCTCTTCTAGCTAAAAAGTTTGCTAGCTTTTCATTATATTCTTCAATACTTTTGAAAATCAATTGAAATTAATTAGCGTTATAGTTTAAAATTTACTCAGCTTGGCCGCATCTAGTTATAAATCTCCACAGAACATATAAAAAACATTCGACAGGTAAGTTCTCTACCAATTCCAAGTGATAATGCCTTGCTGGTGAAACATTTAAATAGAACTACACTACCCATCTTTTAATTACAGCCCTATCAATCTCAACAGAAAGAGGGCTGAAATATTTAAAATCATTAGTTAATTATCATTACAATCATCAATACTTATCGTTATCATTGCTTAAAGAAGCTGTTTTTAGTTTCAACAAATAATAGGGAAAAAATTCATTATAAATGAGATTACAGCAGATTGCTGAAAAATGGATAAAAAAGTGTACGAATTTTTTTCATAAACTTTTCAATATTAAGGAAATTACTAAAAAATTTAAAGGAGCAATAATTAATAAGGTGGAGAATAGGACGATAGAATTGAGAAAAGATGGTCGTTACAATAATGGATATGAAAAATTACGGTTGAAAATTGTTGGATTGAATGGTAATGATAAGATTAAATATGAATTAGAATAACGAACTATCAAAAAATTAGCCAAAACAAATTAACGTATCACTGAAAAAATTTTAAACAAATTCGTAAGAAAAGTAAAGTGTATATCAAAAAAGGGAAAAGGAAATTGAAAAATTAACAAATAAAGTGTATGGCAAGTCTAAACAGAGTCGTTAATTAATTATCGTTACAATTATCAGTGGTTTATCATTACTACTGCTTATCATTATTATTATTAGTAAACATGTGTTTAAATCTTAACATTATAATTATTAAATGAGATTTCCATCAGAAAAAAAAAAACAATGGTTCAGATTTTAATTAACTATGAACAAAATAAGAAGTAAAAAAAGAAATATTGGTGGGTTATAGGAAAACCTCAAAAAATAATGGAAAAAAGTAGTATAAATGAAAGCGAAGAGCAAATCATTCTTCATGTGTTTTAGAATGCAACTTAAGCTAAGTTACTGGAAATATGAAATTGTTATAAGTTAAATATTACTGAAATATTACTGATTATTCAAATATTATTATGATTAAAGTTTGAAACAAAATGATTGAAGATGATGAAATGTAACGGAAATTAAACAATACGAGATGATTATTTGAAGAGAGAAGAAATTCGAAATAAAAAAAAGGGATTGAAAGATTTGGAATATTATAATACATGAGTGACAAAAATGATAAAATAATTCAACAAGAGGAAAATGCAAGGTATCAATCAATAAGACTGAAGATGGACAAATAAGTAATCATATCAACTTTATAATTAACTATACACTCAACATTATAGTTGATATGCTGTTGCATCCCATCTACTCGATAATAATTATATAAATATTTGATGAGAAAGATAATTTATTTCCGGAAATAGTCTATAGTCTACAAATAGTTATTATCCAACCATTTTTACTACAATAATGAAAGGTGAATCATAACAATTTAGATCATTCGTACAATTGATTGTCAAGATTAATGATGTTTGTTTCTTATTGATTAAGATTCTTAGTAAGTAGAATAGTTTTAACTTTATGTATTATAGTATTATTTTTTTAATTGACTATTAATATTTAGTATTATCGGTTTGGGTCTATCTATTTGGATCTTTTTTTATTTTATTTTATTGGTGGTTATTCCAATTGAATTATTTTTTGCTTTTTTACAAAGTTATATTTTTTTAACTTTAGTTTATATATTTTTGTTAAATACGGTTTAAATTATGTTTTTGTATTATAATAGAAGTTTAGAATTATGTTTTGATGAGACAATGGTTATTTTAATTTTTTTTTTGGCTTTTTTGTATTAATTTTGGTATTTTTATTTTCCAACAAAAGCTTTAGAAGCTATTCGATTTTTATAATTCGCCTAGAACAAAAAACACATCCTACTAATCCGGAAATAGGAAAAACTGATGTGACCGGATACATCGTAATACCGGATAAATCGACATGCAGTATATAGAACCGTATTGAATACTGTGCAAGTATCACAACTGGAATGTTCGTATGCAACGGGCCGTCTTATGGCACTATGAAAATTTAAGCCTTGGAAGAATTTTCGATTGGATTTCTAGAGTAAATCAAGAGTTATCAGAATAATCGGGTGATATTTGAGGTGTAATTATTCGAGTTCTTAGAATTAGGCTGGCATTTAAATAGTTCCTCGTATCACTGGAATAACTGGAGTGTATTTGAGTGATACGATGAGGCAATGATAAGCAGGATATAGTTCAGTATCATATAAGATTTATCATTTGAAAATGTCATTTATCAACCGATTTTTCAAAATATTCCTTAGTACAATATTTGATTGCAATATATTCTAGCATTTTCATCCAAAGATGGATGTTTAGGAAAACAAGAAAAAGTTATTAGATCTCAATTATGTATCAAAAATGAAGCGATTAATTTTATTCGGAATAAAATGTTTAGTACAATATTACAGTTTATTATTTTTGCTACTATTACAAGATTTTTGGAGTTTCCAAATTTCAAATTGAAGAAAAAACAATGTCTGTTGCGAACCGTTTACGACGAATGCACAAGCAACCACCAGAAGGATGGGATTTAATTGAGCCGACATTAGATGAATTCGAAGCGAAAATGCGTGAAGCTGAAACAGATCCTCATGAAGGAAAACGTAAAACAGAAACTCTTTGGCCAATTTTTAAGGTTAACATTTGATTTCTTTTTTTTTTCAAGGAAGGAAGATTAAATAATGTGATGCACTTAGTCATTGCTTATATAATGGTGTGCAGATTAGATTGACATCCATGTGATGAGGAGAACAAAGTTACGAATATTTGTTTCTTGGTCTTTTTCCAGATACATCATCAGCGATCTAGGTATATTTATGATTTATACTACAAACGCCAAGTAATCAGCAAAGAATTATATCAGTTTTGTTTGGATACCAAATTAGCGGATGAGAAATTGATAGCAAAATGGAAGAAACAAGGATATGAGAATTTATGTTGTTTACGATGTATTCAAACGAGGGATACTAATTTTGGCACCAATTGTATATGTCGTGTACCGAAGAGTAAATTAGATGTGGTTAGTTTTTTACCTTATCATTTTCTCCAGTAGAGTTTCTCTTTCAGATCTCTTTAAAAATACGGAAAAAAAACAGCAGCACCAATCAATTTGGTTACAGACTGAATCGTATATGTACGTATAAAATGGTATTTATGTTTATGTAGTTTTAATAATTCCATTTTACAAATAGATTAAAAATGGTTTAAAAAATATTGAGTAGTTTGCTCTTCGGTTTCCGAAACTGAAGTTTGGAAGGAGGGAAAGGTGAGAGGTAAAAGAAAGCAATTGAATTATGAATTGATATATTCATATCGTTGTACTATTTTTGTATATTCCCACACTGCAGAATGTTAAATGAAGAATAGTACTCTGCCTGATTTTTTTGTTCAGGAATTGTGAAAATTTGTGAAGTGCAATATCATATAGTTGATAATTGGCAATTGTAACCACTGTGAAGACTTATTTCATTTTCATATAAATAATAATTTTTGGGACTCAGGCTTGAGCATTAGTAGGTGAAAATTAAACGAAAGATATTAGAAAAAAAAAAGAAAATTAACCGGAATTATTTCCAGGGCCGCGTGGTAGAATGCGTTCATTGTGGATGTCGAGGGTGTTCAGGATGATTGAAAAGTTTGAAGTTCAGTTTTTCTTTCAATTTCATATATGTAAGTCGATGTTTTAAGTTGTTCTGTATAACATGTTTTAAGAAAATAAAGAGCTAATCGTTCCAGTCATTTTTATTGTGTGGAAGTGAAGTTATAAGTGAAAAAACTTTGTTTTGCAAATCAAAATAACTGAATAAGGTGTGGGACTGATTTGAATTAAATTTTTATTTAAAAAATTTAATAAAAAGACTTCAATTTGTTTAATACCATGATAATATATTCCCGTGTTGGCAATGTTTTTTTTCCATAATTTGAATTTTTTTGTTGAAAACTTTTTCGAAAAAAGATTTCTGTTGGTTTTTTGTATCGGTTATATGAAAGCATAGCTATGATGAGGATATTTTATGAAAATAAATAAAATATTTGCAAAAGGTTTGGTTTAACACTATGGTAGTATATTTTACATGATGGTTCATTGGTCTTTTTATAATTTATAAAAGACACTAAAAAATGCCTCGAAATAAATAGCTGAATTTAAAAGTTGAAAAAGTGGAATATTTAAAAATTTAAAAAATATTTTGAAGAAACTTTCCTTTTTTAAATGCCCTTTTTTCATTTAAATGGAATCGTTTATTATGCAGAATGACTTTGTTCTTCTGGAAAATTTATTTTTTACTAAGTTATATATAACTCAGCCTTGTATCTTCAAGAAAGCCAGAAATCCGTTTATGATATTAGTATCATATAAGATTTCTATCTGAATGCTGCTTGAAGTAAGTCGATTTGCTTCATTTGTTTTTCTCTATAATGAATAATCCTCTAATTTTTTTTTTGAAAGGAGGATTTCGTTAATTATAAGAATATAGCATATTTATCTCAAAATGAAATTTGGTTCCCATGTAATGATATATACATGCTTAAAAACTAATCTTTTTATCGAATCTTATTGATACAAAATAAGCTAAGAACACTTGTAATAATAACATTAATTACAAAGCTAATAATAATATTAATTACAAAATGCTGCGATATATTAGCTCGATCAATCTTTTTCAGTTCATGGAAATTCATCAATATTTGATAAAAAGATGAACATTATCCCGTAAACGCCAAATCATCAACATATTTATCTTTAATATCTTTCCATAACTTTCCTTTGTTGTACTGAAAAGTAAATTACATAGTTCTCAAACTGAACAGTGATAATAGCAAAGAGTAAAAGTGTCAACTAGATTATTCACAAAGATCCTGCCTATATTAAGTTGGGTAAAACTAAAAATCACTGAATAAAAGTGAACCACTATAAAGTGAAATATGGTGAATCACTATAATTGTAAATATATTTCGTATTACATTACGAAAATTCCATCACTACATAAATAAAATGGGAAAAAAAAAAAAAACAATACCTCATTGAAGAGATAATCACCACCCTTATCAACAATTAAATCTATTGAAATTGCTCCAACAGTGAGTGTCAAGAAAAGAGTTGAAAAACGTCTGGTAACAAATCTGTATGCGTAACTACTGAAGAACATTATGTAATCCTTAAAATAAAACATTTGCAAATTATTCTGTAAAATTCAAGCCATAACAATTCACAGAGTACGAGAAGAAAAATCTGTTAATTATGGATATTAAAATACAAAAAGATAAAAGGATAAAAATATTTTCTGATACTACTGTCGTTGGGAAGATAGACTACAGTAATGCTGCTGTAATTAGTATGAGAATGGATGACACAGAGAAAAAAAGGTAAGTTCAAAATTTAGAATTTAGACTATGGAGAAAAAAAGAGTGATAGTTGTTTAGGTAGTTAACGAAATTTAGTGTGCTACGAAAGAATGCTACACAAAATCCAACAATCGTTGAAATAGAATGGTAAAAGAGTTGCAGAGGAAACACATTCTATGACATGTATTTAGAAAGTATACCATAAATTTTTTGCTCTTATTATAAATTATGTTATAAATTCTGAAAAATTATCTCAATAAATATGTAACATGCTAAGCTAATACCGTAATAATTCACTGAAAGCGTTCCAGGTGAGATTCTGACTATTTCATTGATTTTTTTTTTTAATTCTACAAAATAGCCCAATAAATCTAAATAAGCTAACAGTACATTTTGTTTATCCAATAACAGCTTAGCATGCATTCATTCATTCATATTGCATTTTGTTATTCGCAATCCTAAATATAAGCAAAAAATCACCGAGAAATTTTCCATAAAGAATATAAGATACTGTAACATATAGTAGTAAATAAAGGACATTCTAATTTTTTTCTCAATACAGTACTTGATAATCCCAATGTATCACTTTCCCGGAACACAAAACAATCACATGTACGTGCGTCAACAAATGCAATTTCATGCTCAAAAACAACAGCAGAAACTTATGATTTCCAAAAAAAAGAAACAAATCCAACCAAAAATAAAGCATTCCAGAAACAGAAAAACAGAAACCAGAATTCAACCCGGATTCCGGTTGTTGAACAACGAAAACAGCGAAACTCAACAACATTTTCACTAGCACACACCAAAATCAATAGTCATAACATGGGATGATACTTGATTTAATGGGCCATTTTTGGCCCATGAAATACTGACACTTTGGACACTTTGGGAATATTGAAGAAGTGACTCGTATAGGGTTAAGTTTTCTGAAGGAGCGTGGGTAGGGGTCGTAGTATTGATTAAAAATTGTTTTAGGTGGTGATATTTCATATTAATAACAGTGTAAAATTGTAGAAAGTAATCAATAACGTGTAGTAACTTTAAATCGTTAAGTTATAACTTTGATAGCTTTTTATTAAATTATTTGAGTTTTTTTAATTTTTTTTTGCAAATTTGGAAGTATTTTGATGTTACTTTTACGGAAGAAAGTTTTGCTTTGTTCATAATGATTACTTGTTTGTATTAGAAAATTTGAAAATAGCATTATCTGACAATAGGAAATATATTATTGAATGATATAATAATAGGTTTGGGCTTATAGTCTTTGTAAGCACATTTTTGTATGTTTTATGTTTTTTTGACAATATATATTATTCTTATTTTAGTTATGGGTAATTTATTTATATTCAGTTATTTATATACTTGTACGAATGAGGAATTAATCATCTACAGTTAGAAGTTTCATTTGAAAATGAAGTTATTTAATAAGGAATGTGCGGGTAATTGATATTTCAGGACAGGGAAAATGGTGAACCCAAAAGGTATTCGACGTGGTACGCGATATATGTTCGCTAGAGACTTTAGAAAACATGGAATTGAACCACTGTCGACATTTTATCGAACTTACAAACGTGGTGACATCGTTGACATTAAAGGAAATGGTGCCTTTCAGAAGGGTATGCCTTTCAAAGCATATCATGGACGAACCGGACGTGTTTTTAACGTCACCAAACACGCTGTGGGAGTTTTGGTTAACAAACGTGTAAGGTTAGTTTCTGTGTTTCCATCTAATTTCAATACAACCTTTGTTTTTTCTTAGATATTCACTTCAGTTGCAAAATCTATCAGAAATATTTTCATGCCATGATTTTTTTCCTGCTGCATTAAGCTCTTTCTTACTTTCCCCCTTTTTTCCACTAAACTCCTGGATTTCATGGACAGAAGTCATCAACGACAATCGTGTCCAAATAGAGTTGATTTACGTTGAAGGGTTAGTGGACATTGTCAATTTTGAAGGAATATAGCGCATTTCTTCCAGTTCTCTGTTGAAAAATTCAAGTTTCTTTCAGGAACCGCATTTTGCAAAAGCGCGTCAACGTCCGTATTGAACATGTGAGACCGTCGAAATGTCGTCAGGATTTCTTGAACCGAGTAAAAGAAAATGAGCGAAAGAAGAAGCTTGCACGAGAAACTGGTCAAATGGTACCTATCAAGAGAATGGTTTGTGATTTTCATTTTTTCTTAATTTCAAATTTAAGTGCGAATTTGGTATAACAGGTGATTCTAGTGAAACGTTTGTTAGAAAAAAGCGAAAAATACCTGGTCATAAGATTATTAATAGACATATAAGAATGCGTTGTTTTGCCATTTTTTTTTCTTTTCATCTATTCTGCATTGAAAATTTTCATATTGAATAAAGCTGTAATTTTGCAAGTTCTTGTGGTTTTGTTCCATAGTAGTATCGGTTTTAATTATTCTGTTAAGTGTTTTCATCTTTTTTTTTGTTATTTTTATTCAGACAAATGTTAAATTTGATTGATTTCAGCCAAAGCAACCGAGGAAGGCTCATTTGGTGAAGACGCGTTCCAATAAGCCTCAAATGCTTGCTCCAGTTAGATTTGAAATAATTGCTTGAAGAATCTCATCATTTCATTATTTGTTATAATGGCATTGAAATAAAAATTTCTGTTATCTTTTCCTTCTTTTATCGCAAGCATTGCAAGTTCTTTGCGTAGCAATTCGCGCTCGTATTCCTATAATCACGAATCTAAATTTAAAATTTCGATTTCAAATACGAGCATGAATAATGAGGAAGCAAAGGTAAGAAATCTATATCGGAGCAAAATTAATTTCAGATCATTTCTGGATTTTCATTTTTTGTTTCATTCATGCAAACTGCAATATCACATACTTTTTACAAGGAGTTAGGTTTGGTGAGGTTTGCTCTACGAAATGGCAATGGAAGTTTAAAAGGCTAATTCTACAGCAAGAAATTGCCAAATAATTTCGTTAATGGTGTAATACGCTTTTACCTCCTGTAAATTTATTATCATTTTCTGAATAATTGCTGATCATTGCTACCCTTACTACTTTTCGTAACTTCCCATCATACGCTATTTGTTAAAAAAAAAATATGGAATTTCTTTTTTCACAAATAATTTAATGTTGAATCAGTTTTCAAAGCTGAAAAATACAACAATGGGTGATCGTAATGTAGAAAAACTAATCCGAAAATATGTTGATAAACGAGATGATAAACTTGTGGATATTGTGGAACGATGCTTGCGAAAAGGTTATGATTATGAGAAGATGAGGGATCGTGTCGGTGATTATCTCCGTGATTCAACTGCACGGAAGCGTTTAATCGATGCACTGTCTGATGCCTTTCCACAATTTGCTCGAAGACGGAAACACCGGGTATGTGTTTTTATGCCATTACATCTTTTTATTGTTCTATGGTTTAATATAAGCTATTCAGAATGTTTCATTTTTGAGACTCTCTTAAGACGTGCATTTAAATTTTAAATGTTTGTATAACTTACGCGTTACTATTCCAAGTCCTCATCTATCTTTTCTTATTCGGTGCAAGGGGTCTATCACTATTTTTCGTTTTATCACTATGAGTCTATCACTAATTTTTACTGCAAGATGATTGTAATCGTTTGAAGCCAAAACAATTTTCATCTTTAATTTCTGAAATGATGAAATTATGTGAATTTCAGTTCGAGGAAACGAAAGATGTTAAAGAAGATGGTTCATTGAAGAAGCCTAAACTTGAAGAACGATCGGATTCTAATCCAACACCAGTCGTTTCGAAACCTGTATTGTCAAATGCTGCTGCTGTTATCAAAACAGAATCAAAGAAATCAGATGAAATTACGGAAGAAGTAGGTTTTATATCAGAAAATTGGTTTAAAAATTTCGTAAAACCGATGTTTTTGATTGATATTTGTTACACAGAAAAACTCATGTTGTTTTGAAGTAATAGGTGCTAAAAAGCTTTTTAGCCCTTTTTTGCCGATATATGATTAGTTTTCCTTTACAATGGTTTACAACGATATGCAGATCGCAAAGGAAAACCAAAACGCAGTAACTGATAAGAACATATTACTTTAATTTGATTTTTCTGCAGTCCATATTCTTGAAATTTCTTTGTCAAAAAAATTTTGCTGCAGGGTTGAGGACTGTACGTTACGAAATAAGCGCATTGTGAGTTGAGCTTACATACAGACAATTTCAGGAACTCAAAAGTAAGGAATTGATGTATCAAGCTCAAATGGCGATTGAAGAGCGGAAGCGGCAGTTAAACCTTACAGCTAGGCCTGGCATAGTAGCCCAAGCTGTAATTTCAAAAGCATCAAAACTGAATACAAAGGAGGCTAGCATGTTCATGAATTACTCAATGGAAAAAATTAATAGGTTCTAGATTTTCCTTAATTTTTTTCAAATTTGGTTTTGCGAAAGTTGAATTGTAAGACAATTAAAATTTTGCTTAAGGCAATGATTTTCTAGGGTCAAAGAACTAAAAGAAAAATTGGCACAGCGAACAGCAACGGTCGCGCAACTTATCAAGAAGGATGCAGGCAGTGGTGCAGTTTCAAAAGTAAAACCAGTCGATGAACCGGAACAGAAAGTTATCGAACATTTAGATCCTCGTATTAGGTCAATATTTATTGTATTTTAGATATCATACTGTGTAAATTTTAACTAATAGTCATAAAGAAGGGACTCTTTCAAGGACTTAATTAAAGTGGTTTCTAGTCTAGGATTTATGTATGAAGATGAGTCTAATTTTGATTTCAGTTTAAAATCTGCTCAGCGGAAGCAACGTGCAATTGTTTTCCATGATAAAGGCGAATTTGAAAAATTAGCCCAACGTGAGCGAGCAAAAGCTCGTTTAGCAATTTTGCAGGCAGAAATCACGCAAATAGCCAAGAAAACAGGGATGTCCTCGTCAGTAAAACTGGCTATGCTAACTCCGTCATCTTCTGCGGTATGTTAACCACATTTGAGCAATCCACCTTGAAGACAGGAAGGGAGAAAGCGACTGTCGTCTTTCTTGTCTTTGCTATGATCACCGGGAGAATGACGCATTTCAAATATGGTTCAAGTTTAAATATTCAAGTTTCCAGGTGAGTGATGTTCCAGTCGTAGAATGGTGGGATGAAGTCGTATTAAGTGGCGGTTATGACATGATACCTGATGAGAGCATGGATTCCGACGACAAGTATGTAAAAACAATCACGAACTTAGTCGAGCATCCTATTCAGCTCAAACCCCCCGATGAGCCGCTTCAACCACAATATCTGAAAGCAAGCATTTACTACTGCTTGTAAATGAAATTTTTTTTTATTTTTTTTCCGTAAATTCTTTTTTCCTTTTTACTTTTATTTAAAAATTCCTTTTTGTTTGTAAAGGTTTATCTGACAAGTCGAGAGCGAAAAAAGATTCGGCGACAGAATAGAAAAGAAGCACAAAAGGAACAAACCGAGAAAATAAGGTTTCTATACTGATAATTTTTATTTTTCGATTCTGCTGGTTGAATTTTCGAACCTGATGGATTTCTTGGTCTTACCGTAAGTTCACTGAATTGAATTTTACCTTCAGGTTAGGTTTAATCAAAGCACCAGAGCCGAAAGTTAAATTATCAAATTTGATGAGAGTTCTGGGTTCGGATGCCGTCCAGGATCCGACTAAAGTTGAAGTTCATGTACGAAAACAAATGGCTGAAAGACAGCGGAAGCATGAAGTGGCAAATCAGCAAAGAAAGCTTACTAAAGAGCAGCGATCGGAAAAAAAGATCCGAAAAATTAAGGAAGACACCTCGTTGGCTGTTCATATGGCAGTTTATAAGTTAGTTTTTAATTAGTGAAACATTTAATTATAATTAAAAATACCAATTCTGCAAAAGCTAAACTTTAAATTCAAAGATTTGGACTTTATTTTTACTTTTTTAATGATTAGATGAAACACAGTGAAAGTGGTAGTCGTTTGTTAAAAGCTTACTGTGAATAGAAAAATGAGGAATAAATATATCTCTTTTCAGGGTTAAATCTTTGACTCATCCAGCAAAAAAATTTAAAGTTGAGATGAATGCTAGGCAATTGCATATGACTGGTTTGATTCTGTTGCACAATAACATCAATCTTGTAATTGCTGAAGGCGGTACGTTTGAAATTTATTAAATTTTATATATTGGATTGTGTATAATTCTGCTAGTATTGGAGGGACATCTGTTATTCTGTTTATTTCAGGACCGAAACAACAGAAAGCATTCAAGAATTTGATGTTAAATCGGATCAAATGGGGGGATGAAATCATTGGTCAAAAAAAGGAAGCCGAAAACAAAGATACACCTGGTGAAAGAAATGAGTGTACCTTGGTTGGTTAAGTTTTCTTTCGAGTGAAAATTCAGCAACTTCAGAACTTGGGATGAAAATAAACGGAAAATTATTAAAAGTCTTGAATGTGATAATGAAGAATAGCTCTCTCTATACTTTATGATTTTCTCGGCCGGAATCAAATTTTTAAAATTTTTGAAAACTTCAGTTCTTTCATAAATTTCAAAAATTTTGAGCTAGTTCCCCTGTCAACCCACAATTTCATTTTCCTCTTGAAAGACATTTTTTAAAATAGTTATTGAAATATCTTCATAGAGAGCTTAAATATCAGGATAAAGTAAGATGCAGATATCATTTTTGTTGTTTTATTATTATTTTTTTTTTATTTTTTTTTTCGAGTTTTGGGATTTTAGATTTGGGAAGGTATCCAGAAACGACGAAATTTTGGTGAAATGAAGTGTATGATTGCTACATTAGAGAAGCAAGCAAGGGAAATTTTGGAGAAACATGAAGCGGCACATCTTTGGGATCTCGCTTATAGTACTTCACTTTTGGCGGATGAAGTCAGTGTTTAGGTTCTGTTTAGGATTTATGCAAATTCTTGGTTTTGTAAAAGCATAGTTTGAACCTCAGGTGTATCTGTAATGAGAAGAATGCAGAAAATCGATTCACTATTTGGATTTGTTTTAGGGTCATAAAATTTGAATAATATTTTCTTTCTTAAAATGAGCCCTGCATGAACTGTTCTTCAATTTTTTCTCAGCTGAAAGTTCTCTGTGCTGAAAGCAAACCATTTTTTCTTTTTTTTTTTTTGTATTTAGTGCTTAAGAAATTTTTAGGCTCAGATTGTTTTACTTGACACGGAATACTGCTTGTATTATCATATGAACAATGTTTATTTATGTAAACTTTGATTGAACATTATATTTGTTTTGGGGTATATTTCTCTATGAATCGTATTGTTATGTACTTTTATTTTTTTTCTTTTCCTCTCAAAAAAATTCATATAATTCTACTAATTTCTAAGGATGTTCTGGTTTACTCCTAACACACACATTCATTGTTCGGTGATAAAATATTTTACCACTGTCTTAACATTTTGAAACGGTTTTCAAATAAATTATTTCCCTCAATTTTTGCCTTGCATAGAGTTTCTTACTTGTATGGCAGCCGGTGAATAATTAATTAGTCGTAGTTCTCACTGCTTAAAACTTTTGTAGTCGTTACTGGTTGTCCTTTTTTTTCAGGATATGATAGCATTTGTATCTGCAGTGCAGTAGTTTGCAAGTTCCAAAAAATATTGGTACATTAATGACTTATCTGTTGAACTGCTAGACGGCTCATCCTATGTAAATGAAAGGTTAATCAGATGCAATCAAATCTATGGAATAGACTATTAAGTACTAAGAGTTAGGATTAACAACATTTCTATAAGCTAGTTTTAGCCAGAATATATTATTACGTTTACAAAGGAATGGCATATTCCGTTCAATATGAAAATGAAAAGAATTTGTTTTTCAAAAGTTTCTTAAAATTTTACAGATAACAATGATGAAGAATGAAAATAGCTTAAAAGATGTGTTACATGAGAAAGTTGAAAAAATGAGTGCTGAAGTGGAACGCCTAAGGAAAGTACTTCAGGCTAAGGAAACTGTTTTAGAGGATGTAATTTGTGCCATAAATCAACTTCCAAGGCATCCGTTCAATAGGACATTAATTCAGGTAAGCGTTTCGTTTTATTTACGCAATAAACGTGAGCAGGACGTTTGCACTGATTACTTTAACTTATAAATTTTTTTTGGAACTGTAAAAAATTCATTTACTTAACGAATAAATAAATGAATATATGTAAGTTTAACAAGTGTTAAAATCTTAGCATTCAGATCAGAATTTTATAAAGTATTTTAATCAAGATAAAACAGTAATGCATACATTAAATTCCATCATTGTATGTATATATAAGTTTATATATTTATATATTTGTGGTAAAATTTCAATCAAAAATGCATTGATTACAGAATATCTTGAAATCAGAAGTGAAGCAGTTCGAAAGTTCTAATTTGAATGGTTTTAAATGTTGCATTGCTTGGAGTGCATTGTTCCTCGAGGATATTTGTATCGCTGTTGAAGTAGAAAATGATACACATTATACTGTGTTAGTTTTTTTTTCCCCTTATTCTAAATAATTATTTCAATGACTTTTCAGTATTCACTAATTTTGATATTATTCAATGATGTGACAATTTCAAGTTTGTATTTTTCGATAATTTTTCGTCTTTTTTTTATTTAATCTCAATAAAGCAATAAATTATGAAAAATTAATAAAATTTTGATTTTTTCAATTTTTTGTTTTAGATTACCTTCATGTGCTGCCATTTCCAACTGTGGTTTATCCGATACAACGACTGTCATTTTTGATGATTTGTTAATAAATCAAAATATTCCGTGAGTGTATTTTAAAATTTTTATTCCAGCAATAAAAAAAATTCAGTTTTGTCTCGAAATTTCTTGTAAAAGTTACATAATGAGGCAAAAACTTCGTTATTAAAATATTCAAAATAGATTTTAGGGTGAAAAGATTATTTTGATGTGCGCATCAAAGATAAATGCAAAAAAATAACGTTCGTGCTAACTTCTATTAAGATATAAGTTGTATGTGGAATAATTCAATAAAGCATTCAGTTTATTGCTAAAATTTGTGGTCGCTTTTTTTAAAAAAATTTTAATAATTTAAAATATTTTTTACCAAAAAAAAACTATTATTACTTGCAATGGAATAATTCGTGATTTTCAGGCGCGAAACAATTTTTGTATTTTAATTATATTACTTTAAATTAAGCTTTTTTTATCTTTAAATGGACACTATTCCAATCTTTCATAATCAATTTTTTAAAACTTCTAAAATTGAGCGAATTGAAAATTTTAATGATACCATCATTATTGCAAAATTTCTAGGCCTCATAGTAAGCGAACATTGTTGGTTAGTTTTCGAAAAGGACTTTTGCTTGGCAAGCAAATAGTAGTGGTACTAGATTGTGATTTTGTATCTGTATCAGATTCATGCTCAGACTTCGCCATATTATCCTTTCTTCCATCAAACATTCGCAGCAGACAAACACAAATTGTAAATGTTCTTAAACTTGATAAACCATTGGAAAAATTTTCCTTATCCGAAATGGACGATCTCTCCTTAAAAGGTTTGCTTTATTCTGACTTTTGCTAACCTTGAAATATTTGAAGCATTATAAATTTAGATGTTGAAATTTCTATTTGTTTATGAAATCACAATTATATTCTGAGATTTTGAGCTGCTGAATAAATATTTCAGCTGAAAAAAAGTTTTTCGGTATTTGATCTTGTTCTATAGAATTCATTTCATTTTTAATGAAATTTCAAGATTTCAGAAGGATTGAAATTATATCAGTGCCTTTATACTTGTTATTTTTCTAAGCTGCTCAATATTACTCCATCCTATTTGCGCACTGTTCTTCGCAACATTGGCAAATTTAGGGAAATAGATTTTGGTAATTGGCAACTTTTCATCGGTGAGACCGATACGATATGGAATAATTTTGTAATTTATGCTAATTCCTTATTTATGCAAGATTCCTCATCACAGTGTCGAGTTTTTTCAAAGTAATTTTTTTTATTATGATGGAAAATTGTTATTCAGCAATTTCAGGTTCCAAAATATTTACTGGGCTTTATATTTTTGCAAAACTCTGCTTAGGCAAATTGATTATTGCTTGTGAAATTAATTTCAAAGTGAATTTCTTAGTTTAAAATCTAGCACTGTAAATTCAAGGGGACATATGTGATGTGCTTTGGAAATAATTAAAATAATGAATAACTACAAGTTTGATGTAAGCTAATTGATGTATTCCTGTATTCAAAATGTTTATTCTTAATTTTTTATATGCAGAAATGAATGTGATATGAACCGTTTCGCAGAAATTCTGGGTGGAAAGATCAAAAGCGATGAGATTACATGATATGGATCCGGATCGCTGATGAACGTAAACGTTATCATCAAACAATAAATAGGCTTACTGGATTTAATTTTTTATTTAAATTTTTAACTTCTCTCCTTGATCCAGATTGAAAGTGAATCTGGATTGGTAATTCGGTTTGTTAAGGCATCTGCTTTGATTTTTTGAAAATTTTATTGCAATATTCCGCTTTATTCATTAATTCTTAATTGAATGCTAGAAATGATTAAAGAAAATTGATTGATTGGAAAATTTTGGATAATAATCGGACAGAAAATCTAATTTATCGCTTAAATTTTCATTTATTGTTTTGATCAATTTTAATAGCTTTTTATTCGTTACCATTTTAATTGCAGTCAACCACAGTAGTTTTTCACCGCTAACTTTTTCTATTGGAAATTTTTTCCTGCAATTCTCCAGAATACAAGTCTTCTAATAATGAATTCTTCCAAAAAATTCAAAAAATTCTTTTGCAAAAATTCCATATTTTATCAGACAAGGACTGTCTATAATAATGGCTCATTTCAATACTAACTACTATTTTTGACTCAACTAATCAATCTATTGCTAACAGTGTTGGCTGATATTTTGCTAATATATAACATTTTCCATTAATTGTACAATAAAGAACACTTTCCATTAATTATACAAATATTCACTTGAATCCAATCGACATATTCTTCAAATATAATCTCTTGTCTTTGCTTATTTGCATTTAATGCTAGTATTAAGTAGACAAAAAGAAAATTTTTTCTAATTTACGCTATTTGCAAAAATCTCCTAACGCTGAAATTCGGAAAATACATAATAGGTGAAAATAACAATATACAGTTCTGACAAATAAGTAGATAACATTTTAAACAACCTATAAGATTCGAAGGAATGTTGTGGAAGATTGTTTGAATTTTTTCTTTACAGTTGTCTTTTTTCGGATAACTGCCGCCCAATTCGAGGAATAAATGAATTTGTATGTAAATTTCTGCAAATTTTTAATTACAAAAATATAAGTCAAATCAAGTGATGCAGTTTAAATATAATTTATTACCTAAAAGATTCAAGAATTTTAAAATATTTAGTCGACTCACTTTTTCTTACATCTATTATATTCTTATTCCTAAGCTATATCCAAATATGGCCAAAAATAATAAGAAACCAGTGAAGTTTGTCAAGTTTTTGCTTGGTCTTGTTATTTGTTCTTTATTAATATATTTCAAAAAGTACTGGGCTATTCTTGCAAACGCTTCTTAAATTAGCAATTTGTTGAACAGTTTTTATTAAAAGAATTAAATTCTCTTTAAAAACCTGCGATTGGCCGCTGAATCTGTTTGAGGAAAGATAAGCGATGAATCAAATGGTTTCGCGAAATCGTATAATCCTTCGTTAAGATCCTTTAAATGTGATGTATAGGAATCGATATTTATACATCCTCGTTTCCCTCTAGTTACGGAAAATATTCGATTCGATTTCACTCCCGCACTACTATAAACCGACACATCTTTACTGCTTCCATAAGCTGCAGTAATGAATAAACCCATCTCCAAGTAGTTTTTCAAATGAAGCACTTTCTGTCTAGAAATAAAAATTTATACAGAATAAAGCGAAATTATCCGACAGCCATTTCCATACCTTGAAAATTCAAATTCATCAATTTTTGACAACTAAGAAACCTTCTGCCTAGAAATAAAAATTTATACAGAATAAAGCAAAATTGTCATCTGACAGCCACTTCCGTATCTTGAGATTCAAATTCATCAATTTTTGACAACTAAGAAAACTAACTAACCTAAGAGGATCTGTTGAAAATGATGGAGTAAAAATAAGAAGACCACAGGGGAAGTTATGAAGCGCAAGCCATAAAGCCACAACTTTATGCTGCATGTCAGGTCTGGCAGTAATATAAATAATGGTGTAACCCTGGAATACATTTTGAATTGATTTGAACACTTTCAACATCAATTAATCTGACGCACGAAAAAGGCATAACCAATTTTTATCATCTTATAAAAAAAATAAAAAAAAATCAATCAGTTATCCAGTTAACCAATCTGAAAATTTCAATATTTTCTTTGTTCAGTGGATAAAAAGAGAGAGAGAGTAACTAACCAAATCACACCAATATCGTACCACATCGACAACTCCTGGCCGAATACGTGGATCACGTCCCGTGACCGATACCGAAGCAGTAAGCGATCCATCAATACTAAACACCACAAACTGTTCACCGGGTGGCGCCACAGCAATATACAAATCCAGAAAAGAATGATCTCCATGCACAATTAATTTCACACAGTGTATTCCAACCGGTAATCGCTTCTCAAGCTGCAATACCATATTTAATTCTTCAAATTAAATTTGAAATCATTTTTCTTCTCTGCCTTATTGTACAATTATTGGTTCATGAAACCAGCAAAAATAATGCACATAAAAATTAATACATACCTTTGATTCGTAGAATTTTGCATTTTTTTTAGAATTATTTTGTAGAATTAGAACTATTTGTATTTAAGAAACTATCAATTAAGAAATTTTCAAAATTAGAACAGTAGAATTTGAATTGAAATAAAAGTATAATCAGAGAGTGAATGTTTTGAAAATTAATTTCTCGATTCTTGTTGAGCATTAAAAAAATGCGATAGCCATTAAACATAAAATAAAAAAAAAAAAAACCTCAAGTGCAATTTTTCCATGGGAATCAGTAATATCTATTTTAATCAGCTGCCAATCACCTCCATTTGGTCGCACATAAGCAGAAATATTTTCACGGCTTAAAGTAACTAAATCCATCGGTCCATAACAAAACCGTGCATGGATAATTTGTTCATTTCCTACTACGCAAATTACATCATTACCACTAAAACTCGGCGCCAAATTGGCAACCTGTAAAAGATATCCTATATTTTCTCCTCCTTTAATACTAGTAATTTAAATTTGAAAAACTAAACTTAAAATTGAGATATAAGAATATGCGGATTTATGAAGCGAAAACTGGTATTACTGGCCTTGTATTTAGTTCTCTTCTTATTCCACAGTGCAGGCTCCAGCTTAATTTCTGATGGAATTTTCGCAATACGATGCAAATTTATTGGACGCATACCTATTATAGAATCCAAAAATCTTCTGAAAACATCACTCATTTTTGATAATCACATTAGCAAGGATGAATTTAAATTATCATTTTAAATTTGAGTAAAATACTTTGACAATTTTTTTATTTCAAACTATAATCTATCAAGCGAAGAAAATTCTTGAAAATCCAACATCTATTTTTTAAATACAGATATTTGATAATTAGCTTCTTTTTTTACTCAAACAATCTTCACTAATAACACAAAGGTACATCATCGGTTACACACCATCAGTAATTAGGAAATTGTCCTAATTACTGTAATTAATGGTATAAACTTTTTTTCCTTTCCCGACTATAAATGCGAGAAAAAAGAATCTTAATAGTTATTAAAAAAAAAAAAAAATTTAATAAAAATTAAATTCTAGGATCAAGCAATCAAACAAACTTGAGAATAAAAGCAGCTACATCGTCACTTTCCCAGTATGAAGAATGAAGAATATCATGAAGAGCTGATGACGGTGAAGTAATCATGGCATGCGAGGAGTACAGTGTATGATCGATACGATGATTACCCCAAAGTAATGATGAATTAAGTATACTGCAAAAAAAAAAAAAAAATTCTTAAGACATACACCAAAATTTTCAAAAGTGAAAAGAAAACAAAGACATATAAAAATATGAAAAATGAATTGCTGGAAAAATATTACCAGCAGTATGCTTTAAAATTTTGAATTTCTCGAATATTTCCTGAGCATTTCACTTTTAGGGAATATCAAATATAACTTAGGTATATTATACATTAACATAGCAAAGCTGCAACGAATATTTGCCTTATTTATAACCTATTTTCATATCGAAATAGGGCGTACAGATTAAGAAGATTAAGAAGCCAACTTTTACATTGCTTCTCTCGAATTAGCATTAAATTTGAGAATGCTTCAATCATTTTACCTATCATTATTTTTAACAGCATCAGCAGTATCATTGTAACGAGGCACATTAACAGGTGACAACATTGCAAGTTGAGGATTTAATACTGGTTCAAGTCGAGCACCACATGCATCTATCGGATAGTAGATATTGAATAATTGATTATTACCTCCCAATGGTTCAACTTCTATAAGCAAATTAAACAAAACTTTTAATTTTGCATCAATTTTTAGTGTGAGCAATTAATTTCTCAAAAAGCAACAATAGAGTTTTATGGAAAAAAAATTATGCCGTGATAAGAGAAAGATATGTACCGTAACCGTGAAATTTTCGATGAATTAAAACAAAAGCCAGAGGACAACCAAGAAGGAATGTCATACTTGGACGAAAAGCCAAAGATTCCCATTTTGCCTTCAATAGAATTACTTCAGTAAAAGAAATAAAGTTTAAAAAAAGCACACCGATTATTAGCAGAGTACTACTTATGTTATCGCTGATATCAATCCGATAATATTATATTCCCATCTGCTAGCTATTTCTATACTTTTCCTCCTATTTGCTCTCATGAAATCCAACATCAGCTTAATCAGAAATTTTAAATTTAAAACAACGACATAATTTGAAAATTAGTTATTCAAAATAAAAATCATATTAAAATCAACATACATCATTTGAAGAAGTTTTTGAATCAAGTGTTGATTGAAAACAATTTTTGAACTTCACCGTCAATGGTACTGATGCATTTCGATGTAATTTACTTTCACTTTTAGTCAATGCATTTTTTCTTAACTGCAAATTGCAAAATAGGCAAAAAAGAAAAAAGTAAATATCCAATTTTTATAACAAAAAATACCATACGTCTTATAAAAAACATTAAAGACAGATGCACTGGTCGATATACTGGATCCAGTCAAACGAATTCTATAGCCTAACATACAATAAATATGTTAAAAATTTCCCACTGCAGGATTTTCACTGACAATCTTGCCTTGCAGGATTTCCACGACAATCTTGTCTCATGAAAGATGATGACATGTTATTAAATATGTTTGAAAGCTTCAAAAAAGCTAAACGAAATCATACCGAAACTGGTAATCTTTGATAAAGTTTTGCTTGTATTAAATATCAATACAAAACTCAATTACTTCTTGTCTGTTTTCGTTTGCAATGATATGAGATTTGGTAGAAAGATTACTGGAATTTCTGGAAACAATTTGATGCAACAACGGTTTCACCACATGGCAATGATTTGCGGAATATATCAGACATTCATGCAACAAAATTCCACCCAAATTATCACCTATAGCAAATATTTCACCACTAAAATTTCGTCCAGTACTGGAATGCATGAACTCATTGTATACTTGATTAGCCCGCTGTAATGTATTCCGAATAGCCTGAAAACAAAGTATTTGATTTTTAAAATTAAGCATGAAATCATTTACAAATAACACATGCTACTCGAGCTAATATCTATAGATAAATTTTCGAAAGCTAATATCCACAGATAAATGAGCTAATATCTATAATGTAAATTTTCGAAAGCCATTTCTTTCATTAACAGTGCCTAATTATAGGCAATAAACACTCACTATTTTTCTCATTCAATATTAATTAGCTGCTCTGTCATTAAAGCTGCGTTCTTTTAAAAAGCTTATCAAAAATAAAACTATCATTTTAAAAATCTTGAAATGGTAAAAAATATGTCCAGTAGAAATACTTTGTCTAAATTTTGAACTTTTGTGCAAGTGCAAACAGCAAAACATTATAATTTGTAAAAATCAAAATTTTTTTTTTACCGGTACACCTCTATGCACTAAACAGTACTCGATCTATTTGAAGCAACTATATAACTCGATAATATAGATTATCAGTTAAATCTGAATTAATAATGTGTCATCGTTGCTATCGAATTTGATGTCAAAAATTAAATTTAAGAAGTTTTTCAATCCCTTACATGAAGAATTCAAACACAAACTTTTCACAAACAAGTGCACTGATTCATATTCAGTTGAAAATATTGATAACAATCTTGTTTTTCAAAATTTAATAACAAAGATTAATCACTGAAGTTTTGAAATTTTACTAAATATTATGCAGTCATGCAATAAACATTAAAAAAAACCACTGACTCAATTTTCAATTTCAATTGAATCATTATACATATTTCTGATCTTTTTTCCTATTTAAAGTGATACAAACAAAATATTGTCAGGTGTTAATGCAAAATTAATTTGAAATATGACACCTGAAAATTTTAGAAAACCTGTTGTCAAGAAATTATCATGTCCTGTTATTCAGATTTTTATACAAACATAGAAGCAATGCATCTCTCTCCCCTCTCTCCCTCTCTCTCTCTCTCTCTACTCAATGCAAAAATAAATGTTATTTTGATTAAAAAATCATTCGCATTTAATGTCATTCAAAATGTCATTTATGTTTGCCAAAAATGAAGTCTGAAAATAGCGAAAAAAACAATATTTAGCAATGATAAGTTAAGACATGTTTTAAAATTTCAGCTTTGAATATTGTTAAAAAAAAACCATTAACCGGTTTTGTGCGTATGAAACTCTTTACGCTTCCAAATGTATAGAAATAATCATTCCTATTACTCGTAAATATTTAAAATCAAAATTGATTGACTTATTATTTTTAATATAAATTTTTTGTTCTTTCAATTATGTATATCTTAAGTAAAAAACGATTTCCATCTTCGATAATCGTTTTATTTTACCACTTTTCCTCTTCTATATCTTTTAATTAGGAAACATACCTTAGGAAAGTATTCCGATGAAGAAAGAAGTAATGCCAGTGATGGATGAACGAGACCATAGGTAGGTGTAATTGAGATCAACTGTGAAACTGTATCGGCAAATTCTTGACCACATGATACTTGTAAAAAGTGAACACGATCTTTTAAATGCTTGTAATCTGCTGAGATCTGTTTTTCAATCGTTAAACGTAAAGATTTCGGATCTGATACATTTTGATCTGTTGAAACCTAAAGAAAAAAAACAAGTAATGTTGTTTATATTTGCTTTTACATCATAAAAATAGAAATATTAGCTTATTATACTACTCATAAAGATCGTAATATTACAATTTCAACCGTTGAGTCCTTATATCTTTTTTCCTTCACTCAATTTTTTCTTTTTTTTTTCATTAATATATCCTCCATTTCCTTGAAAGATCATGATTAGATGAGATTTTTGATCATTTCTTTTTAAATAATCTTTTATTGCCAAAATTTCAACCTTATTTTCATTCATCCTAAAAAAAAGAAGATGCACATCATCCTGCTTCGAAATGTTCGACTATGTTGCGGAGCAAAATCAACAAAAAAGTTTCTCTTTTTTTTGCGACGATTTATTAAAATTAAACTAATAGAAATGTCTGCTGATTACAAAAGGTAAAATAGGAATCAAATGTCATAAATCTTCTAATCCAATCAAATAGAGTTATCTAAAACTAAGTCATCATTTTCCTTCTGTTGATTATTGTATGATATGTATTAAGAAGCCAAATTATGGATTAAATTAATTCACACAGATGCATAACGATCGTCTAAAGTCATATTTAAATTAAAATTTGCCTAAATTCAATGAAACAATTTTAAGCAAAAGACAATCAGTTATCTCTCTGCATATAAAAGTTTTGACTTCAAAATTAATTGACTTAATTAATAATTTTGCCAAGAATTTCGACTGTGCTATTATGGATGTTTCTTTAACAAACATAAAGAATATTTCAATCAGGAGTTCTTAATGTTTTCATGGATATATATAGATTTTAAAATATATGTAGCCTTAATATATATCAATGCATAATAGAATGCACAGTTAATTTCTGACAAAACCAAATTTTTGAGTTTGATATATTTAAATTTGATTACATTTTAAAACAACATCAAATTATTTTTCATTACGAATTAATGAACCTAGAAATTTTAATTCAAAAACTCACATCTTGAAAAATATCATCATAGAAGATGATTACAAGTAAAGAAATGTCAGATGCAGTGTTAGCAGTGATCTCTATACTTTCCTCCAAAGTCCACTTTGTCAGCGACTGAGAATTTTCCATAATCGGATCACCTTCCATGCAATCGAAATAAACTGACGAAGAAGGAGAAACGGATGAGCGTGACATTAACTTTGCTAAATGTTCTGCTGCCTAAAAAGATCGATAAAAAAGATTTTTTTTTTTTTTAATAAGTGAAAATTAATTCTTAATACTTTTCTAGCAAAATGAATGAAGTTGCAGCAACACACACAATCCCGGCTAATCTTAGAGGAAGACCGATGATGCCATAGTGAACAAATTTTTAAACGATACTTTAGATATTATTCAGAATTTATGGTATATATTCTCAATATAATAAATAATTAATTTATGCACTAAGTAGACTTCACTGGTGTAAAAAATTTCAAAGTTGAAATCATTTGAAAAACATTATTACATCTCGCTCCAAATCGCGTACATCTTCAATTGTAAGATTATACCATTCATCCTGCCATGTCCAGGCTTGTTTATGGGCCCTTAGCATTGTATTACGCAATGCATAGCTATGTATCCAACGTTCTGCGCGAGTTTGTAAGCCCCAAAATCGAAATTCAACCTGGAAAACTCCTCAACAGCATTTAGTTTCAAAATTCTCTCCATAAAAAATTTTTGTAAAATCTATTTCATAAAATTCTTAACATTAACCAAACAAAAAATTCTATACATTTTGAAATACCAAATGAAATTCCACTTCACTTAATTTGTTGAAAATAATAATATCTGATAGTTTTACGTACTTTGCAAAGTTTATAAGCACACATAATAGGTTTTCCATTTTTAATACAATCATCAATCCAATCTTTTTTCAGTGGTCCACGGCCAGTATTTATGCTATGATACAATTTCGGATCTTCCTCCGGCACATAATCATACGATGATAATGCATCATTTACAAAATCCATTACATCTAAAAATTTTAAATTTCTTTCTTTCTGAATATTTTTCAATTGAAAAATTTTATACCTAAAACTCAATTTCAAAATCAAAATATTTGAAAAAAATACAGTGAATTTATAGATCTAACTACAATCATTTTTTATTACAAATAATAGTTTAAAAAAAAAACTACTTTGCGAAAATTCTTACCAATAATTCGATTTTTCAATTCATCGCTAGTAAGCTCGAAAATATTTTCCTGATTACCAGCATCATTGCAATATTTTGTTTCCACTTCAATGTTAAAACGATCAAGAAGTGGTGATGAATAACGTGTTTTCGTATACGGATACGCATTCCAAGCTTCTTCATGTGCTTCCAGTGCATTTGTAGGTAGTACATTACGTAACCATACTTTAAAAACATTTTGATTAGTTTATGTATTTTTATATGTACTAAATGAAAAAAAAAAAAAAATTATTCATTTTATTTCTTAATGATTGCAAATATTTCCATAACATATCATTGCAAAAAACTGAAATTTTCTTTCCAAAAAAAAAAAAAACTTTTTAATATCTAAATGAATTTCATTATAAAATTGCTGCTATTCAATCATACATAACATTGAAAGGGAAACCTGAAAAAGAAAAAGGAATGCTCATTACAATTTATTGTTATAATTTGAATAGAAAATGTGAAGCATTTCAGTTAAATTTTGTTTCGATCTTTTTCACATGATATTTCACACATTAAAAATTCATGTGAAAATCCTTCAATTGAATGATTTGAATGGCGCTTAATCATTCAACTGTTTAATTAATGTTCATTCATGTTTTGAAACAGGATGCCAATTTATTCTTTTTTAATTAGAAAAAAAAGTACATGAAAAAAAGGTACACAAAGAATTTGTTTCATTTTCATATTGTTCCAAAATTTTCTATCATTTATTTGAAATTATAAAAAGGAGAAAGCAAATTAAAAATGACAGTAATTTTAGCAGCAAACAAAAAGAAAGTTAGACTAACTGATCTAATAAATCAATTACTTTAATTCGTGTTTTCTTTTTTTAAAAATTGTTCTCGAGATGAAAAAAACCTTTCTTTGAGGATGCGAAAGACTATATAAACTGGAAACTATGAGGGTATGATGTATCATTCTTTGCTATTAAAATACTAAAGTAATTTCTTTCTATTCATGGATGAATAATAATTGTAAATGTTGTAGTATCTGATTTTCAGTATAATAATAATTTAGGTGAAAATATTTTTTTAATATTGACAGGAAATATATCACTTATACCATATGGTCATTTTTTTACGCAATTTATTCATTGAGGTACCAAATACTTACGCGGAATTTTTTTGTTGATATGATAAATTTTATATGTATACTGACCAGATCCACCTGGACCATCGTTGTATGGTTTATTGGTGATAATTTCTACACCACTACCTTCACCCGAACTTTCTTGTCGACTTTTTTTCTGCAAAATTTTTAAAACCTTTTGTTGAATCGTTCAATTTAACAATCAACTGTTTCAACATTATTTCTCTTCAAATCCTCAATAATTTTGCGAAAAATTTCTTATTCATTTTCTTATTTCCGAAATATTTGCTTTTTTTAATGGTAATAAAAAATTTTTTACTACTCATTATTTCCGATAAATTGGTCAATATTCTTCAAATTTTTATTATTTAGGAACGAAAATTCCTCTCTAATTTTGCTTCTATCTCATCATTTGTTTCTTACTCTTCTCTTCGTACGATGCTTTTATCTTTTCAGATTTCAATTACCAAAGAATGTTATGTCATAGTGTAAACAGCAAACAGCTCTTTCATAACTTTCAATGTAATGACTAAGGGAAATGATTCCAATCTTAAGACACAAAATGAGAACTTCCAGACATAAAATTTGTAAAGATATAAGCTGCAGCATTGGCTAGACGGCAAAAATCAAAGAATGTTATAAAACTTCACAATGCTAAAGATTATTGTTTTTTTTCTTTTCATAAATGTTTCATAAAAACATCCACAATAAAGATTTTTTTTTTCACAATTCACAAATGCTAAAGATTGATTATTGTTTTTCAAGAATTTGACAACAATTAGACAGCCTATGTTCCGTTTAAAATTATTAACTTATACTTCAAAGAGAGAGAAATTTTTCAGAAATTTCAAAAATTAAAAAATTATATACTTTTCATATCTGTCCATTATCTATGTATACTTGTTACATCCGTCCACATCTATCCTTTTTACACCTGTCCATTATCTGTCTTTTTCATACCTATTCATTATCTATCTTTTTCACACCTGTCTGTTATCTGTTCTTTTTATACCTGTCCATTATTTATCTTTTTTACACCTGTATATTATCTGTCCTTTTCATACTTGCCCATTATCTGTCCTCTACAATTCTAGCTAACTTTTACAAATAGGCTATTACAGGCACAATCAAGTGCCAGCCTTATTTAATCAAAATTAATCGATAACTCGTCATTAAATCAATTGTATACATATATAATAACTTTTTTTTTTCGCACAATTGTAAAATTTCAAATCTTACAATTAATTATGGAAAAATCACGTAATTTAGAATCTCGAAAAAAAAATTTCGAAATTCCGATAACATAGGCAAAGTGATTAAAATAAAACGGACATCTAACATGCAATGCTTAACATTTCTGAAAGCAATGTAATTGCTCATTTCATAAATCAGAAAAAAGAAGAAAAAAACCTGCATGTATTCTAAAATGTGCGAATCAATTTGTCTCTATGCTCAATCAAGCAATTCATAAATTAAATTATTTGTTTTGAAAATTTGTCATTTTTTTCGTTTTAGCAACAAACACACATCTAATGCTTGCCAATACTTCTAACATTAAAATGAAAGGAAAAGCGGAAAATCATTTTTGACAAATAAGGAATTCACTTAATATAAATCAATTGATAAATGAAAAAGTTTTGCTTGATAAAATGACTATCTAAAATTTAAAAAAGCTCGATTAATTCATTATTCTAGAAAAATCATTCGTCAATTCATCCTAAATTTAACCATAAGCTTGCAATAAAAACAAAAGTCTTAGGTGTTTTTGGGGAAAAATTGTAATGATTAATAAACTTCATCTAAAAAGAATTAAATTTTAAGATACGTTTTTTTTGCTGTCAAAATCATACACTTTTTATTTAATAGCTACATCTTGCTCAAATCAAATGCTATATAATTTTTGAATTAAATGTTAATAAATTATTGATGAATACCATGCTACCTCATTAAAAACATCTCAAAGAATAATTTGATTTCGCTAATCATTGGAGAATTATCTGATATATGAATATATTTGTGAGTATATATAATAAATTAAATTAAAATATTTATGAAATAGAAAATTGTTACTACACACATCTACTATTTTACTGCCTTTAAATGCTTTCAAATTTCTGAAAAAATGCAAAGTTGGCAGAATTTTTTTCTTTTGTAAAATATAATGAAAGAAACACATGTAAACATTCATGATGATTAAACACTGAATGTAATGAGTGATATTCAAATAATAAAATCTATTCTTGAAAGGATGCTGAAATTCCTGAATATCTGGATACTAAAATAAGAAAAAAGAAATATTTGCGCAAAAATTAATTCAACTATAGCTGCGTTTACCTGTTTTATTTTAGTCTCATGAAGAAAAAAAAAAAATCATGCAAAATTATTAAAATAACCTGAATCATATAAAGTTGAGCGATACGATATTCATTAACGGTAAGAGGTATGAGAATACGATACTCCTTCATTAGCATTGTTTTGGTAGTAAGTTGTAGTAGTAGTAGCAGTAGTAAGCAACAGTAGTAGTAGTAATAGTAGTAGTAGTAGTAGTAGTAGTAGTAGTAGTAGTAGTAGTATTAGTAGTAGTAGTCAGTAGCAGTAGTAAGTAGTAATAGTAGTAATTAGTAATAGCAATAGTAATAGTAATAGAAGAGCAAGAAGCAAAATAGATTGAATATTTTTTCCAGCAAATAAAACGAGCTACACAATAAGGATGGCTGTTGCAACTGAATTATTCATTTAAAATTGTTAGCTGAAAAAAAATTTGATTTCGTTTTTCTTTCATTCTTTTCTTTATATCATTCAATTCTATTTTATTCCTTTTTGTCTTTCTTTTTCAATTCTTTTCATCTATTTCTTTGATTCTTACTACTAATTAATTTTCAAACAATTTATCAAATAATATATTGAAAATAATAATCATTCGTATATTTATTAAATTAGTTACCAATAAAATGACGACCAGAAGAAAAGATTAAACAATAAAGGCAAAAGAGGAAGAGGAAGAGGAAGGAAAAGGATAAGGATAGTGAAAGGGAGTAGAAATGAGGGAGAGGAAGAGAGAGAAAAGTTAAAAAAAGAAAGTGGTAAAATTTATTATTTATAATTGAGGTAAAATAAATTAAATTTCATTAAATTAGCAAGCATCAAAAAAAAAATATAACAAATAAGAAAGAAAGACAGAAAGAATGTATGAATGAATGAGAAAGTTATGGAAAGGGAAAATTTGGAAATGAAATATTTCTTAATGTGAATAACCTTAGCTTTTAAGGCCTTCTCAAAAGTACTCATCATCGACATTCCTATTTATCCACATTTCCTTTTGCATCTTTTTTCTCTCGTATCTTTTATTCTTCCTGCAACATTTCTTTTTGCATTCCTTTTTCACTTCACCAATTGACAATTTCCTTTTCTCTTTTTCTTCTTGTTTTCCTTTTCTGTCTAAATTTCAATATCTTTAAGTACTTTTTTTCTTTACCACTATTTCCATATATTTTCACGTATTTGAAATTTCTCTACGCTATTTTAAATCTTTTTTTTCAACTTTTTTTTGGCTATAATTTAAGATTTAGATAAAATTCCGAAAAAAAGTGAGAGGAAAAATATATATCAAATAAGAAGTAGCTAATCCATAAAAAGAAAATAAATCAAAGGCTTCAAGTTCTTCCCGTTTATTCATCCCAGTCTTGCCTAAACATTTTCTTCTTGTCCAATTTCCGTTTTCTAATCTTTAAATGGTCTTACATGAATGAAGCGAAAAATTTGCTTCGGGAAAATATTTGAAGAAATAGTGATGAAGAATGACATTTATGTTTTTTTTTTCCCATTGTCATTCTATCTTTTCAATTTGTTGCTTTTAAATTTTTTTGCTTCATCATAAACGAAAGATGGGAAGAAGAAAGGAATCAAAAGGAAACAATAAAAATCAGTAAATAATAGCAAAATGCTACAAGAATAAATAAAATATCAAAAAATTATATAAACAATACAACGAAAAGAAAAAAAAAAACATCCTACACATACTTTACAAAGTGAAAATACCATATTTCTAGTCGATTACTGCATCATTACTAATATCATTAATCGAGATGTATCATTACTAATTGCATAAGAGAAATAAATAAATGAACAAAGAGAAATGAAAAAATAATGTATTGTTATTTTCTTATTATTTTCAAATTTCAAACTAAATTTATTGCATTATTTTCATTCATTCCTATATGATAAATTTTTTGAAAATTTTATGTCACAAATAAAAATAAATATACAATATGATTTTTATATTAAATATTGGTACAAAATTTCACAATTCTGACAACACTTTTTAGTATTATTTTTATTAGTTGAATCTCTCTCAATTTGCCGTTAATGTAAATTTAGATGAAATTAAAATGAAAGAAACACTGATAATAAAGGAATAAATTGCAGGAAAAGAAAAAATCAAATAGAAAGAGATAATGATGGAAAATTAAAAAAGCGGGAAATGCCATAAGAAGCCATTATTTAATTTTTATCCCTTAATGGTCACTAATCCTAACTTGACCATTTTCATTATTATCCAAAAAACATTTCGCATCTTTCATCTCTCACCGATATGCTCAGATATCCAAGGAACTTATTAAATATTCGATCAAACAGGAATCCGCTTCGTCTGCCTTCAAATGACTTCCGGTATATCGGATATCAATCGTTCAGTCGAAAAATCGGCACAGAATGTAAATATGGCAATCGAAATTTTGATTTAGTTTTTGCTCTGGCCGAGCCATCATTTCAGATGGACGAGTTGCAAATTCAAGTTTCTTATCCTATTTAAGGTTTGAAGTTGGTAATGAACTTGATGGCTTTATTAGTTTAATTACTCATTGCATTTTAATCTTTTCTTTGTTCATTCTTTTAAGTATTTGAATCGTTTTTTTTTTTGGAGTATTTAAGTTTGGATATATAACTTTTATTCGATAAAGTAATTAGTTAAATCCAATAATAATTGTTCCAGTGCGGATTTTGCTTTTAATGAAACTAATTAGAATTGTAAAAAAAAAAGAGAAATTGATCTTTCATTTTTTCCTTATTTTCGCTTGAAAGATTATTTTATTTGAAATATACCGTTATTACTGCATTAATTGTATGTTTCTAATTTGCAGTGAAAGATTGTGATATGGTAATGAATGCGGATGAAACGCTACCTTTGGTGTTACCTTCGACACCGACTTCAGTTACTGTGAATGATTTGGATAGGTTAACAAATAATTTTTCCTTTTAAGTTTCATTGAAGTCGAAAAGTGTTTATCGAAAGGCACAAATATTTTGTATGTGATTTAAAAATGTTAACTTATAAATCATAAAAGTGTATAATGAAATTATAAGGCACTCTTTACCTTTGTAAGTTACATGATCGATTTTTAGGCAGATTGAAACATTGATGAGATGTGAATGTATCTCAGAGCAAGAAGTGAAATCATTGTGTGCCAAAGCGCGTGAAATCCTTTTGCAAGAAGGTAACGTGCAAGTAGTCGACTCTCCTGTTACGGTAATCTTTGCGTTATTTATTCGAACTTTTTGAATTCTTTCAGGTTTGACTGAATGAATGATTGCATATTAGTAGTATTGCTTGACAGCAATAGTTAATCATTAAGTTGTATGCATGATACATCAATCTGCATTACTCGCATATTAAATAGCCAAAGTAGGAAAAAAAAGACGAAAAAATTACATATGAGGCTATTAATACCTTATTACCATCAGGCTGTTTGTGTGCAATCGAAAATTTAAGATTCAATTGTTTATACTTTTACAGATTTTATAAATCAAAAAATATTTATACTTGGAGATTTAGATATGCGGTGATATTCATGGTCAGTTTTACGATTTGATGGAACTATTCAGGGTTGGTGGTCAGGTTCCTGATACCAATTATCTTTTCCTTGGTGACTTTGTCGACCGTGGTTTTTATTCTGTTGAGGTAAGTTGCTTCGTTGTTCTTTGGTGAACCACAGTGTAATACTCAATTTGTTTTTTTTTTTTTTTTTTTCTCACATTTTGAAACTGGCTCCTAAAATGTGAATTCTTCAATAATGTTAAGCTGAATTCAATTTTATTCAGGATTGTCAATCAGTTTATTACATTTTTGAACTAATTACCTGCTATAACATGCTTTTTTTGTGGTTTGCCTTATTTTCTATCTTTCAAGCCAGTATTTATTTCTCAACTGGAACTAAATTTTGACATCCAAGCATCAAAAAAAAAGTTATTGAAGCATTAAAAAGAAAAATTTTGTTCACATGAATGAATCTTTGTGTTGCACCATTGGCTTCTGTAACATAAGTTTACAATTGGATATAAAGATATTTTACACAACACTGTTGACTTCAGTTTCACTTTAATGATTATAATTTAATTTTTCAGACATTCCTGCTTTTATTAGCTCTAAAAGTGCGATATCCCGATAGAATGATGCTGATAAGGGGGAATCATGAATCTCGACAAATTACTCAAGTATATGGGTTTTACGATGAATGCCTGAGGAAATACGGTTCATCAGCCGTATGGAGGTAATTTGGTTTTAGCTTCTTGTTCGCTCTGAAGAAGAATGGATTTTGATAGAATTATTGAGTGTCTATTTGTTTTTCTAAATGTCTTTTAATAAATGATTATTATTTTAGATGTTGTACTGAAGTATTCGATTGTTTAAGTCTTTCTGCAGTCATCGCGGGTAAAGTGTTCTGTGTTCATGGTGGTTTATCACCATCAATACAAAGTCTTGATCAAATTAGGGCGATCGATAGGAAGCAAGAGGTAGGTGCTTTATAGTTTCATTATACTATCGAATTAAAAATATTTCTTAGATAATATTTTTAATAATCTATTCATTTGCTAGAGATATGATTTTCAGGTACCTCATGATGGCCCAATGTGTGATTTGTTATGGTCAGATCCGGAAGAGAGTGTTGGTTGGGGTGTTAGTCCTAGGGGTGCTGGTTACTTGTTCGGTTCTGACGTTGTTAAAGTTAGTTTCACCAACTTTTATGTTCAGCTCTTTTTTATTTTGCATAAATAATTGATTATAGAAGGAGTATTTATTTAAGAGCTTCATAAGTGCTCGCCAAAATGAAGAGAAAGTTTCTGAGACAGTTTTCTGAAACTATGTAAAATCTGCCTGATTTTTGAAATTTCCATGTGTTATCATTTCCTTTTCTATCAAAATTCTCTGCTTATTGTGGGTTTATTTTTCACTGAAGATAAATGACAGTTAATTTAGGCCTTTTGCCAAGCAAATGGCGTAGATTTGATTTGTCGGGCCCATCAGCTTGTTATGGAAGGTTACAAATGGCATTTTGGTGAAACAGTTTTAACCGTCTGGTCGGCACCTAATTATTGCTACAGGTAATGTTGATTCGTTTTGTTTAAATTTATTCTTTTCATTTCCAAATCTACGTTGATTGAAAATTAGTTAGAATTTTCTGATTTTCAGTTAGAATAACTACTTCATTAACGTCATGTTGCGAATCCTTTATCTATAAGTATTTATAATACTTGTAGATGTGGCAATGTCGCGGCTATTCTAGAACTTGATGAACAATTAAACAAAGATTTTACTATTTTTGAAGCTGCACCACAGGTTTATACATTGAATTAGTTTTTCTCTTGAAAAGGATTAAGCTCTTAAATTTAGTAACTCAAAAGAGATATTTTCTGGTCTTCTTCTCTGACCTTTATGGATTTGATACCATTTGCAATTAATACTTACTATTTCTCTGCTGCATGATTTATAGAAGCAGTTTTACAATTCATTTACTGAATACTTTTTTACAGGAAAATCGTGGTGCTCCAGCGAAAAAGCCTCAGCCAGACTATTTCCTGTGAAGGCTGTTGTATTGATATTATATTTTTAATTGGATTGCAATGTATTATTATAGTGCTTTTATATAATTATAAAATTTGTGATCAAAGATCAAAGAAGTGAAATATAAAAGAAAAACTGAATGTGTTTAATTTTTTTTCATTTTCATATTTCTCCTAAAAGTGCAAGCTTTAATTATTATTGTTTGTAATATTTTGCCATTTACTATATTCGATTTGAAATCACCAGTTTCAATTTTTTGTACGTTGTATTACATTATTGATTATATCATTAGTTATTCGTCCACTGCCTTGAATTTAATTTGGAGATGAAAAAAAATTTTTTAAAAAATCTCATTGTTGATACAATGATTTTACTTGTATAAAGTAACGGTCATAGTTTCTTAAATGGTTGAATTCAAGAATTTGTCGCCCACAAATGTTCGTTTTATTTTGTTTTTTTTCTCAGTGTTTCTTCGTTTTGCAGTATTTTTTCCTGAATTTTATTAAAATGATGTTATGAACATACCTGATATTGCTAAGCCTTCGTTACTACTGAAATAAAAAGGAGTAATTTTTAGTATTTTTTTTTTATAGCAATGATTACTGATAGAATTGGAAGTTTTTGTAATATATAACTATTATGTGGTACTTTTAGATGATAGCACAAAATAGATATGTTGTAGAGTGAATTTATGAGTAAAAGTTGCTTTTGATGCTCAGTTCACTTATACCGTACTTATCTCTTTGTTATTTTTTTTACTTGCGATTCATGCATGGGAATAATTATTACTGAAAATCCGTCGATGAAATTTGGTAAATATTGACTGATTACTAATTTCTTGTTAGTCAATTTCAGATATTTTAAATGTTATCATATAAGGTACTATGAATTCAATTAGCCTTATATGGTATCTAATCTACAAGCATAAGCATTATGATTTTAGGATTTGCGTATCTCTTAACTTTATTTAGTAGTAATTGGTTGTAATTAATTATAGCGCTAGTTAATGCGAAAATTGATGGAGGTAAATTCAAATTTAAGAACAATAATGTTTCAATTGCAGATGTTCAGTTTAGCAACGATCATTAGACAAGTTGCATTTCGTGCATCTCGTTTCAATGTTTTCTCCTCTGCATCATCATCATTATCATCATCATCGTTGTCGCAAACATTGAAAACACAAATCGAAAATATGATCGCTTCTGCTCCGGTAGTTGTTTTTATGAAAGGCACACAGCTGGAACCAATGTGTGGCTTTAGTAAAAATGTTAAAATGGTGAGCTGTAATTAAATTAATATTAAAATAAAGTATTAGAGACATCACTATTAAAATTATCATTTTATTGACTACTTGAAAGTTACCGATTCTTACTTTTCAAAGAGATTTGGAATGATTTTATCCAGAAAGGTTTATTAATGTTCTATTCGTTTATATTATCGTTTATCCAGTTATAATGACTGAGTTCTTTTGGAATATCATGAGCAGCAGGATGACATGAGTACAAGTAAATGATTTTTTCTGATAAAAAGAAAAAAAGGTGGTTCCAATGCTCGCCTAGTGAAAATTGGAAAGAATTCATGTTGTGTGATTTTTAGAAAATTTTTGAAAATTTCTCGTACATTCATAAAAATGTTCTTATAAAAACGCTTTTATCAAAAGCATTACGTATTTAAAATTTTTTTGGAGTCTTTTTCTTACAGATATTAGACTTCCACGAAATTAAATTCAAAGATTATAACGTACTCGCCGATGATGATCTAAGAGAAGGCATCAAAACATACAGCGATTGGCCCACAATACCCCAAGTAAGCTAATGTCGTTGTTCGAACACTAGAGAATAGTGTAATTTAAAAAAAAATTAAGGTGTAGAATTGACTAGCATTTTTGTTTGATACTTCGATATCGCTTTTTTTTGAAAAACAGAAAACTATTGCAAAGGAAAATGTGACAATTTGACTCTTATCCAAGAACCTATACCGGAATAATTAAAATTGTTAAAGGTAATATTACTAACATTTAAGCGTCTTTCCGGTGGTGTACAATTTTAGTTAGTGTTCGACATTTCCATTTATGATATATGAAACGTATACATCAGAATGAAACAACAATTCATATCAACTGATTAAAAAAAGAAATAGTTTTTTCATTTTTAATTTCCACCATTTTTTTTCACCCCAAAAAGAAATGAAAACATTTAAAGGATAACAGATATAATATACATATAAAATATGCAATAATAGGACAAATATTCACGAATAAAAGGAAATAAGAAAAACAATAAATAAAATGGTACCTAATAAAAATGAAAAATGCATATTGTATCGTCTTTTATTTCAGTATATTTTCTCATCACGTATTCTTCTACTAGAGAATTTTAAAAAAAAGAAAAACAAACAAACAAATATAAAAAAGAGAAACAAGAATTATTCAATTCTTTTTCAGGTTTATGTGAACGGTAATTTCGTAGGAGGTTGTGATATTCTTGTTCAAATGCATAAAAAGGGTGAAATAACAGACCTCTTCGACAAAGAAGGTATAAAAACACGATTTTCGGATGCTTCAAGTCATGAAACAAAAAAAGCTTAAGGTAACGATGGCACTGGCAGCTGCTGTGATGATGATTCTGAACGCAATATTTGTGCTATAATTATCGTCATATTATCACAGCCAGTGCCATCTCCAGCTGTATTTGGTGATAAGCAATGATCGCATATCTGCAATTTTTTTATGATGTTGTGAAATGTAATGCTCTTGTCGAAAGTGTGCTATCGCTTAAAATCTAAAATCGGATATTTACTTTTAAATACAAATTGGTGTTTGTTAAAAATTATATTTAAAAAGACAATAATTTATTATATAAGAAGCATGCATCAACGAAATACGTAACATGCAGTTCTATTGCAAAAGTTCTTCATTCAGTACCTCTTTTATTCTCTCCTTATTTCTTCAATGTATGTTATTTGGATATGCATCCCATTTTTTGCGTCCAAAGCGTTTTATTTGCCATTTTTAAGTAAAATTTGTTATTCCAAAAATATTTTCATGCTGAAGGTACCTTTGTAACTCCTATTCTTCTGTTCATGATTTGTACAAATAAATTAGTTTTTCATTTAACTACAAAACTACAACTAATCAATCTGCAATGATCTAGGTTGTTCAACATAACCTAAAAACATGATTCATACACACTTATCCACATTTGTGGAGGCTTTTTCAATTTAAGACCAATTAACATGAAGACAATCGATAAATCTAGAAATCCATTTGATTATAAATCTTGGAAAATACACAAGAACAACAAACCTGTTCGCAGATATCCTTGAGACTAACACCATCATTTATCCTTCTGCGTACAAAATCAACCGCTTCTTGGCTAGTGAGAGAATTCCTGAAATCACATAGATTACTTGCTAGCAAAAATTACAAACACTGGAGAAATATCTTCATCTCCATTCTCAACGGATACTTCAACAAAAATGACAAATATTTGCGGATCTGAAAAGGAAAAGAAGTTGTACCATATGCCATCGCAAGCAACGATGATGAATTCATCGCCTTGTAGAACTTTGCACTGTTTAATATCCGGTAAAGCCGAGATCATTTGTTCTTTCAATGGTAATGCAGCATTTTTCTTATAGAAATGATCACCTAAAGCTCTGAAAGGGATAAAGAGTATTAACAGCGAAAAAATATCATGTAGAAATACACAAAATTCATGTTGGCTTCTCAAGAGAAAAAAAACATACCGAACTGCACTTGTTTAACTCATCGCAATGGGAACTTTCGATCAAGTTTTTCAAAAGGCAAACGCCATTTCTTTCTTGTATTGCAGCCCCTACTAATTTTTGAGGAGATTGGAACTACTTCTCGAAAGAGAACTATATGATGTAACTTCCTGAAAGAAAAAGTTAACCTTGAAAGGTTCAAGCCACCGTTAACCCGACCATCCATACTAATTTCGCCTCCAGCTGTCTCAATTCGCCTCCTTTCTAGAAATAAAAAAAAAAAAAAAACGCTGCAGCAAAGAGTCAACATGAGCAATATTCAGTTTTTTTCTAAATCCATTCAAAAAATTACCACCAAGTAAAACACTGCTGTCCTAAATTTCGCATTTTATTGAACGATAAACAGGAAACAACTTCCTGAATAATAAACAGGAAACAAACCTGTATCATCTTCTGGCTTGTGATCAACTGACAGTTCAACGGCCGCACCATTACGACACAGTACTGCTCGACTATCACCCGCATTACCAACCACTATCTTATCCTGAAGAAGCAGCAAATGTAACTTTTTCAGAATTTGTGATTTGAAACAACTTTCTTAATTTCTTAATAAAAAACTTTTAGAAAATATAAACTGATTCGTTTTACTGATGAATTATAGATGTAGAAATATAAATAATGGATTGGTTTTATGATCTCAATCAATAAAAATCTAGTTTGTATAATATTCATCCTGTAATACGTCATTCGATTCCGTGATAGAACCCTTCAAAAAAAAAAAAATTACCTTGAAAACAATGACAACACATGCCGTTGTGCCTGAATCTTCCCCTGGAGTATCACCCGAAGGGCAAGAATAGGTTTGTTCAACCTACAAAATCGTAAGTAAGAGTTATGAAAAATAAGATGCCAACTATTCTCCGGTGAGATTTATCTAGTAAACGATTTGACCGTATTAAATAACACCTCTCAGTTTTTATAGTCTAAATTTCAAAAAATTTTAACTAAAAATGTTGGGACGTATTTCGTGATGTCTTGCTATTAACATCTACAAGATATTTTGAACTCACATCATCGATTTCTTCATCATCCATTTCCTCCTCCTCTTCACCTTCACTCATTTCCTCATCAGCGTTATAATCTTCATCTACTGATTCTGAGTCCGAAGAAAATGTAACCTGCCCATCGCAAGTTCTGAAATATCCAAGTGATACATCCTACGTAAAATTTTGATAATAATATATCGTCATTTCTCATTTTTTTGTGATCTCCGAGAAGTAGGGATGAAAAAAAGTTATAAATAGAATCATACATTTTCAAATGGTGTCACCAATAATAAGATCTGGAATTAAAAGTTACTGACGCAGAAGGTTGAGGATTCTCGCTCGGTGATATGGAATCATCGCCATCATCTAAAGTTATATTAGTAGTAACTTCAACAGGATCCGTAGCTTCAGGTTCACTGTTTGTCGCTTCACTTTCTCCAGCAACTTCGCAGCTAAAATAGAGGTAAATAATAGAGACCTATTAAGATAATCACAAATTACGGCAAAAAAATGACCAACTCACTTTTGTTTTCACGAACCAATAAAATTCAAGGATGTCGTAATATTCTTCTAAAGCAATTTAACATTAAACCTTTCATCTTGATCAGTCGTCTCCGATTTATCGATCGTCGATTTACTTGAAAGCGTACTGTTGGTCTGACTTTCCGATGTATCTTCTTCAATATCTACATTTAATGCTAATTTAGTTTCCTATTCATTCAAACAGCGCAAATTCATCAGCAGATTATTAAAACGATAAAAATGTCAGATGAAGACATCAAAAAAAAAAAAAAGAAAAAAAAAACATATGAAAAGAAAATGCTTTAAAATCGATCTTATTAACCGATATGCAATCGAAATTTTAAGCGACATTAAGAAAATCCAAACGAAAACAAATGGAATCCTTAAAAATAATAGCACAAACCATTTGAGGATTTGGTGCGCTTCGCTCTTACGAAACCAGGTGACGATTCACTCACTCGTTTTTTGGCTTTTTCGTCCAATGCCTTATCTTCTGCTTTTTGAAGATGAGTTTCATCAGCTTCAACTTCCTTGTCGATACCGCCATTCTGATCTTCCCCATTTGTTCCCTCTTCAACCACATTTGCTCCGTTTTCCTCAATTTTCGTCACAGATCCTTCCATTTTCTGAATATAGCTTACTGATTCGTAAAATCATACAAGTGCCTTTCAAATTTGTTCATAAGTATTAAAAGTTTATTCATTGCATATGAATAATTAAACAGCCATACTTTATCGGTTTTCCGACATAAAATATAACATACTAGATATTAACAAAAGCAATGGGTGATTACCTGCTCTTCTGCACCTTGTTGTTCAAGCTGTTTCCGCAACTCGTTGAAATCAATAACTGATTGTCTTCCATTCTGCTCTCGATGTAAAACAATTCCATATCTTTCTAGTATGGTTTCAATCGGCATTCCAGCTTCTTCGTATAATGCTTGCTGAATTGAAAAGGAAATACTCATGAATTACGATTTCAGTTATTCCGAACTAGTTTATTTTTGGAATAACTATAACTAAGTAACAATCAAATAATAACCTTGTCTTCGTCATCATCGTTTAATTCCTCATGTTTCGGTTCCACGCTACCCGCCATTTTCTTCAATTCTTTCATAACTGCCTCAGATCTATAAAATAGCAGATTTTAACTCTAATATTGTAGAAGTTGGAAAATTCCTGCAAATAAAATCCCAAAATAAACATCAAAAGGATGATCTAGCAAGAAAATTATAGTTTACAACCTCAATAGTTCATCCAGCTCCAAGAAAGTATCCTGTATAGCTTTTGCATAATTACCCGAAAACCATGAACTATTTCTTTTTAACATATCGGGTAAATGATTGGCGCTATATTGTGCCACTTCACTTCCTACAATGCACATCAGGTCAGTGAATTCCAGCAATACTTCTCTTGCAAAAAATGATGAAATAATTTTTCATCTCACAAATGAACAAGTTGAAAGCATTTATTTAAAGTTTTTATCTAAGCTTTACCTCCATGACCATCATACACGGCAAAAAAGGATGAATCCTGGTCATAATTTACAATACAATTATGCGCATCCTGAAATGAAGATTTCAAGGATTTCATATACCCCACAATTATTTATCTAACTTAGATTAAATCCGAAGCATTATTAAATTTATTCATCTATTACAATCCCACCACAAAAAATCTAATGTGGAAATGAAAAGCATTTTAGCATAAAGTCACGTGGTAAAACATTCCATAGAATTCTACATAAAATAGGAAATTTGCAATAGAAATAAAGCTGTATTTCAGCTAATTAATTCCAAAAGATCAAACAACTTCTTGATTGATACGCCATCCTTGCATACTCGTTGCAGCATAAGAGACTCGCTCATTACCACCGCATTCTGATACTTTTTCCGTTACTGGCTTACTCAGATAAGCACCCATATGACCTGATTCCTTCAGTTATATGTATGTAACTGAAAAGAGAATACTATCAATCCGAAAATAAAAGCGGAAATTTAACTAGAAAATGACAGAAACACATGTCTGTGCTTTCTATAAACACACAAAAGTATGCAAACAAAATTAATAAAATGTCATACGAACAAATAGAATTTTGAAGAAATGAAAATGTGAAAAGATAAACAGCTTCCAACTTTTCTAACAAAATTTTAAATGTCAGTAAGCTTAATTCAGGGTGGGTAAATAACTGAATTAATGAAAAATGGATGGATGAAATTTCCAAACCCAAATAATTTCACTATTTTCAAAATTAAAACGGTAATTCCTCACAGTCCGCAGCAATCATCAGTAGCCATTACTTCAATATAACTCATTACGTGAGTAAATCACGTGACGTGAAACAGCGCTAACTGTATCACGCGTATAACCGTGTAGCAATCACGAGTATATCAATGATCTTGCCCTATCCTTAGTAAAAGTATTGTACGGCCGGCACGCAATATTTTACGGTTGGCCGATACTTGTTTTATATATTTGTGAATTAAAGACGGCCAATGATTGAAGTCATTATGTTGAGATTCATCCCTACCACTACATAGTGCAGGGTTCTGTTGTTTTTTCAAATGGGTGTTTTTAGTTGATACATTTCACAGATTAACTTATAGAGCGAAAATTTAATTAATTTTTAGAATTTTCGAAGATTTAAAAATTTCGATTTTTACAAGTTTCTGTTGTTAATGAAAGAGGTATAATAGTAGACTATTTATCGATTTATAGTCTATTCGCTAAAATTTCAAATTGATTAGCTTTCTTTATGCGAAATATTTGTTAGGTCAGTGATATATACTGCTACTGTATTAAATTTCATTTTATTTTATCTCTTATAATGTTTTAATTAAAAAAAAATCAAGCAGTACTCTCTTTATTGATTAAAGAATGAAAATTTTTAAATTTTGTTAAAATTTCATTGCAATTCCAAATTTTAAACAAAAGAAAAGGAATGAAATACTTTTGCTATTCAAAATTTTTTTTTCCAGTTTTGATTTTGAAAACAAAAAGAATTCATTGACGATTATAAACCATTAATGATAGTTGGTAGAGAGGAGTGAAATAGTTTGTTAAAAATAATCACAAATTTTATTGAAATAATCTTTGTGGATATATTTAACAAAAATCGATCGGTTGTCGCAAATAAATTAAGAATGGACTTTTTCATTTCTTTTTTTTTGTTTTGAAAATTGAGTCAACGTATATAATGTTAAACTGCGGAAGTAACTATGATTCTCTTAAGCCAAATGCTTCGTCATCTAATTCAAGTGAACGAATGAATCAGCGATATTCCCATTATCCCTATCCATTATCTAGCCAAAACATAGCCGAGGAAACGTGACAAAAAAAGATCCTATTGAGCCTGATAGGAGTGATAGGTCTGTATGCATACTAATCAATAAATTAACGTGATCTAAATAAAGTTACATTCAATTAGTACGATTGTTTTTAATTTTTTGAAGGTTTTTTTTTTTTTTGCGTTCTGATTAATTAATTAGTATTACTAATATTACAGTATATCCGAAAGAAAAAAAAAGAAAAAAATGTCAAAATGTCAATGAAATGAACAACAACAACACATTAACTAGTCGATTTTATTTAAAATTTTGGTTAATGCATTCTTTGGTCTTTTCTGTTAATTACCAAATGTATTATTCGCCTTTACATTTTAGGTACTTTGTCAGATCAATGGAATTTATTTAATTGCTCCTATTCATTACAAGTTAATATCTTTCACTCAATGATCATATCATGAGTATTTGGTACATTCCGATTACTGATTACGATTTCTCACATTTCATTTCGAATTCAGTGCATTGTTGTATCTTCGTATTTATTAATCATATTACTGAACAATTCGGTATGTGTTTATATTCTTTTGGGATTTTTAAATTAGTAGTTTTATAAACTCCTTTTAACTTTTAAAAAATTTAAACACCCCATAGATATCCTTAATTTCATTTTTTTTTTTTTTTTTTTTTTTTTTTTTGATGAAAATAACTGAAGGGCATAGTATAATATTTCTATTGATTCTTAAAAAAGTTTAATTATTAAGCCATTTCATGGAATATTTTAAATCAACAATTTTAATATATCAAAGGGAAACGATTTAATTTTCATGTGTGTATTTTTTTTAAAAATCTTTCTATTTCACATTTTTTTTGAAATTTTTTCTTTCGGTTTTTATAGCGATTGGTTTAATTTTTATTTGAAACAAAAAAAGAAACGAATTTATTGGAAATTTAGTCTATGGATTTACATTCTTTGTGTTTGCTTATATTATTTATTAAATTAGATAAATGTTTCATTAAATAAGATTGATTTCTGATCTTGCAATAACTGTATCTGCTTAGTTAGGAAAACTTTTTATTTCAAAATTTATTGAAATTTTTCTTAAATTTCAATTAAAATATATTTATTTAAGTTAGTGGCGGTCCATAGAATATCGTAGATGCCGTCATTGGTTGTTTTTGGACGACGGTGGAATATTGCAAGTGATGATTTCGTATTTCCATGTTTGTCCGAAATATTAGTTCGTTTAGCCTGGTGAGCTTTTTTTTTTCCATTTCCTTTTTTTCTTTCTTGAAATAATAAGCATTTTTATGACATCATAAATAACTTGCATGCTTTGTCGAATGTTTCGGAGCAAAGTTTAACACCATTATAAATACTTGATTTTGGCTCTTAACATGAATTGCATGGGTTAACGAAGTTTTTTTTTTATCTGAAATATAACTAAAGCAGAAAGATAAACAGTAATAAAAGATGGAATATATCTCACTATAATGAAGTATTGATTATTGTGGAAGAATGAATGATTGCTGATTTTAATTTTATGAGTAGTATAATTTCAGGATATCAACAACATGCATCATATTTATATTAAAAGGATGGCAAAGTTGCATCAATCATCACTTTTTCATTAATCTTTTCTCATTAATTGGTATTAATGGTATAACTATTTTAATGTGTATTATCATGGCATTGGTTAGTGCTCGTGGTTCTATCCTTGAGCCGCATAAACGTCATTACGTGACGATAATTATCTACATTCGTGTACCACTGTTTATTTGTGAAATTGCCACTGTCACTGCATCAACAATCTTCACTTACGGTAGCTTAACAAAATTTGATAATCTTAGCTTTAATTGTCCTGAGCAGTCTTTCACTGTGACTTTGAGTTACTGAAGTAGAATTTGGGATTATATTTCAATTACTGTTATCCTTTTTAACTATCCAGGTTTTGTTTTTTTATTCTACTAAATAAAGGAGGCGAAGATTTAAATTAGATTATTTTATTATTGATTTTTTTTCTCAACTTCAGAGAAATAGTATTATATTTAAACATTCAAATAATCATTTCTTTCATTGCTGTTATTATTTTAGGGAATACAGCTCCATGTAGTCTAATTACTATATTGCGTTTAGCAGTTTTGCTTCAATGGGCCCTGATAATAACAGTTTTGGTGGGTATTGCGTTTGTATTTAATCCATCTGGACGTATAAATCCAAGTTTTCGAGAGGATCGAATTTGGTTGTCACGTCTGAAATCGGTTAGTTTTTGTTTCATCTCTAATTTTTTTGTTTACTAAAATTTTTGTTTATCAAATTAAATTTCGATTAAATTGTTCGAAAAATTGAACAGATATTCGGTAATTGTAGTTTCTGATGAAAAGGAACGAAGCGATGCGCATAGCATTAAATGATATTGCCATTCTTACAACATCGTTTTTTGCCGATGTTGATTTGGTAGCATCCGACATCCTGGCTGGTCTTCTGTTGCTTGTTCATGCTCCTCATCAAACACCCAGTTGCACTACTTATGCTCCTGAAATCGAAGTAATTTTTTTTTCCAGAATTATTGAAGATTTTGGTATTTAGCAACTTTGAATGATTTTCCAATCATTTCTTTAGGCTTGCTTATCCTTTAAAATTACATTACTAATTTATATCAAGCCATTATAAGTATACAAATGTTCGCTTACATTTAAAATTTCGATGTTTCGCATCTGATTCAGTTGTAAGAATACTATTTTAGGAAAGAAATATTACTGTAAAACTAGGGACTTATATATTATAATGGATTTATTATTAAATTTAATGTTTTTCGCCGGTCATTTGTTACAAAATTTCATAATTATGTATAAAATATAATGCCAGGTTGCTACAAAGATAGATGATTTTTCAGAATTTTTTCAAGAAATACAGATGGCTTATATGGATAACATTTATATGTCAGTTGATTTACTTATTGTCGTGATGAGATGTTTGTGATGATAGGATAAGGATGAGGCTCCCTTCTCTCTCACCCCTGGTTGATGTTATTTTTGTAAACTAATCCAAGTATGACTGATGTCGATGAAATTAATGTATGGATAAGTTATATAGCCACCGAAATGGATGACATTGGAGAATGCGCGTTATATGGCAAAATATGTAGCAGCCATATATGGTTGGGAAATTTATATGTGTTACAATTGTGGTTGTTGCGATTGGTTGAAAGTATGTAAAAAGATCAAATGTTGTGGAAAATGTTGCAGCAGGTCTAATTTTACAAAACTAATCTTAAACTTCGAAATTTTAGCGCAGAATTTATTTGTTTCTTTGTTACATGTAATCGTAATAATCGGAGTCATGTAGATTACAATTCGTTTATTAGTTACTCCTCAAATTTTCAATAGGATAAGAAAAAATTTTTTTTTCATATGCTGGATTACTTGATCTAAGGAAGTAAGGAATAAGTGGCATTCTGATTTTACAAAATCTGAAATTTTATTTTAATAAATCTTGGTTTTAAAATAGAAAATTAAATAATTGGAAATTGTTTTGCAGACTGAGTTTTCCGACTAGAGGTGATAATTGCTGTAAATGTGCTACAGCTACTTTCCTCGCAGTGACAGAGTGTAAGGAAACAGATATCGTCTTCGTATCATTTGCAAATAAACTCTATCAGGTAATATTGTCTGTAAACCTTTAATATACTCAAAATTTTTTTCAAGAAAGTCATCTTTTTATCATTTGTTAATTATCTTTTGTCCTTTTTAGGTGCCATTTATCGTACTTGTGGATATAAAAATAAAAGGTATTTTAATAACCATACGTGGTACGGCTTCGATGATGGATGCGATCAATGATTTAACACTCGATGATGAAGCATTTGCAGTAGATATGGATCAGGATCCGATTCTTTCTCGTGATGAAAAATTGGATGTTCCTGATAAGGTTGGGATGAAAGAAGAAATAGCAATTTATCTAATATTTGGATTTTGACGCTGCATTTTGTTCTTGAATTTCTGATAAGTAAAAGAGTAAATTAGATTATGATTTCCATTAATATTTTATAGGAAATACGCGTACATCGTGGTATGTTGCGTAGTGCAAGGTACGTACTTGATGTGTTACATGCGAATCGTATTTTAGAAGGTTTAAAAATGAAATATCCGGATTTTACACTCATTTGTTGTGGGCATTCACTGGGTGCCGGAGTTGCAACGTTGCTTACATTGCTTCTCAAGTAAGTACAGATTTCTTTTGCAATGTTATCGGATTGTATTTCTTACGGAATACATACAGAAATATTTGATAAAAATTATCTCATGTTTTAGGCAGTCGTTCAATCCCATACAATGTTTTGCATATTCTCCGCCGGGATGCGTTATCAGTGAAAATGGTTTAAAAGAAACGCAAAAATTCGTATTTAGTGTTTACATTGGTGATGACATTGTCCCGCGGTTATCATTTCAAGTAATAATTTTTTTTCCCTTTTTTTGTTCAAAAGTAGCTGTAGAATCAGATATTTAAAATACTTTAAGTGATATGAATAACTGTAAATCAAGGAGTGTCATCGTAGTTTGATTGTGATTAATCAAAAAAAAGATTAATATTTTATTAATGCAGCATATTATTTTTACAATCAGTCTTTCAAGAAGTGAAAAACGACGCTAAACTTCTTAAATTCAAAGCAAAAAAAGTGATTAATCATGCTGCACTAGTAAAGTATTAATTATAATTTTATAAAATTAAGTTGATATCAGTGATAAATAGCATCAATTTATGTGCCAGATAAAAGGATCTCGTTCTATCATGCAGGTTACCTTATCTAAACACTTGGTATTTATACCATAACTTTACAGCCAATCGTATTGCGGAATTTATTACTTAGGTTTCAATGATAATCTAGAAGCAGAAGTTTTTCTGGTCGACCAAATTTTCTCATCATTATGATTTCTTAATTTTCAGACGCTATGTAAGTTAAAATATGATGTGATTATGTCTTTGGCATCTAGTAATTTACCGAAATATAGAGTTCTACTTCGCGGCTTCTACCGGTTTTGCTTTTCTCGTCCGTGGCAATCAAATCGAGATAGTTTGTTTTATTTTTATTCATGAAAATGAATATAACTTTCTGAAGTTTTTGATGAATTTAAGCGATATGAGAATAGTATATGAGCATCGAAAGCTGGGCCTTGTATTTTTTTTGTTCTTCTTTAAAGTTTTTATTGATTTGAGGACGGGAAGTTAGTGGTAATCTAATTAATATGTTTTTAAAATAATAGCTTTTAAATGGGATTAACAGTTTCTCCTTTTATATGCTTATGTTTATTTGACCGTTCATTTATTAAGTTGATCAGTGTTTCGTCTTTGTGGGAAATACCAAATTTCACTAGAATATAGATGATATTTAGTAATGTCAGTTGAACTTTCTGACCTTTCTTTTTCATTACTTCATCCTGCTGTAGTTTTTTTGTTGGGAGCCTCGTTCAAAATTATTGTTTTCTGATATTTTGATAGATGATGAAGAGGATGCAGCTGTAAATGTTAACGATCGACTTCCATTAGTTTTTCATACTTCACATTTGCCTACTGTTAATAACGCTGACAGTGCAAAGGACGATCTCGTTGGAAGAGGGAAAAATAAGCGCACAGCGGTATACATATATTTTCAAAAAAATGAGTATTGGTTCTTCTGCTTTTGTTTTTTTACTGAAAAAGAATCAAAATTTCCGTAGAATAACTAAAATGATTCGCAGTAAATTATGAATAAATTAATCGTCTTTCTGTTATTAAGTTTTTTAAATATATAATTTGAATTCAAATCAAGTGAACTTATAGCTCCTTCCACCAGGATGTCTATTTCATGTTTGGATGAGTAATAACAAAAAGAAAATTTGCAAAAGATGGACCCATTATAGGTATTCATTTCTCCTTGTTTTTATTGAAAATCGCAATAATACAATCATGATTTCTTACTTTTTTGCAGAAATTGAATTGCGGAAATTTGTTAGAATTTGTTTCAAATAATTTTACAACGAAAAATAGTTTTAAAAAGAAATGGAATCATTTTATTAGCATTTCTAATTTGTCTATGCTTCAGCTCATTGAATGAGATCAAGCTGTCAAGTGCTGTTATCAGTGATCATTTGCCATATAATGTATTAAAAGTGCTTAACATGGAGCTTAACCTGGATACGTAATATTTTTAAGGGTTTTTTTCTGGCTAGTTTGTTTATTGTATTATTATTATTAATTATATTCAAAACAGTTATTTATTAGTTTTTCTTTTATGATGCTTTGTTGAATTGTTTGTTATTTGAAGTGAATAAGAATTTTGTATCAATTTTATTAAAATAAGATGAATTTTTTTTTTTTTTTTTTTGCTAAAATGTAGGATTTCTAAAGTTTAAGAAAGTAAGAGTTGATTTTATTGGGGAACGTTTGAACAGATATATGTCTAATTTTTTAAACAGTCTTAGTACTGATGCCTCTCATTCCAAAGGATGAATTGGAACAGATAAGGGAATTCATATCATGATCCTGGTTACCTTTTCGTAATAGGATAATAGGACTAGACAAGGGTATTTATCTCTCATTTTCCTTTGCTGTATTTTACAGTATTTTACAAAGAGTAAGTTTTTTTTTTTACAACTATTTTACAAATGTGGTGTTGTTGTTTGACATTAATCAAATTGAGATAAGTTGCTTGTAAACTTTAATCAGTTATCCTTTTGATAATGATGTAGGCAATGCATTTTGTAGTTTTCAACACATTACAGAGCAATGTTGAGATGCTGTTCCTCTTCCAAAATGTCACAGTCCATTTCTCTTCTTTTTTTTTAAATTTTTTATTTTTTCCCAATATTTTGAAAGTTTTTTTTTTCCCAGCTGTGTAAAAACAATAAAATTTTTCTTGATGTTAATTTTTAACTCATTTTTTATCTTTTTGCTTCTTCCGTCTGATATCTTTGATTTGTGCAATACACAAACGAAAGGTTAATTTACGCGTTGATCTATGCCATGATATTTCTCTCTCAAATATATCTTGATGTAAACATTAATCATGTATTAAAAGTTTTTAGATAATGAACGCAAAGCGTTACAAATAACACTGTTGGAAATTTTAAGCAGATTACATTATTTAAGAGTAAATCCTTGTAGTGTTATTTCATTGCATCCTTTCTTTTTCAACATCCACAAAATAATAGGAAAATCGTTGTGTAAATTGTAATCAAGATTATGAAGTTGTATACCATTTATCATTATGATATTAAGAAAAAAAGAAGAGAAAGTTTATTATTCAAATTAAATTTTGAACAAAATCAATTATTACTTTGTTGTATTTAATGTTTATATTTTACTTCTTTTACTTCTCATCCTTCTTTTTCTTGCATAACTTTTATTTGCAGCTTGTTAATTTTTATCTTGATTTTAATAAATATTAGGTTTTTTTAGTATAATGCAATTTTTATAATTTAATGCCGATATAAATTCATATTTCGGCGTATGAACTGTACGTTTTTCTTTCATTTTTTCTTTCGCTCAGCTAATTATTGAAATCATTAATCAGTGATTGTAAATATAGATTATTACGCCAATGCTGCGCAACGGATTGCTGGATATTAATATTGGTGATGTTATATTCTTCAAAAAAGATGCTAATAGAAAAGGTGATGAATTTCTGGATGCAGTTGCTGATGTTGCATCGGAATCTGTAATACATGTAGCAATGCTAAGTGATGATACAATGCAATGCATATTACATGCAAGTCGAAAATTTGGTGTTTGTCGGGAATCTTTGATGACTGTAATGGAAGAGTTACATCCGGAAAGTTTTGAGATTTATCGAATTCGACTATCAGAAACAGATCGTAGCAAAGCATATCGTTGGGTAGAATCTAAAATTGGTGCTAAATACAATGATATTTTTTCACCTGAAATGCGTGACTCTCAAGGTAATGAAGCATTCTACTGCTCTCAGCTAATAGCAAAATCATATGAAGCTGTTGGTATTCATGATTTCTGTCCAAAGCATCAATTAAATTTCAATGATTCAAATGGACGAATTTTACCATTTTGGGAGAAATATTATCGAAAACTTGGATTACCAGTACCACAGGGTTTATCGGGTTCGCATCCTGCTAAATTAATGCAATCAAAATATTTAAAACTTCATTATGCTAGATCTTGTATGCCGTTGGTAAAATTCACTGTTCCGAAGACTATCGATAATGCATTACATTTCATACATGGCGCTCGTGTCGCACTAACAGCAACCAAATATTTCGATGTTTGTCAACCAAGAAATGGTTAGCAATCTCTCAATTCAAATTTTAAATTATACTACTCGCTACAATAATTACAGTAATTATGATGATTTATCTTAATTAGTATTTTATAAAGATTTAGTTGTCAGAAAATATTCATTTTTTTCTTTTTACCAAAAATAATTTCAATTTTTCTTTTTTTTTTTTTAAAAGAAAATTTTAACATTAATGTCACTTTTGATTTTAATATTTAACATCAAAAGAATTTAAATGAAAAAAAAGACAATGAAATAGTTATAACTTTTGAGCACACAGAGATCTCTAAAAATTGTATTCTACAGTCGAATATTTTCTGCTTGAAAAAAAAAAAATTCCTAATTTCCTGACATTTATTTTCATTTAATCGTTTAGCAATTGAAATTTTTTATTTCCAAAAGTTTTAGAGAAAAAAAATTAAAAAAAAGACCAACAAAAAGACATTGGTCTTTTTTTCTTTCTTTTCACAGTTTATTTTCTTTTTACAGTTAAGGTAAATAGAAAATCCATAATATTTTACCAGGTGAAATATTAGCGCAATGTGGTTGTGCTAATGCTGAAGTAATTGATGAAGTGATTAAGGATGCTTATAAGGCACAGAAATCCTGGGCAGCCTTAAATATTCAACAACGTGGAGCAATTTTACGTCGAGCAGCTTCCATTATACGCGTATGTTTGTATGTTTTTGTGTATGTTTGTGTGTTCTATTTCGTTCTTTTTTTTTGAGCTAGTTAAAAAATTCTCATAAATCTTAAGTATAATACTGAGGTATGAACCAAATGTGATATCTGCTGTACTTTGGCTTTTATTTAACTTAACATATTTGTACCAGTTATTTTAGCTTAAAGTTCAAAACTAATACTGCTACTGCTTCAAAGTTCAGTTTAAACTAATGTGGCTCTTTTACCATAATCTGTAGTTCAAACCCATCGCTTTGTTTTTCAAAAATATCCATGAAATTTTATATGATCAAAATTCTAGAGTGTTGAGAATGAACTGGCATATTTGGAAACAATTGATTGCGGTAAGCCAATTGAAGAATCACTATGGGATATGCATAATGCTGCAGATACTTTCGAATTTTTCGGCGGTGCCATGCATAATTTTGCTGGTAAGAAATTTTTTAATTTCCTGAAATATTTTACTTTAATGCTTTAAATTCTATGGTTTATTTGAATTCTCAAATTATTTTATTAAAATAGATCATTTGAATGCTTTCGTATGTTGACTGAAGTCAATCTTTTTTTTTTTTTTGAAGTTTCATTCAGAATATGGCACTTAATATTGCAGGCAATCATTTTCCGTTAAGCAATGATAATTATGCTTATACGGAACGTGTGCCGTGGGGTATTGTTGGTGCAGTTGGTGTTTGGAATTATCCGATGCAAACAGCATCATGGAAAATAGCACCAGCATTAATGTGTGGTAACGCTATGCTTTACAAACCATCACCTTTTGCACCCATAACTTCTGTAGTATTGGCTCAAATTCTCCAAGCTGCTGGTCTACCTGATGGTGTACTATCCGTTTTACAAGTATATTTTTGTATATTTTAAAAATGATTAGCAATTAATAGCAATTGAAATTGCAAATTTCTTTGAGTCCTTTGGAACAAATTTTTTCCAATTATTTCAGTTATTCTTACTATTATTTATGATACAAAAAATATTTTTATCTAACATAAATTATTTATATATAATAAATTATCTACTTTATGCAATATAAATTTAATATTGTTTTCCGAACAACATAAATTATTCATATATACGATAGTAATATAGATACAATACATGTATTTAATATAATGTGTCTCAGTTAATATAATAACTAATTATTGTATTATATTTATTAACTATATATAGAAAATATCACAGCACATATTGCTGTGTCATTGTGATTTCACATCATTTCACGAATATAAATGTTGCATCATTACTGGTTTATTCATTTAGCATTTTGATCGCAAACGAAATAAGCCAGAACATTTGAGGGTGAGGGTGAAACAGGTCAAGCGATATGCGAACATGAAGGTATTAATAAGGTCACATTTACCGGTAGCACTGCAACTGGATCTAAAATCTTGGCATCATGTAGCCTATTGGGTCGAATCAAACCGGTAACACTGGAATTGGGTGGAAAAAGTGCGATGATCGTTTGTGAAGATGCGGATATCGATGTTGCTGTTACGGGTGCCTTTATGGCCAATTTTTTCAGGTAATTTATTTATAAGCATATGTATATCTACTACATTTCTGAGATCTCATTTGCAACATCATTATTTTTTTTACGTGTTCAATTAAACCTGTTTTCTACTGCTTCAACCATCTCTTATTTCAGATCAATTGTTAAGTGAATTATTATCAATTTTTTTGTTCGAATATTCGAAAAAAAATTGAATAATTAAGGATTAAGTTATCCAATAAGTAAGAAAATTATTGAAAAACATTTATAGTCAAGGTGAAGTATGTTCGAATGCATCAAAAGTCCTCGTACATAAATCGTGTTATGAGGAATTTCGACAAAAAGTTATCAGGCAGACGAAAAATTTGATAGTTGGTGATCCGTTATTGAAGGAGACAAAAGTAGGCGCAACAATCTCCCGTGAACATTTAAACAGAGTTAAAGCTTACATTGATGAAGCTGTACGACAGGTTATCTGATTTCCTTTAATATTCCTTCAACTTTTTTTTGAAAAGGAATTAAAAGTTATTATTTTGCAAAATTTACTGAAGTCAAACATTAAAAAGGAAAAGATAGTAATAAAAAATTCTATTGACATGCAATATTATTTTAATTTTTTCATTTGCCATTCAGTTTTTCTGCTTCAGTTATTTGATTTGGATTTTGAAGGGTGCCAAATTGTTATGTGGCGGTGATGAAGTAAAGGTTAAAGGCCTCGAAAATGGTTATTATTTGTCACCCGCTGTTCTGGAATTTATCACTGAGCAAATGAGAATTTATAAGGAAGAGATCTTTGGGGCTGTTATGTTAATTATTCCATTCGAAAACAACAAGGTAAGCTTATATTATCTGTGTTGTCTAGATTTATGTAAAGCATTTGCAGATCCGGATCTCGATTTCGTTAAAAACAAGGTGAGGATTTAAATATAACTAAGTTTCAATGGATAAAGCATGACGAAAATTTTGAAAATTAAAACTTCAGGATGCTATTCGTATGGCAAACGATACACCGTACGGTCTTGCTGCTGGTGTTTTTACAAGGTATGTTTTATTGAATTGTTGAAGTTTACCGCTAAATTTTACATTTATTTCTTAGCAACCACCTATTTTCTTCAGGAACTTACATTTGGCATATTCATTGGCTTCAAAACTTCATGCTGGCAACGTTTATATAAATACATTCAATGTCACAAGTAAATTTATTGAATACAGAATTTGATTATTAATACTTTTCAGATGAACTAACACTTGATTCAAATGAGTTGTTTTGATCTTAACTTGCAGCTTACAGCTTTACCTACAGAAATGTGTTGATTTAACATTAATTTAGAGTAGCTACCGATTGAGAAAGAATGATCTATTTTGAGGTGTAAAGTTTCATTTCAAAATTGCATCTATTATGACATATCATCCTTTCAAAAAACCTGTCGAAAGTTTTTTTTTTTTAAGATGCAATGATACCTTTCGGTGGTATGAAGCAGTCAGGTTTCGGACGTGAAAATGGCATCGCAGCGCTGGAAGCTTTTTCACAATTGAAAAGTGTATTTGTCAATGCATCCGAAAAGTTAGATAATCCATTTGAATGTTAACGTAGCTTTGCGCTTTTATCTGAATGAGGCTTAACATTCATATGTATTATGCTTTAAAAATGATTTCACTCAAATCTGATACAATTCATTTATTAAAACTGTAGCTATTTTTGGCTCCTTCAAAGATTATAATCGAACATTGCTATGTATTTCGACCCATCTTTATGTCGTATCAACAAGTATTCGCATATTATAATCCTAACTGTATGTCAAAGCAGAACTTTAACGTACATTTTTATATATTTTCAAATGAATCCCGGAACTAAAATTAAACACTCATTTGTCAATAAATGCCAAAAAATTCGTTTGTCACTAATATCGAAAAGTTCTTTTGTCAGTCAGTGATGGTATGCTGTCTTATCGTTAAGTATCACAGAACTTACAAGACTTATAGTCACTATTTTACGAGCAAGAAATTAATTTAAAAGTGTGGGAAGAACTTTAAAGTGAGCATTTTCAAATATCTAACAATATATTAAAAGTCAGTTAAAAAACATTTAACATGTATCATTTTTCATGCATACTAAATGGTTAATATATTCGAACGTGGGAAAGAAAAAGCAACCATAAAGTTAAGATGTACAGGAAGAGAATAATGAGGAATGTCATTTATTGCGCTTGAAGTATAAGCTAATTTATATCATTATAATATGACAATGCCGAATGGTTACAATTGATTTATGATTTTTTAAATTCAAGAAATAGTTGAAGAAGCAAGATAACCTTTGAATGCTTTACCTTCCCAATGAAAGTTTTAGTTATTAATAACTTCAATTTTGGTTTTGCACTTGAACATTCTAAAATATGAGCTACACTTGCAATGAAAGTCCTTTTCTTAAATTTGTAATGATACAAAACTATAGGAAATGATTATTTTGCGTATAGAGTTACACAACAAATGAACAACAAACAGTTTCCTCTGGATGAGGAAAAAATACTAACAATTATTTTGGAAGACAATTTATTATTATTTCCTATCGATTCAAAAATGATCTTTATTGAGCAAGTAGCAAATCACGACAAGAAGAGTTCTTTCTATACTCTGATGGACAGAGAGATGTAGAACTAATCCTGCTGTAGATTAATTTAAACTCTCTGTAGGCAGTAATATCCCTAACAAAATCCTTTATCATCTAATGAAAATCACTGATCATTTCCTAGAATACATAAATTACAATCTGCAGCAAAAAATTAAGAGTTAACAATTTTAAAACAATCTACATAATCCTACGTACATTTTGGAGAAATTCATACTTGTTAGGACAAATATATTGCTTAACTGCTTTGCTCTAAAATACAATTGACTTCTTTAAGCCAATTATCACATTAATTCATGCTTCATACATGCAGCAAACAAGTATAATACAACACACATTAAAAACTGGTCAAAACTACTGAAATCAACTGGTCTTGCAAAATTTCACTGCAAAAAAAAAGAAAAAAACCCATAATTTTCACGAAATCATTCGATGTGTCACCGTTCATCGAACGTATGACATGCCCGATGCAAAACAAAATGTAAATGCGATGGATCCAGACATAAATGCGATGAATCTAGACAAGGATCATTGATTATTTTAAGAAAATGGGACAATCCTTGGATTCTGAATAAGAAAATGAAGCAGCTGGTGCTGTTGTTGGGGTAATGCTGGGACAGTACCGGTACAGAATAATGTAGGTGAAAATATAGTTGCCAGATTTTCGACACTCATTTTATTTTCGCTACTATTGTCAGCTACTCGTTGCATGTGCGTCAATATTGCTAACAATGTTCGACCATTTGCTTCATTTAGCTCTTTCAGAACTTTCCTGAAAAGTGAAAAATATATTTTAATGATTTCTTTACCTATCACAAATCACATGGGAATCACATGCAATCCTATTTCTTCATTACAGACACGTTACTCATAATTACTCGATAATCGTATGTTAGTATTATGATAGATACGAAATAACTTTTGCATTATCTCTAACCAGCCGGTATTCTTTAATAGAAGTCGAATATTTTTAGAAATTCGGCTACCATAACGGCGTAACATCAGCAATATACCTGCACATTTTTGATCGATCGTGGAATGCTCGATTATTGGTGTAAGCGGTAAGTAAGGATCGATATACAGAAAACGGCACAAGTTGCTGCGGCAAAAGCCTGAGGTATAGCTTTAAAAGGCCAGCTACAGTATGAACATCTTCGACAACCGAGAGATCAACTTTATGTAGAGTATCGAACTGTCGACGTAATCTTTCCATTTGTTCATGAGAACCGGATACCTGGAATGAGATTTTAATTGATCAAGTTCCTGAAACTATGAAATGATCTACAATGAATCTACAACAACTGCCCTAACTTGTTCACTTTTATCATAACCGCTGAAGTCGCAAAGCATAAAAAAAGAAAAAACGAAGTCAAAATCTTTCCAATATACAAAATACATAAAAGTTGGTCATACTCTCTTTTTACATATTCCATTTCCTATTAAATTATTTAAAATATATTAAACAAACCCTATAAATTCCTTCCACATGTAACCCACGTCGTTCAACCTCATTAATGCAAGCCGAAACAACAGGTGGAATGCTTACAGCATGTGCCATACATAATGTACTAATATCTACAGCAAACATCCGTTTTACATATTTCGCCTCGGGTCTGCAATCATGTATAGTACGCTCGCTGCATTTTTTATGCGCACAAAAACCGCAGTCCTCGCACCTAACACCCTAAAATTGTCATCACAGTTGAAATATCTCTTATTTCAATGCAATTTTTGAAGAATTTAAGTAAAAATATGGGTATTAACTGAGTTTTCTTCGGAAATTGCAGATACCATTCATGAACATCTTGGAAAATTGGAAAACATGATATGTTTATTGTCTTATGGTTTTTGCTGCGGCTTCCACTTGGAAGAGATAACTTTATACAGTAAAATAAAATCACGATCTTATAATAATAATGCAGGAAAATAATCAAAAATTCAACAAATCACAAGAAGAAAGAAGAAACCTGCTGCACAAGTCCCCACATAAAATTGCGACAATAATCGCAATAATGTGGTATCCGGAAAGTTGCCGGTGTAAAATTATGACACCGAGTGCATGGTTGTCGTCGAAAATCGGTTGCTTTTTGGTACTGGGAATAAGGACTTTGCTCGTATATCGCTTCATCGGCCATACGTTGTATATAATCATTTGCATGCTTTTCCATATGCATTGTTATTAATCCATCTGCGACTAAATCTTCCAAATGTTCGAATCTAAGTTTAATGCTTATATTAATCTTCAATAAAATTGAAATGAAACTTATTGGGATGCTAATACTGCTGATTCATCTTTCAAATGATAACAATTCTTTTATTTTGCCAGTTATAATCGAAGATTAATCTAGGATCAATAATACTACTGCTTCGTCCTTAATCTACCTAATATTATCTTAATAATGTTTAAATAATCAACTTATAACTGAAGACATAATTATCTAAGACCTTTATTAACAACAAATTAATCATCAATTTCTTATGATGTATAAAAAACCAATGTAAGATATACAGAATTAAAAAGTTTGAACAGCGGCTAATCGTGCAGCACAGAAAAGCTACTGATATCAACATTATGGCATAAATTCGAATATCAGCTGTTTACCTTTTTTCGCCAACATAATGCATGCCATCGTAAAATAGCTTATAATTTAGTACACGTCCGTCGAAAAGCATACATAACGTATTGGCACCTGGCGAACGTCTGGATGCTCGAACCAAAAAAGCACCTTCACCAGCTTCCAGTAACATATTATCGGCTACTTCTCGTTCTATTAAACCATGAAATTCGGCACCGTACTACAATGTTAATTTCAAGCATTAAAGGAAAAATCAAAATAAAAGCATTGCATCGTCTATCCTAACAAAAAGCATTATGTTAATACAGCTAATCGTAACTATTCAGAATTTCGAGGATGAAAAATAAAAATACCAGAAGAGTGAATTAGTAAGCATACAATTATACTCTGCAAGATATAAGTGTTAACGAAGTTACAGTATTCGTTTAAGTCTAACATCACAGTCGATTACAATTCCATTTTACTCCAGCGCTAATTCTAATTCAAGACTTACAATTCAATTCAATCGAAAACATAATTCCGATCACATTTAATTCAATTTCGCGTTATATTAGTTCGGCTTATTTTAATTTCCGATTAATATTTTTAATTCAGTTTTTATCCCAACATCTTCACTTCGGCATCAATTTAATTCAATTTTACCTTGTCTCGAGCATAATACACAACATTTCGCATAACATATTTAACTCAAACACCAGCATGACATTATCAGTTGCTATATTGGTATGATAATTATTCAATGTAAAAAAAAAAAAACCTCAGTAAATATGAACCTGAGATGGTACGGATTCAGGTAATATCGTACACTTAACAGGAAACGGGCGTGGTGCAGCTTCCTGGAGCAAATACAAATTTTGTTTCCAATATCCAACTTCCTCCTCCATTCCATTCAATTATTTTCTCTAAGAATTTTATCGAAAAGGATCAGTTCTTTTCTTCAACAAATTTGAATTTCAATATTTTAAGGCTTCCTTTATTTTCAATTGTTCCATTGACCATATATTACCTTAAAAAAAAGAGTAATTAAAACAATGTTAATCAATCGAAGTAATACTTGAAGATGACATAACTGCAATAAAATCCTCAAAAAAGTTTTTCCCAACAAAATTAAATAATAAAATTTTGTGTTGCAAAAGACGCTTTAAATATTAGGGGGAATTTTGGCCAAATTATTACGGTTGAAATTGTTGAATTTTTTATGAAGTGGTGTATTTCGCAATGACATTCTTCGGTATGCTGACCTTTGGACTAGTATGTCGCGGGGGATTTCTCGTTGAGGATTTTTTCCTGTTTTATGCTTCGCTTGAAATTTGGTTTCGGGAAGCTTCTTTTTTTTTGCATGTTTGTAAAAGTATTCTTTGGTGGGTTTTTTTGGGATATAAATTCCATCTATTATCCTTCCAGATGCTCCTTCATCTGCACAAATGAAAATATTTATGTATAATTTTTTGGATAATTTGGATAGCTGTACTTGTTGTATACAGTATTAATTTAATAATATAAATAATTAAATTAGTTAGGCGAGGATTGTTCCTTCTTTATTAGTTAGGCGAGGATTGTTCCTTCTTTCTAATAATATGCGTTCTACGCAAAAAAAAAAAAAAAAAAAAAAATGAAGTTTTTACGACGATTTCAACTGAATAACTATTACATTTTGCTTTTTTAATTGTTTGGATCGAAGTATTATAAAAATTTTCTTCCCACTGTGTCTAAAAATAATATCACTTTGATTTACTAAATTTTAAAATAATCATTCTAACAAAAATGATTTATATCAAAATATGCCTAGTGATTAGCCATCATATCCTCTCGATGACTGCAACATTGTTTATATATGATGCTAATCTAGAACTAGTTTGAATAATTCTTAATTTTTGCTTTTTTACTTAATTCAAGTCATTCTTCAAGTTCTTGCATAAAGAGCCCATATCAACGATCCATATTATCAATTAAAATAATAGATTGTAATGAAACATTTCAATAATAGTTGTTTGGTTTTGTGGTTAATTTGTTGTTGTAAGTTAACTTTTTCCTGTTATGCTTTCTTGATCTGCGTTTATATCCTTTATCGTATTTGAAATATTTTCAGTCCAAATATCCAGATATAGTAAATTTTTCTCGTGTTTGGTGACAATGTATGACTTGAGGACAGATGATGGATTAGAAGCTTTTAATGGACATTTGAAGGATTTCGCTTATGCAACCGGGTGATTTAATCATTTGTTTGTTTTTGATTTTTTTCTACTGTCTTTCACTTTTTATTTGACATTACTTTAAATCAATTTTGCATGATTTATTGCAGTCATTGGGAGATTAACGTACAGCGATGCTATAGTTCTTGGAAAATGATGAGGAGGGACAGTATTACAGATCGCTTTTGAGAACTATACTTGTTACATTTCTGTTTAGCTCATACTTGATTATCTTTTGCAGTTTTATTGCAGCGCGTTAATAATGATAATGTAAAGGATAAAAAAAGTAGGAGTAGGAGTTAGGTGATATTCGGAGGTAACTCAAAATTATGAATGTTTTCGAAGAAATGATGATATAGTGATAGCATTATAATTACCCATTTCAGTTCATGTTCTTCGTTTTGATGATCAGGAATAATGCAGTGGCTTATCTTTTAGATATACACCATCTGGTGATGACGTGCAGCTATTCGGACTACTCAATTCAGAACCAGCTAAGAAATATGTTAATGTTTTGCGATGGTACCGGAATATAGGAAGTTTCAGCGACAAGGAACGAAAATCGTAATCAATTTTGTTTTCTTTTGTTTTTCAAAAGCTTTTGCTTAAGAATAATTGCAGTCGTTAACATTAAAGTAATATAATAAGAAGAGAGCCGTCCTGACTCTTCGCAGCTTTGCCATATATACTCCATGAAAAGTTTTTAAAATGTTCCTTTTTTTAAAATGCCGAGGGTGTAAATAATAAGTATCTTTCTGCAGTCATAATTATTTAATTATTCTTTTTGGGTTTTTGATTAAATCATCTATTCTTAGACTTGACGGATTTCCGAGAAAAAATGAGTAAAGTTTTAAAAAATCCTTTTATTTTTAGTTGGCCCACTGCAATGACTTCTGTCAACGGAGTTGTCGAGAAGGGAGAGCCTGAGGAAGACATTGACTTATTCGGTTCAGACAATGAAGATGACGAAGAAAAAGCACGCATAACCGCTGCACGACTCAAGGTTTAGTGCTATATTTGTCCTTGCTTATCTTAATTAGTGCAAGAGAAGAGGATTGTGCTGATTATCTCATTTTTGGTCTAACTTTTCGTCATACATGCTTTGAAAGGAGGAAAAAAAATAAATTGAAAACTTTTACTATTCAACATCACATGCGGAATGTTGTATGGCAAAACAGAGTGAAAAAGGAAAGTTCAGTTTTTTTATGTTTGGGAAGAGCCAAGATATTTTTTCAGTGAGGATCATTCAGGAGAGATTTGCGATTTAGTATTGTGAGCAGGGAAGATGGCGGCCAAAAAAGTGGTATTTATTTCAGTCAAAAACAAATTTTAAATATTTGTCTGAAATACAAAGAGTTTCCTTGAAAAATTGGGATAATTATGCCGATTTCACAGAAAATAAACGGTATGAGGTGTGAAGCCATTAGAGGAAACATAACATAAGTAGATGATTTGGATCATGAGTTTCAATTAAACTTGAGACACAACTGACATAGATATTTTGTACTATATTGCACATAATTTTACAACATTATCTTTTACTTACTTATTATAAATGAGGAAATATTTTAAAAGGGAGGAAATAATGTGCAGTAAAGTATTCATGTCAGTTTCACATATACTGATACTTCCAAGAACTCTGGTGCGATAAGTATGCTTGTTTTCAAACTTTAAAGAAAACATACATAGTTTTTCCATCTCTCTTCCAGTCATTCTAAAGTAAATAAATAAAAATTAATGATATTTAAGACTTACTGTTGCAAGTGACTTGGAGAATGTTTCCGTTATTGAGATTATATATTAAAATATTGTTGTAAGGTATTATATATTAAGATATTAATTTTATAGCGATTCGTTATTGAAATCAAAATATATAATAATATATTTACTCTTGATTGGTCAAGCAATTGATCAGGTTTTAAATATAGTGGTCGTTCAAAAGAATATTCTTCTTTACCAAGACACCCAACAAAAATTTTGAAAAAATATAGAAATTGATGATTTGGCAGAGATTTTAAGGAACGGTTGTAGTAAAATATGCGAATGAAAAATTTTTGAAGGCATATGAGGAGAAAAAAGCAAAGAAGCCAGCTACGATTGCCAAGTCAAATATCATTCTTGATGTTAAACCATGGGATGATTCGATTGAAATAGCCGATATTGAGAAGCAAATAAGAACGATTGAATTGGATGGGCTTGTTTGGGGAGCAGCGAAAGTTTTGCCTGTTGCATATGGTATAAACAAACTTCAGGTATGTAATTTATTTTGCAAAGTTTGCAAATGGGCTTTTGTCAAAAGAACGACCATAGATTTGAAATAGTGTTATTTGTTGCGGACTAAATCAAAACAAAATATATAATAATGAATCCTGTTATATAATGTATTTTGCGTTATGCAGTAAAATATATATAGTAACTCAGTACGGTCTACTGATAGTGGAATCAATTGAAATCGAGAACAGGATAAGCAGAAAATTTTGTTAGTGAAGGAAAATGTAGTGAAACGCAAGAAGACAAAATGATATCCATATTGTTCTAATTCAAAGTTTTAAATGTATCTGAATGATTTTAAAAGATTTAATTTTTGGAAATATTATGTTATTGGAAATTTAAACGACTTAAAAAATGTTGCCTTTTCTAGATCTGCTGTGTGGTGGAAGATGAGAAAGTGTCTTCGGATTGGCTAGAAGAGCAGATTATGGATTTCAGTGATTTAGTTCAGTCCGTTGATATTGTAGCTTTTAATAAAGTATAAATGGTAGGAAATGTTTTATTGTTGTTGTTGAGGAATAAATTATTTGGGAAAAAACTCGTTGTTCATTTTTGTTTTCAAGTCTATATTGCGTACTTTATCGTTCTTTTGATTTTTCAAATTAAATTTTTATTGCAACATTCCCAGTGATAAAAGAATAACGGATGAATAACGAATGTCAGATGATGGAATAAAGTTTCGAAAATTGTATTTAATCTTCATCGTTGTACACTTGCACTGCAATCCGTATGGATTTGATTGTGCCAATTTCAGTTATTGTCAAAATCACTGATTATCGCTCAAACGTCGGTATTCATATCTCCCATAAAATTTGAATATTTTTTTGTGGTGCATGTGCGGTTAAACGCAGGTGAAGTAGAAATTCCAAATCGATGGATAGGCCATTATATGCCTTAGCATCGAGGACTCAGGAGATCTGGCTCGTCGTTGTCAGTATAGTTATCATCAGATCAATTAGATAAGAGACCCAACGATTGATATCGTCAGTTCAGTGTGTAATTTCTAATACTGAAAGCTAATACTCGACGTACATTAGTGTCATCAGAAACATTTCTTTGACGAACTAGGTCATTACAATAATCTCATATATATAAATGATATTGAAAATTTAGTCTCGTTTTTTCGGGTATTCATTTTTATATTTTCAGATTTTCCATTGTTCTATGCTCGCTTCCATCTAGATGGATCAAATAACTATTCATGATTATTTGTATCTGATACAAATGGGATGCACACGTAAGTTTTAATTTTACTGAATTTTGTAATTATGTTTCTATGTCACGTGATCGCACATGGCACATAATGCTGTGAAAATGGAAATAAAAGTGAAAATCGGACATGCTGTGAAAAGAAGGTGAAAAACTAAAAACTGTTTTAAAGTTACACATCAAATTTAGTTGAGAACAATGATGCACTTGAAGAGGATATACAATTTATTTTAATTTAAGATGTCCATATATGGACATAGAATAAATTTAATGTCTTATGCAGACAGAAAATTTGATAAAAATTGACATATAATGCATTTGGGAGAAGAACAGGAGCTGCTTGCAAGTTCCATTCCTATTCTACTTGCTTTGGTTACTTTGACAAGTTGGCGTAACTTCGTGTTTAATGTTTCTTGTTTTTCGGTTAGTGTAAAAATCGAAAAAAAAAGCTTTTAATAAGCAGCTGAAGTTGTAAAATGGCATGAAATATGTTTTTGCAGACTGTAACTTTTTCAGCATTAAGTTTACCGAAGGTAAGACGGCTACCATTTGATCCGTTAAAACATCAAACGATACATTTGGTGCGTTTAATGCAAAGTAAAGGACTGGTAGAACTACAGCTGGACGAGGAATATTGGTTACCAAATTCGGGAAATATCACAAATGATTGGGATGTTAAAGAAATTAGTGAACACAATTGCTCCCTGTTTCCCATTTTAGCACCGCCATCACCATCATCTACTACAAATGTAGAATCTGAAATCGATTATCGAATTCATTACTCTTGCTGTATGCTATATTTGCTAAAAAAGGTTATGATTTTGCAGACTTCTTTCCCAAATTTTTCCACTGTTTTGTTTTACCATTCTTTGAGTACTTAACAATTTTTCCATTCTGCGGAAAAATCCGTGATGTACCAGAGATATTTTCCTCGGTTTAAGATATTGCTTGCAGGTGGCGGAAATTTTGGAAGAAATGCGGAAGAAGGCAAACAACCCGTCAATTCTATTGTCGATCAAACAGCTATCGATTGTAGAGGCAGCATTTGAGTTTATCATTCCAACAGCAGTTCGACCATATGTTGATGATGGTACCTTTTTCATTTTTTCTCATTGTTTCGAAATTATTTGTGACTTATCATCTGCTCTCCTTTTCACAATAATTACCAGTGAAGAAAATTCCAAACATTTTTTGCAATTTATGATTTTCATTGTTTTTTTGATTTTAGTAAACTACCGTTACAATTTTATTATCATTTAGGTGTGATTCTACATCTAGGTAGAAGTAATCTTGTAGAGCATTGGAAACCTCTTGTTGACGATACTGAATTTCGAAAGAAGCAGGTCACTTTTTTTTAAATTTAAAATTTTTTAACCAAGAAATATAATCTATTTCGTCTAGATTCAGAGCAAGCAGTTTGACAACTAGGCTTCAGCTTGTGCAGAGATTAAATCTAGAAATGAATTTAATGTTGAATTTATGTTAAATTTGAAGTTTTTGGTATCTGGTACTTGTAACTGAAACAGTTATGATTTAACGGAAGTAAAATGTAGTTTGATTTTACTATGATCAATTTTCTATGAGATTTGTTGGTTAGCGTTAATATTTTTGAACTTGGATTTTTCTTTTATATATGATTTTAGGTTCCATATTATGATTTTTTAATGCATCATATATTGAACTATTACAGCATAGCTTGATCGATTAATTTGTCGAATGTGTGTGCCATTTTGTAAGTTGCGTACTATCCATATGTTTCGACTAATTAATGAGCTTTTTTAGTTGAAAAAAGCATTGGAAGTCTTTGATGTATTGATGAATTCATGCGAAATGATAAAGAATTGCGTGGTGAGGAAATTTTTGGCAGATTACATATGCTTAAATGAGCAGGTTTGTTGCTTGTCATCCTCTTCCTTTGCCGAATTGATTATTTTTGTTTCTGTGATTTGGAAATACTCCTTATCTTTTATTCAAGAGATTCTTAGTAATATTCAGAAAATTATAGAAATACAGAAATTTATCCATTCTTTCTCTTCTGTGCGAAGTGGAATCAAAAATTGCAGGAAATTTATTTTTGTCATATTTTTTTATAGCTGATTAAACTGGGTGAAAAAGATCACAAACAGAAATATGAGGAGTTTATTCTAGGTATTGACAGGTATTATTTTCATATATTCTTCTGTAGTTATATAACTGGCAGGCGAATTAAAAATAACACTGTGTCATGTAATGAAACAGCGCGCTATGTCTCGCTATATGATCTTTATAGTAATTTAAAGCTTTTTGTTGTTTTGTTCTATTAAGTTCAGAAGCTGTTAAAGTTTTTTTTTTAATTTGTTCAATTGCTTCAAGGTTTATCATTTTAAAAAATTTGGTTTTTCAATTAATATTTTTCAGACCTATGTTGATCACTTCATTGTTCATTTTATTAACTGCAAACAAGAAACAACCGAAATGGTTGTATGTAAGTTGTAAATTTTCTGTTAGGATTTGAAAATGCACCTATTGTAAATTCTATTACTGAAGAATGGTTTGCATAATGTAATGGAACTGTTATGGAGTTCAGTCTAATTTTACTCATGAAAAATAATGCCAGCACAGTTTTTTTTTTTAAATTTTCAGTTTGCTATGTTTTTTGATTTTCAGAAAGCAATAAGTAAACATATCACCAAACTTTTGTTGTTGGAAAATGGATTGTATCATTTAATAACAGCCATAACCGAGGGTTTGTGTATTTTTCTGTTCCGAATCAGAGATTTAGTCGGATTCAGAGTTGTTTCTAGAATAGTAAAAATAAGTTTTTGCAGGTGCCAATTGTTTTGGAGATTTCGGCTTTGTGCAGTCCTTATCGCGAATATTGGTAACAGTCCCTTACAAAATGCCGAAAGAGAAATATTATATTTCTTTGATTGAAAATTTCCTGGTTGTCATCGAGGTAGATAATTTCGCTTGTTTAAAACTCTATTACCTAAATATTTATTAGTTTGAGCTGCAGAAAATGTTAGCCACTTAGTCGCTTCCTGAAGGACACAACAATTTTCAGCGCAGTTGTTCCAATATCGCTATGATCAGATGTGATAAGGATCCTTTCAACGTGTCCCAATTAAGTTTCGTTGGTGTGCAGCATATTTTAGCTCGGTGCAGAACATAGTGATCACGATAATGAGTTACATAGAATTAAGACTATAATGCGTGTTGTATAGCTTCTGCTCGATGTTTTATTTGACGAAAAAAATAAGACCAAAGGAAATTAGGATAAAATGAGATCGGAGATGCGAATCAAGAGCTAATTTTTTCCATTTTTTCAATTTTAGAAGCATCAAAATGCTGGCGATGCTGCTGTTTGCTTTGCCGTTGTGTTAGATATGTTACCAAAGGAATTTGTCGAAATGATTTTTGATACACTGCTATTGCCATGGGAGGTTCGTTTTTATGGCTTGAAGTGAATGTAAAAAAATTCAAGATTTCTTCAACTTCACACGAAAAAATGTTGATGGTTAATAAATTGATAATGCATTTTGTGCTCAAGGATTTTATTACTACACATAAATGACGATAACAATCAGTGATTATAACCAATTGAATAAAATTCTGATATTTTAGAATCTCAAAATTGATTGCTGTTCAAAATATCCACCAAGGAAGACTGATTTTTTCAATCCAATGTTAGATAGATCACTTAGAATTTTGTCATTTTATACCAAAGCTCTTCCACGAGGAATGCATTTGCCACTCGTCTGCAGATTCAAAGCGGTAAAAGATTTTTACATAGTAAAAAAACTTTGCTTATTCATAGAATTTTTTTCTGTCTCCCTGACAGATATAACCTCACATTACATCAGCTTAACAGCTGAGTAATATTAGCATCAGACAGTTTAATTTATCTTATAACCCTGCCAAACTATAAAAGGGATATTGTGCTAATCGACATGCACTATTTTAGGTCTATTAAAATAAATAAGTAAATTATGTGAAATGTATGGCCTTGATAATCTTCATGACATGTGTAGAAATCACATTAGGTCCTAAATTCGATAAAAACATTTCCTCATTCTATAAAAGATATACTAATTGGAAAAATTTAAAAAAAATGTATTCTTTTTAAACTGGGATTTGCTATTAATTCGTGCTAATCTGGTCTTTACGATTTCTGATAGAAGTTACTAAGTGTATACATTCGTAATAAGAATTATTGTGACGTTTAGTGATCGTTTATAGCTGTTCAATTTATGGACCTTGCTTTATGCAAGCTATACAGAAAATGAAGGAAACCGAGTACTTGTAATCTCAGTAGACCATGACAACGCAGTTCAGGGGATATTTAATATTTTACACCGAATTCTTGATGATCCATCATTCGAAACAGTGGACGAAAAGGTTATAAAGCTTCTTGCTGTTTCATAGTGATTTTCCCTCATTTTTTACTGGTTATATTTATAATTCTAATCGCAGATACTCTCATAACCGTAATGCACAAGTCTCTGGTTGATTGTGTTTCTTGCTAGCTATTTAAAATCATATGTTCAATTTTCCATTATGTTTATTATGTTATAATAAATATAGATTAAGCAAAATTTGAGATGTTTTCCATATTTTTGATAAAAATGCTTAATTTTAGGCTGAATTTCTTGTTCGGCAAGTAGAAGATGTTGGCGATTCATATTTGCCAGAGCTAAGTTACAAAAAGGTTAATTGTGCTTCAAGTGCTGTTGATGAAAATAAGTTGTTCCGATTTAAAGATTATTATCTTTACATTTCTTAGGTTTTAATCGAGGAGGTCGAACAAGAGGATATCAAGCAAGATGAAAACAAGCAAAACATTTGTGGTAATGGTATTTTTTGGCTAAAATTGCTCAAAGCTCATTATTCAAGTGTTCGGATTGATCTTATAAAGCCTGAAAGAGCAGAAAGTTCATTCATTCGTTTCGAGAAAGGGGTTTTGAAAATCCTAGAGGTGAAAATTATCAATTTATCTAAATTTAAAGAGGCAATATTTTAAAAAAATGCTGCTTCAAAAAATAAGTGGCAGAGGGAATTAGGACGGCATTCATTTTTCCTTACTTGATCCCAGTCCGAAATCTTGGGAAATCTGTTTAACTGATCTTTGTGTTAACCCTAGAATATTCACTGTGGAACATTGAATGTGATAAAAAATCTAATTTTAGTAGTGTTATGAAACGCACTGTTTCCGATGGTTAGAAACTATTTTTACAAATTTTTTTAGAAAATTCAAGAGGAGGAACCAAAAGCATCACGTCGCTTAGCAATCAGAACGGCGATGTGTTGTATTGAGCGTTGGGCGCAGGTGGATTCCAAAAATGATAGCTATGATAACATCTTTAGTTCTCAAAATACATCGGACAACGAAGAAACTGGATTTGAAGGAAGTAAGAGTGCTTTTTTCGTGCTTAAGGAAGTAATTCTGACAAATTAGACTTTTTAATCTCAGCGACATAACTTAGTTCATACGTTCTTAAGTCATCGAATTTTAATTTGTTATTTAGGTGATAATTAATAATTTACGGAAATAATTAGGTAATCCTGGCAGTCCAACAAATAACTTTTATTTTACGAGTTTTTTCTGTTGCATAATTCACTTTTGATTCTTAGGAAAACAAAAAGTGAATTATTTTTTGAACGATTTGTTGCCTGTATTATCGGAGACTGGCTCACTCTCAGATGATAACTTAGCAAATCTTCTCGACATACCATTGGTTAGTTTACCAATATACGTTTCTGATATTTCCTTCGAAATCTTTTATATTATCAACTATTCGATGATTGATTGGACTTTTCTTTAATTAATAATTTCAGCTTTGAATTTAGATTCCCGTTGTTTGAATTTTTATTGGAATGATGGTAATCAGAATTTCGTGAAAATTTTCAATTTTTTGGTATTTGATATACTTCTAGGTTTTTTTTTTACAGGGCATACTGGATCTTGTCACGGCAAAATTGAATGCACGCGTAAATACGATCACAGTTGATATAAGAGGTATGCCGTCAGAGGAAGATAAACAACTTGACGCTACGAATCGAAATAATGTTCATCTGGCGCTGACAATTCTTCAGTGTATTCTGGTCTTCAAGCAGGGAGAATTCGTAAAAGTAAATATTTGTTTTACACTTATCTTTTGCACTTTTAATGATCGCCTTCAAAATGTTGCAGTCAGTATCTTATATTTTGTCGTAATGCGGTATTACTGGATGCTGTATGTTTTTCTTTTTTTGAGTCAAAAAATTGGCAACTTTAATCGAAGTGGTTTTGACGTTACTGTTTTCTTCCTTTAGGAATTTCGAAATAGCGGATAAAAATGTGTTGCATTGTTGCTGTTCTCTTAGTCAAAGAAGCTACCGCTAATAATTGACTTCATAATATAGGAATAAAAAATTTGTTGCGTGTAATCTTGGCTAATTGCATATTGTGGATTAAAACAGCTATTAAAGTATTTGGTGCTAAAGGAAGGAAATTTGGCTGTACTATTTTTTTCTGGTGGTTGTGATATCATTTATTCCTTTGAATATCTTTTTTTTTAATTTATTTGTTAGTTTAATTGGGTATGCTGATTTTCCGATTTATAGTTCAAAGAAAATCTGATACATGGAGCAAATATTTTGCAAGCTTTCTCGAAAACAGTATCGAAATTAGATGATATGGATAGAAATCTGTATTTGGATTTCCAACGGCTTGCTGGAGAAATTATTGCACTTTTAAAAGCAAATGATATTGAATCAAGAGAAGGTGAAGCTGCACCTAGGTAAAATGGCATTTTTCACTCTGATGCTAATGTATGCTTTATTTTAACTTTATTTGTTCAACTTTGCAACTTCTACCAAATCTAAGTCATCATTTAATGACTTCTGATCAGTCTTTTTGTTTCATTGGGTATTTTTGGAATTGTTGATTATTTGTGATCCGTAGCAACTAGTAACTATTGGTAACTTGTTTTAATAAAATTGTGGCCTTCAAACTGTATCAAAATTTTAGTTTTATTGATGAATCAATAAATGTTGGTGACAAGACGATGGATGCTCAAGACGGTTCAGAATCTTTCTCTTTGGAACAAATTCAAACCGATCTTTTGGATGAAGCGGAATCTATTCGTGGACATGCTTTAATTAAGTTAGCGAGAGGCATTCGTCGAAAAAATAGACGGCTTTTGGATGACATTACTGCTTATCCCGCAGTTGTGCATGTTGTATTAAGTCAGTTCCATTACGACTTGCTGTATAATAAACAGTGATTTGATTCGTATCATAATTTTTGATAATCAGACAGTTGGCTCTAATTTTTTGTGATTTATTTTAAGCTTACAACTGGAACTTGTTACATTTCGTAGATTAGTGAATTATATTTATTGTTTTTCTGATTATTACAAAGCAAATGAATTGATTTCAAAAAGGTTGAGAATTGGAATATTTTAGAACAAGTCGCTGATAGTGATTCATATGTTTACTTGGCAGCAATAAATGCGTTGACGGAGTTGGCGTATTGGAAGCAACAATTTTTCGATGAGATGGTGGAATTTTTTCTAGACCCGACAAAAAAATTGAAGTCTATTCTCGAATTCCATAGTATTTTTTCTTATTCTGTAAAATTTTGATTTTATATGCAGAGCATGCCATTTATCACTTGATAATCTACTTGATTTATGATAGTCATGGACATTTTGTATTTCCCGATTTTCAATTTCTGCTCAGTGCTGTTCATTTTTGTTCGAAATCTATTTTCAACAAAAATCTTATTATGCATTGCTGAAGTATTTTCAGTAAATAATTTGCGGGAAGAGGAAAAAGAAACGTATTTGCTGATACAAAGAGTGAAAATCGGTGAAGCAATTGCAAAGGCAAATAAAAATCTGGGTATATCTATTCGTGGTTATATCAATTTTAATTTCAGTTTTACTATTGAAATAATCGTTTTTAGTTAACTGTGATCATAATCACCGCTTAGTTTTAAGAATATTATGACATATTGTAGTGTTAGATTTGTTATGAATTGTTTGCGGTTTATAAAATGTAGCTTGCATCATATAAATACGAAGTCAAAAAATACGGCATTGAATGGAATACAAGTTGAAGTACAAAAGAAACTACAACATTTAGATATATTGCAATAACATATATTTTCACCCAATAAAGATAAAACTAGGATAAATAAGCAAACTATTGTTCAGCATCAAATGATACTTTTTTTTTAGGAAAATAAAAAAAGATTTAATTTTTTTAGGTGAAATGGCGCCAGCATATTTTGACCGTATGGTTAATCCTATGTTATCATTAATGCTTCATACTAAAGATGATCTGCTGCGGGCTTCCATACTCTCTTCGTTATCCAATCTTATTATTTCTTGCCGAGGACTGAATATACACAAGCATCTTAATGAGGTATACGAATCATGAAGTTTTGAGACTCTACATTATAACCGAGCTTATTCATGTTTGTCTTTGGCTGTTATTACAGAGCAACTTAAAATTGTTTTCTCAAAAAAATTTTTTTCTCACTTTTTTCACTTGTCTTGGTTCAAAAGTCCTTTCAGATGTTACTGGCAGCTAAATTATATATACGTGATGCTGAAGCCGAAATTGTACGACGAGCCGCAGTTGACCTAATGCGTGCCATTGTTAGAACATACGATATTAATCTTCTGCAAGTAAATGTTTTTCTTAAGGAACTAAATCCTGTGAAGTATTTTCGTATTCTTTGTCCTGCTAAATTTTTTTATTAGCTTTTATATGCTAAAGTTTTGACATGTTTTGGGAATGTGTAATGATTTGTATATGCATTTGAAGTAGAAAACTTCTAGAAAATTGGAAAGCATTGATTTTTTATAATGGTTACAATGTATTGGGTAAATATGTGATTTCAGTTGAGTGATAATGAATTGATATTCAAATTTCTAGGAAGCTCCGTCATATCTTTGTGATATAGCAGATTCGCTGGGCTATATCTTGAATCTGGATGAAGATCCGGTCGTTAAAACTCATGCAATGTTATGTCTACAGGATATTGATGCTCAAATGGAGGAAGGTTTTCTAGAATTTGAAAAAGCTCATACACGCAAAATCCGATTTTAATTGATTGCGTATTCGATATAGTAAGTGTATTATTCATTAATAGCATATTTGAAGTATGTCATATGTTTCTTTTTATTAATGATTCTTCAGCAAAGCGCCTTACATTTTTACAAATGTGAAACATTTTTTTTTTTTTTTTTTTGTACGTTTGGGATAAGCTAATAAAAAAAATAATTTTTTGGGTTCAAAAAAGTTCATATGCGCGGATTGGATTAATGCAAAAATGAAAACTACCTCAATCCTTATCATGCAGTAAAACAACATCACGCTAATGGATCATGTGTAGATATGATAGTTTTGAACATATAGCATTTGTAAATTCTAATTCAAATATTGATTTTTGTTTCCTTTTTCGCATATTGTTTCATTGTTAATTGTTGGTAATAATATTATCTTTTTTTTACTAAATACGATGTAATTGCTTAACTAAACCGGATATCTTTTTGAATTTAAAGTCTTGTTTGTCCATTTGCCTTTCTTTTACATAATCCAAAATGCCAAACAACTATAGATTGAAGAGTTGTATTTTACTTATAACTTTTATGAAGGACCTTCTATTACCAAAGATTTCACTTTCTTTTACTTCTTTTGAGTGCATTTCATTTGGGATTTTCTTCCTAAATGCAACTAACACTAGTTAGCAAATAAATGAAACAAACTCCCACTTGGAATTCGTAAGCGTCATATTTGATGTATTTATTGAGAATTTACATAAAACAATATTAAAAGAATTCTGAAGTCCTAAGAAAACCAAATGAGGATGTTGTTTCGAAAAAGAATTTCTTGCTAGAATATTATTAAAGTGAAATAAAGGGAAATAGAAAAATTTCTTGGTGAATTTTGAAGTGTTCTGAAATTAATTATGAGCAATCTTTCATTTATGATGATTTATTCGAATCAATTCAGCTTCTGATCTTCTTCCTCATCGACATCTTAGTTTCGTAATCCGCTTCTCGAATTCATTATTACTGTTGCAGAAATCTTCTTATTCAGATTTACCTCATTGTACAGTCTTTCATGAACATTTATGACTGTGGTTCTTATTTGCAGCTTTTTTCTGATTTTATAATTTCTGCCAAGAATTTATTTCCTTTTATGCATATAATATTTTTCCAGGTTTTATCAAACATGAAAG